>JAUBOD010000735.1:558489-572974 GCA_032353885.1 Nothura maculosa
GCTGCTGGGTGCTCGTGTTGTTTCTGAGGCTAAACACCACACGCTGCAGCCCTGCAGAGAGGAAGCAGCCCGGCCACAGCAGGTCATTGCGGAGGAGACAGCTCGTGGGCACAGCTCTTCTCACAGGAAGCCCTGAGCGTGGGGACCTGCCTGAGCTCTGGCCGACCACGGGGTTGATGCTGCTGTGGCAGCTGCTGGGGATACCAAGGGGCACTTGACTTATGTTCCTTTCAAAGGACAATGTGGAACTTGCAGCTCGTTCATATAATACAGTAGAAGCAGAGCTCCAGAAAATAGAGCAGGCAAGCAGTCTTGGTCAAGCTTTAGTGCAAGTGGTCACTCGTGGAGCTGGGAAAGCCACCAGCCAAATGTGATCCTCAGCTGAGCTTAGAAAGCTCAAAAGAAGTTTAAAAATCTAGTGATATACAGAGTATTTTTATCAAGTCATCTGAATATGCACAAGTCTACAGCAGCATGTAAATATGTCCTTGCATAGAAGTCTGCCTGGCTCAGAGGGCTCTACCATCTACAGGAGGCGGAAATTATGTTGTCACAAACATGTTAAAGGGAAGACAAAAAATCCTGTTAAAAAGTGTGCTGAAGCAAACTGTGTTTTCTGTTACCAATTCTGTATATATTAAATAGTGCAGATACAGGGCATTGGAAGGTCATTTAGCAGTGCTGCTGAATGGTAAAACTTTATCCAGACTTCAGAGCAGGGGGTGACTGTGGTTTACAGGGCAAACCTGTGTGTTGTCTCTCCTTACAGGAAACAGTGTGCAGTGGACATGAGAAATAAACAGCAACTTTGCTTTGTCTCTTGCAGCTTTTGTAAGAAGGAAGATCACAACAAAGAGAATCTCTTCAACAGCCTGAACTATGATGTTGCTGCCAAGAAGAGGAAAAAAGATCTGCTGAATAACAAAGCCAAGATTCAGTGTAAGATGGCTGTGTTGTTGTTTTAAGTTAAGCAGGAGAAGAATGGAAAACACTTCAGATCTATGGGTTTTTGCACAGCACTTGAGAGCCCTTCCAGAGTATCTTGAAGGGCTTTGTGCCCATGTTTGACTGAAGTACAGAACTTGGCAGGAGCTTCATGTGAAGATTTATGCCCCTGTTAGTAATCACTGCTTTGAGGAGCTGTGCTTGTGTTCAAACTTTTGTCATTTATATTTGTCAGAGGAGGGTAATTTTTTCCTATGGTACATTCAAATGAACCCATTCCAGTTTTTCCCCTGAAGACTTCCTATGTTTAACAGACCAAAGTTATTCTTCCTTCCATATGCATGTTGAGTACAAATAATAGTACTGGAGACTGCGAGCCTGAATGTGAGCTTAGATCCCATCTGTGCAGAGTGCATGAGAAGGAAGGTTGAGCTTGCTCCAAACCATGTCTGAGGCTTCTCTATACTCAGCAAGCAGCCAGGGATGCTTTCTGGGGTGACTTGTGGGAGCCCCAGGGACAGCAAAGTCTGTAAGATAGATGCCCACGTTAATAGAGATGAGGGCTACAAATGTAAACATCCACAGAGGAAATGGGTTATGATTCCCACACTAGTATTAGCTCATTGTACCTCCCCCAGGGTTTTGGGAACTGCTGCCAGGATCTGGCCCCTCTGTGCATGTGGTTCACTCAGTGAGAAAACAAATGTTACCAGGACAGTTCCTGGCTGGACTGAGACTTGACCTCACTTATTTAAAGGGCCCTGATGGAGGAGCTGCATGTCTGTAACTGGCCTCAGCCCCTGTGTTCCCTTACCATGCATATGTTCATCACATTGCCTCTATAGCAGGAATAATGACTGCAGGAGCATTGTGCCTCCTCAGAGTCTTGCAGGATGGGAAAGAATTGCACTTTCTTGCTAGCTGTTGAATTGCTAGGGCAGAGTGAAGCATGTGAGACTGGAGTGGAAAAGAATTGAGCAAAATAAAACTGTCACAGAAAGGACAAACTGTGCATGTGTTGTGTGTAGGGAAGTTATTTTGGGAAGTGGATGGGGCTAACCCCTTCCTGGGAGGGGAGGAGCTAGAAATAAGGAAAACTTTTGATCCCAAGGAGGTTTTTTTAGAAGGTTTGTTAGCAAGCAAAAGTCTCCCTGATCCTGACCTCCCTGCTAAAAGCCCTCCCACGTGCCTGGTATCTCATGACATTTTTGCTCAACTTCAGTTTTGCCATTCAATGCCAAGCCTGTAACCAAGGTAATGAATAGTTAATAAAATCAATAACAGCACAGCCTGGCTGTCAGCCATTCTCCCTGTCTGGGACTGGAGATGAGGAGGTGCTATAGGATGTCTGCAGCTGACAGATTAAACATTTAAGCTGTGTCACTGTAACAAAACCTCTCCGGGCCACTGTCTCAGCTTAAGCCCTATGGAAACAAAGCAGTTCACCTATTGCTAGTTTTTTTGGGTACAGAGGTGTTAACACAAAAAACTTCAGTGGCACTAAAGGGGCAGTGATAATGTGTGAGCAGAACAGAGATCCAGCCTTTTAAAGAGAGAACTGAGCAAAATATCTTTGTCTAAACAGATTTCCACCAGGAGAAGTGGATCTATGTTCACAAGGGAAGCACAAAAGAGGTAAGTGCTGGTCTAGATCATCTTTGCTCCTTCTTCTTACTGCTTCTTTCCAAGCAGTGGAAGATCCTAGGCTGTTAAAAATGCAGAGGTTCTTGAGATAAGTGGAAGATGGGACTTGTGGCTGGGATCACAGTAATGATTTTAAGCCCTAATCAGGAGCCAGGACTTGCTGTGCAAGGCTCTGTACATGTGTTTAAAATAAGACTTGTTTGCTTTCCACTGTTTAAAAAAAAAAGCCACTGAGCCACTGCAGACCAAGCCATAAGACTGTTCTTGGCATTTGCCCAGCACAGTCCTGACATGGAAAACCATTGGAATCCATCACAATGGCTCAGTCGCCTCACGGAGAGAAGCGGCCTGAAGAAGCCGCTCTTCATGAACTTACACTATATGTTGAGCCCTAGGAATGTGCTGGCTTGTTGTGCCTCATAAATTCCAGAGGGATGGAGCTGAGCTCTCTAAGGGTCAGAAACAGAGCTTGGCTCACTTTTGGGAAACAACCACAGCCTTGCCTGGGCTCGGGGTGACGTCAGTAAGTGCAGTTGCATGGGAGACGCTCCCTCCCACCGTGAGCGAGTCCCATGCCCATGAGCTTCCTAAATGGGCTTGCCCTGGGTCACGTCCCCCTGGGGCTGTCTGCACTTCTGGCCACCAAAATATGACCCAGCTTTTTTCTTCTCAGCGCCACGGGTACTGCACCCTGGGAGAAGCTTTCAACAGACTTGACTTCTCGAGTGCCATCCTAGACTCCAGACGATTCAACTATGTGGTGAGGGTGAGTGTAAGCAGGGATTTATTTTGTTGTGGTGTTGGAAACTAAAATGGTCACAAGTTTGTAATGGGAAGCACTCGTCAAGTGTGGTCCAAACTGGAATGTGGGAGGTGTTTAGCTTTAATCATAAAGTAATGGATAGAAGTCTTGCAGCTGCATCCTGAAGATGAATCTGTCCTAATTCTGGACGTGTTAAATGGAGAGGCTGGGAAGTGGTGGTGTGATATAGATGACTTGTCCTTATTCTTGCATTCCTGGTTGTGAAGTTTGAAAAAGCAGAAGTTACTGTTTTGTATTTCTCATTTCTCAGTGGAGCTTCTAAATGTAATTCCTGCAATCCCAAAAGGAGTTTGGAGGGCTCTGCAGAGGCTGTAGTCCATAGGGGCTCACTTTGCTTGGAAGCAGAGACACCAGCGTGGCTCTGAGTGTCATGAGATTTGCCACCTGCAAAGTGATACAGAGGGGGACCTTGGAAGCCAAGGGTGCAATAATTCCCCTGACCTGATCTTCTGTCAAGGATCATGATCACTCTAGATATTGACTGGTAGTGGGAGAAGCATTTGGTTAGCCCTGACAGCCTTAGCCCTGCAGGAATGAGTTGTAAGCACCTGGCTTCTGTGAGGGCTCCTCAAGCTGTGCCTTTGCCCAATACCTTGGGGCTCCACATCCAGCCAAGGATGCTCCCCAGGTGACAGTTTTCACAGGGGTTTGTTACCCAGACAGGTCTGAGGCTGCTAGTTGGGTTCTGTACATGTGATCTGCAAATGGATCTCAGATTTCAGAATGCTTTTCAAGGCTTGGAATTCAATAAGTTAAAAATCTGTTATTGACTTGAGGCTGTCTGTAAAGGGCTCCTTTTCACATCCCATCAGCAGTTAATTACTGCTGAGGCACCAGCTGTTTAGGTTTTAGATTCTGGAGAAAGCAATGTGGGTATTGCTTTCATGTCAAATGTCATGAAAAGTCTGTAAAGAGACGAGGAGGAAAAGAGATCTGAGCAGATTCAGCTCAGTTTGCTGCCCTCAACTGTTGTCTAGGTCCTCTGTGGGCACAGACCTCCCGGGTGATTAGTCTGTTGTGTGGAATGGGTACTGGGAATAGCTTGGAAGTGCTGCAGGGTGGGCAGGAGGGAGTGGGGATGCTGTAGGAGGCAAAGCAGGATACCAGCCCATAGAGACCTGGGCTTCCCTTGCTCTGGAACAACTTGTCTTCCTGCTTGCCTAGAAAAGATGGTCATCAAGCCCAAGGCACTTAGTGTTTCCTGATACTGGGTATGTATTTGCAGCCTTGTCATCTTTAGGGGGGTTAGTTTAGAAAGTAACAGCTCTAAAAGGCTATAACTCTTCATTTCAAAGTAATACCTCTAAAAGGCTATTCCTTCCCTTGTATTTGATGGAAGATTTATCAAATAGAACTTGTATTTGGCCCTGCAGAATTTTCCTGGGATTTTTTTTGTCCTGATCCAAAGGTGGAGGATCTGCCAGAAGCCTCGGATCGCTCTGGCATGTGCTCAGCCCCTGTTGCTCTGCCTGGCTTTTGGATCTAGTGGGTGCCTTGTGCAGCAGTGCGAGGATCAGGCAACATTCCTGTTGGATGTTTTTGAGGAACAAACTTGGATTGCCATGAAGTTAGTTAAGGGGAAGCTCTTAAATTTTGCTACCCTTTTTCCCCCTCTCTGAGGACCAGAGTAAAAGGACAGGAAAAGGCTGGAGATCAAGGTTCAATATGAAGTTATCTTCATAACATAAAACAATTACTGAGCTCTCAGCCTGGCCTTTCTTCCTCAGTGAGTTGGAGCAATGGTGTTCAAGGACTTCCAAAAAGAGAAAATATGGGTAATTCTCAGTGCCAGCCTTACTGCTCTCTGCTGTGTTATCAAAAGTAGCAAGATACTGTGGGGAAGTGAGGGTGTATCCCTGGTTCAGCTTACCCCTCTGCTCAGCTTGTGAAACAATTCTCCCCTCCCCGCTGTAGCTTTAAGCTGGAGTGTGAAGCTTTGTAATTGAGGCTGACTTGTGTGGCTTGGCAGAAAAAGGAGATATTAAACCTGGTCCTGGGGAGCAAATGTAAAACTAACTACTTAAATGAGAAGGTTGTATCAGCCAAGTCTCAGGGGGGACAGTGGCTCATAAACTACGTGGTGCTGGATTTGCTCATGAAAAGCTCGGCCTTGGTGTCGATCTTGTTTATGGGCCCTTGCAAATCACAGGCGTCCTGGAGAACGCGGATGCGTCACATGGAAAATGCCTTGAATATTAGCACACAATTTCTTTCCCTCCCTCTTTGTTCCGTAGTTCCATAAGACTGCTCGCAGTGTCTGATCAATGTCATTGTATTTAGTCTGCAAACATGGCCTTCTTCCAAGAAGGCAGGGAGAAAATAAGATAACAATTGAGAAAGAAGGGATGGAAACAGAGGCTAATGATTCTGCTGCTTACACCCATCCATTCTGTATAGAAAATAAGGCTAGCAATGCATTGCCTCTAACAAAGTGGACCTTCAGACTGAGCAGTTGAGCCATGTAGCCCCAAGCTGTTGGTTCCCTCTGTGCTCAGATGACAGGTGAGGTCCTACAGGCTCTTCCTTTCAGGTGGATTTGTCCCATGGTGGCTCTGTAGCAACATCTCATCAGGGCAGGCCCTGTTCCTAAAAGCTTAGGCCAGATTAAGGTGCAAGGCCCAGCTCTTCTGGGATACTGTGATCCAGGCAGTGAACAGCCTGCTAAAGTCAGCTCTTAAGTTTAAGGTTCTGTTGCCCTTAGTTGTGGAGTCCTGGCTCTTTGCTGTGCTGAGACACAAGCAGCTCTGCGCTGTCTCATGGGTCAGCACCTGCACCATGAGTCACCAACTCAACTGCAAGAGACCAGCAGCAGGAAAGCTCCCCACCTGCAAGGAGCTGATGGCTTCATGCAGAAGGCAGCCCAGGTTACCCACCTGCACGTAGCCAAATGTGAAGGTAGACTTGAGCAGTTTGAGATTTGTGCTTTTTATCACTTTCCAGCAGTGCCCTTTGGGACGTGGCCATCCCTGCTGCAGAAGGGCTCGTGTGGCTCCGTGTGCAGTGAGGGGATGTGCCCTGCAGGGAAGGGAGCTGGGCCTTGCTCACTGCTCCTTGCCTGCTTTGTGGAGGCCCTGGAGTGACTCGGAGCATCCCGGCTTGTTTCTGCTCCTTGGCAGCCCCCTAGGAACAAGCAAAATACAGGCAAGAAAGTAAGAAAGGCTCTCTGGGAAGAACTAGCAGGTCATTTCTCCCTAACATTTATGAACAGTACGGAGAACTAGGATCTCATGCCCTGTATTCCTGAGATGTAGGGCTCCCAGCTCCACAGCAGCTGGAATGCAATTACTTGGCATTTTTGAAAGGCCTTTTACAATTCCCACTAACCTTTCCCTCCCTGCTCGCTGCTCCCATCTGTCCCTCTCAGTCAAGCCCAGGCTGCAAGCGCCCCGTAACGCAGCGTGTCTGCAGCTCCCCAGCCCTTTCACCCTGCTTAGCATTAATCTGCATTCAGCAGTCTGCTGCAGATGCCAACACTGCCTTTTTATAGCCCTTATAGACTCACATGTAGCTGTTTGTTAAATGTGAGCCCCTACCCTGGCTGTGTCAGCACTAACAAGTCTTCAGTGTGCTGGGGGTTTGGGGCCACGTGGGTTTGAGCCTCAGTGACCCCCTCACTGGTTCTGTGTGTCTTGAGTATGAGCACATGGGAATAAAAAGGGGTGTTTTGGTGCAAGGTTAGCCACCTATTCCAGCCAGCAGCTCCCAGGGAGTGGAGCAGCCCTGGAAATATTCACAGCATAGTTCCCATCTGGAATTTCACCCTGGGTTTGTGGCTTCAGGGGAAGGGAGGTGACAGGACATCTGAGCTGCTTTACTTGGATGTAAATTGAACCTTCATAAACACAAGCAGGACACATTGGAATCTTTTCTTGGGTACTTAATTGACTTGGGTAACTTAATTTGATATTCACTGAACATTTTGGAGAATTGTTATCCTTGTTCTTCTTAGAGAATGGCCCTGGCATCTAGTTTTTGTGGTATTGCCTGGCCTCGTGCTTCTCCGTTGGGTGTTGCAGAGACTTTGTGCACTGATGTTTTTCTACATTTTTGTGCTTTTAATATTTATGAAATTAGCCCAAACCTTCTTGTGTTTCCAAGTACCTTGTGAAAGTCTAGTCCTTGTGGCCTCTCCTTAGTTCAGAGGCATCAGTAGGTGCTCATGCTGCTTCCAGCAAATACTCTGCTGTATCTCTTGCTTCCCCAAAACAGTGAGCCAATAAACTGGGCTGCTCACACTCACAGGAGTGTTCATGTAGGCCTTTTTCTTTCATCTTGTTTTTTCCAGCCATATGAGGTGCAGGTTATTCATAGCACATCAACTCCAAGCCATCTGTTGATGCTGTTGGGCTGGAAAGTACATGGCAGAGGAGATGGGGCTCAGCAGCCCCACTGTTCCTAGCCCAGCACGAGGGCTTGCAGCAAACCCCTTCTGAGCAACCTGCCTCCTGGCAAGCAGCCCCCAGCTGCATGGCTGCATTCCTGGCATTCCTAGAAGAGGGCAAACAGGTCAACTGAGGACTTATCAACCCTTGTCAAACCCCATCTTAGTTACTTGACACAAGGACTTGCACCCTTTCCGTACCCGCTGCGGTGCCAGCAAAAGGATCCCAGAGCCACGGATGATCAAGGATTAATAAGCTGGTCATGTGCTCGTGTGTGTTGATTGATTGGTAGCATAAAAGGTTTTCCCTTTCCCTTCTAAATTAGAACAGAAGGGTATGTACATTCAAAACAAATGGAATCACATGTGGACGATCTGTGTATTTATATAATGTTGGGGGAAGGGAGAAAGGCTTGGATGAGCACGGAGCACGTGTGCTCAGGATATGATCCAGGGGAAAACTTGTGTGGCTGCTCCGGCAGCCCAGAGCTGGAGAGAGGGCATCTTCCCCCTGGGAAACGCCGCCCTGTTGGGCATGGAGCGGGACCTGAGCTGAAGATCCTGATGGAGAGGAAATCATTAACTGAAAGTAGAAGTGAGGATTAGCAGGCAAGCAAGGACCAGCAGGGAAGGGGGAGTGCTTTGGTATTGTTCAATTGCAACAGCCAAACAGAGGGAAATCTTGGGATTTTTCTTTAGGGAAGGGGTTTGTTTTCAAACTCAGTCCTTAACCTTTCAGTATTGGTCACAGTGCCTTGACAAAGCCCAGGCAGCCAGCGAGTGTGACGTAAATTGTGGAGTCTGATTCTCATTAGTGTCCCCTGTAACCTCCCCATCCAAAGGGGAATCTGCTCGTGTCCCTCCCACTGCTGCCTGTTCATGCAGCGGGATGGGGACGGTGACGTCTGTCACTCATTGTCCTCAGGGTGAACAGGCACTGTCAGCCCCAGCACTGCCCTGTGCTTCCTCTGTCTGAGCCAGGAAATAGAGGTTCTCCCTCAGGAGCTGTGGAAATGCCTCTTATTCCCACCCTCCCCTTGCAACATGGGTTTAATTATTGTCTGCTCTCTCTCCCCCCTTGCACTGGCCTGTTCTGTGGCTGGATCTAGTTTTTATTTTCAAATAGCAAACAAGTATCTGAACTGTTTTGCTGTGTCACATGGCTAGGAGTCAGGATTAGAAACTTATCTCTCTGCTCTAAGCCTTACAACTTCTATTTTTATCCACAGCTGTTGGAGCTGATAGCAAAGTCTCAGCTGACGTCACTGAGTGGCATTGCCCAGAAGAACTACATGAACATTTTGGAGAAAGTGGTGCAGAAAGGTAGGTGCAAACCCTGAGGTTAGGGGTGTTTCACTTAATGTGATGTTGCTGTTATGAACTACATCCTCAAGAACAGACAGGCAGTGCAAGACAAGGTGTGAAGAGGCACTATCACGTGTTCCTGTAGCTTAATTCCACATTTTCCTGAGTGAAGAACTAAGAGGGAAAAAGTGGGAGGACATGCCCATCTTCATGGGTGTTCAGGGGGCAAGTCCTCAGATTATTATTTCCCTTACTACACTTTGCAGACTTCAAAAATCCCTTTTCTAACTGCAGAAGACTTGAGTTTCTGTCCTCAAGGCTGGCAGAGCTGCAATCTCTGCTTCCCTCTGTCTCTGACCTGCTTGTATCGAGTCCTGCCAACCCTTGGGAAATAGTGACCTTGTAAATTGGCCTCACCTCATGTAGGCCTCCCAGTAGGGGTTAATTTGGATCAAGATGTGCTTTCTAATGCTTTAGTTCTCAGTGAAGCCCATGTGTTGAGAACAACTTCATGTGAATGTGGAGGTTCTGAGCATGAGGTCCTTCCTCAGCCAGGTAAATGGAGGAGGAACTGTGCATGGATGCCCTCTAATGTGTCAGGGCTTGAGAGGTTGAAGGTGGCTGCTTCCCAGTGGTTAGAAATGAGAAGTGCTGCAGAAAGGGCAAATATGTTTATCCTGAGAGAGGATCTGCTTATTTGATTTGATATGCTTTAAAAAAAAGGAAAGCCCAGGTTGGCATCTCTTGGGCAGCTTCCACTCCTAACACTTTCTGTTCCTCCAAAGTCCTTGAAGATCAGCAGAACATCCGGCTAATAAGGGAGCTGCTGCAGACTCTCTACACGTCCCTCTGCACCTTGGTCCAGCGGGTTGGCAAGTCTGTGCTGGTTGGGAACATCAACATGTGGGTGCACAGGATGGAGACCATTCTCCACTGGCAGCAGCAGCTGAACAACATCCAAATCACCAGGGTAAGCATGAATCTGAAGCCCCAGATAACGTGATTCCTTTGTGAAATCTTGTGTAGCAGCTCCCACCTGGGTGGCTGCATCCCACTGCTTCCTATGTGAGCATGGAGTGCTGGGGAAGGAACCGGTGTTGCCAAAATGTGATTTCCTTTGCTATTGGGTTCAAAATCACTGTTAATGGGTCAGATCCTCAGCCAGCTCAACACATCCAGTCTGGGATCAGACTAGGGCTGGTTGCAAATTCCCTTGGCTTCTGCATGGCCCTGCAGTGCTGTGTGAACAGACAGGAGACAATCTCCCTCTGCTGGGAAGTCTTCAGGGATCAGGCCTCAGCACAAAAAGTCAAACCTTTCAAAAGTGTGAAGTTTCCCTTAAAACAAATTAAAAGATAACGATTTATCAGTGAATTAAGTGCAAACTTCCAACCAGCTACATAATTAAATACTTTCTGACTGAAAACACCAATGATCCTACCCATAATCTGCCCTTGGCTGTTGCAGCCAGATGAGTCCTGCTCTCATGATATCTCTGTTCATCTGCCTGTGAGGATGAGCAGGACACACAAGCTGTTAAACTCTTAACCTGGCCTTGGTGTCTGAATCAAATCTGAACTTGGTCTGTGTTACCTTCAGTGAATATTGGCCACCACAGTTTCTAGATGAGTATCTGAGCTCACGTGTTGCCAAGAGGGGGGTCTCTTGGACACTGGTGATGCTAAAATCTTCAGTGCTGCCCTGTGTGTTGCTGTGCCCCTCCAAGGAGCCAAAAGCAGTGAAATGGACTGGGTTATTTACCTTAAGCATGGCCTATGAAAAGCACATTTTCTTGCATCTGAGTCCAACAGAGGCATTTACTGAGGATTAAGCCACGAAGGATTATAGAAGGATTATATTTACTGAGGATTATACCTGTGTTTATCACTCCTAAATGTCTGGAGAACACTAGGAAGTGACTTCTCACTCCTTCAGTGAGAGATTTTAGTGGCAAGTGGAAAACCTTGAAGCAAAAGAACTCTTGAGGTGCAGGGCACTTGCAAGACCTGTAAATGCAGTGCTGCCCCATCCTGCAGTGTGCATGCACTTATTAATGCATTTAAACCTATGCTTATTACTTACAAATGTGCCTAGTTTTAAGGGCTCCAAATGTAGAGCTTGCGAAAATGGAACTTTTTGCACTACAGAAGATGAATTCAGGTCAAGGTAGAGAGGGGAAAAAGCTGAGCTAAGAGGAGGAATGAGCCCAGTTCTGTGCAGCCAGTTGCTTACAGTGAGTGGCCTGGGTGCTTCTGGTATTTCTGAAGCAGGGAAAAATGTCTTGCAGCAGCCAAGATCTGAAACTTCAACAGAAAAAATCAACTTGCAAAATACTGAATAGCTGCTTTTAAAACCTCTGTCCGGAAAGTGACAGCAAAATGTTCTGCTCTGATCTAATCCCTGTTATTTCTCCAAAAAAAGTAATGTTTAAAAGCTCCTGCAAAGGAGCGCTGAGGGAAAAGTAGCAGATAAGTCTCTGGCCTGGATTCAGCAGACCTATAAGGGTTCACTTCAGTCACACTGATTTCCTCAATAATGAGACTTAAATGTTCAGTTGCTTGAAGCCAGAGCCTCAGAGCTCAGCTTTGTTCTGCCCTAGGGAACTTCTCCCTGAGCTTCCTGCCCTGGAGGGGTCTGTAGGAGAATAGAAAGGACAGCAGAGGGAAAGGGAGAGGAGTTGGAGGGGATCCAAGGCTACAGCTCAGTCCTGTCCCTGAATATCTCAGGGCCTTGGGCTGCTCTGTGGAAAGGACACCCAGCAGCTTCAGCATGGAAAAAATGCCCTCTGCTTCCCTATCTGATTTAGTGGGAAGACACAGGCAGTGTTTTTGCCTGTGCTGTTAACAAGCATGGGGGGAGCTGTCTTTGTTTCATGAACAAACCTTGTTATGGAAATAGAAGTGAAAGGGGAGTGAATTAGGAACTGCTGAAAAGCAGTGGATGGAGCTGGGAGATAAGAATAGGAGCCCTGTTGTTTGTGCTGAGATGATTAGGGAAAGGGCTCCCAGTGCCAGCCTTGAAATCCCCATGGTCATTGGGAACAAACCCCTCTGGAGAGGCTGGAGCCAACCTGCTCCTTCTGGAGCTCCTGGTCTCTCTGTTGCTCTTGCAGGCTGGAGCAGTGGGGAAGGGGGGACAGGTCCTGTGCAGACCTCACGATGCCCCCTGCAGCTTCACATCCCATCACGTGGGTGGCCGTGGGGCCGTGTGATTAAAACCATCCCCTGTCCCACGGGCCGCGAGTGCCAAGCGCGGGGCGGCTGCTGTGATTCCACACCTTAAAATAGCAGCAGCTCTGCCCCGGGTAAATGAGGAACTTGGCACATCTGTTGGACATTGTTCCTTCCCTGGGGCTGGTCCTGAAGGCTGCTGTTTGCCTTAATAAGGCTGGGGCTCTTGTGGGAACAGCGGGAACCTGGACTCTGGTGCTTGTTGATCCTTTGCTCCTGTCTGTGCCTTGGATTTCCCTGGAGCGCGGGCCTTGCTTGTCTGTTGGGGCTGGTTGGTCCTGCTGCAGTGAGATGCTGAGATGACACAAGCTAAAACACATGAGGAGAGTGAGATTCCCAGCAAGATGCACAAGAAGGTCCCTGGATTGAGGAGCACTGACCTCTGAGCCCCCTCTGTGGTTTACACCATGTAGCTGCCATCCGGCCACAGGGAAAGCTGGCAGAGATGCTCTGGGAGCCCTGGATGTGGGAAGCGGGAAGAAGGGGAGGGAGCCTTGGGCTGTGGCTTAGCTTCCAAGTGCAGCTGCAGCACAGATAAACACGGCCTGCCTTGAAGATAGCTCAGGTGCTGTCCTGGAGCAGAAGGTCGTTTCCCCTCTGCTCCAGAGGGAAGTGCTGCTGGCTTGGTGTGCAAGGAGCGGTAGTGATGAATGCAGCAACTCCTGCAAGCTCGAGTTGATCAGCTCCTCAGCCTCCTCCAGCAGCTCAGTTGGATTTGCCTTTCTCTTTCAGCCTGCCTTTAAAGGAACTACTCTCACCGACCTGCCCTTGTGCTTGCAACTCAACATCATGCAGCGCCTGAGCGACGGCAGGGACCTCGTCAGCCTCGGCCAGGTGGCTCCCGACCTGCAGGTGCTCAGCGAAGACCGGCTGCTGTGGAAGAAGCTCTGCCAGTACCACTTCACAGACAGACAGGTAGAGCCAGTGCCTGTGGTGTCCGGTGCCTGTTGGATGGGAGGGCTGGGCTGTAAGCTGATGCTGCAGGTTGGCAGGAGAACAGTCATGGATCCTTGCTGAGAGGGGGCTGGATTGCCACAGCAGCGCTTTCTGAAATGGGAGCCTGAGACATGAGTCACATGGCACGTCCAGCTTTGCTCCAGGTGCTGCCTGCAGGTCACGGCTGCCCGGCCACGTGTGCTGGGAACACGTGGAGCCTCCAGCAGGAACCAGGAGCCCTCGGGACGCTGCTGTTGTGGGCAGTCTGTGTATGTGGTCTAGGAGGAACGGGTCATTTCTGTTCATTCAAATTCTGTACATTCAAATCCTGTCTCTCTTCCTTTGAGGGGCTTCCCCTCCCAGGGTTGCAAAGCTCCTCAAGTTGGAAGCATGACAAATTATCAAGGCTGAGAGTCAGTGAAGGAGCAAAACATGTCTGAAACGGTTATTTATGAGGATACTTGTTATCCTGGCAGCCAGGAACAGCAGTGAGGGAGATATGAAACAGCTCTTGAGGCTTCACAGAATGGTTGAGGTTGGAAGGGACCTCCAGAGATCCAGTCCAACCCAGCAGGGACACCTAGAGCATGAGGTACAAGGTGGCATCCAGGCGAGTTTGGAAGAATGGTCCTATTATTGATGAATCAACTCTGAAATTTGGCATATGTCTTAAGCTGCTGCACACTAACACTTAAGGAATACAGTCAGATCCTGATAATGCTCTTGTGTGAGGATGTTGCTGCAAGAAGCCCATGACAGTGGGACACTGAGAGCAGGACTTTTCTTGTTATACAGGATCTGCTGTGGGGTGAGGAAAGAACTCTGGTTGTACAAGAGAACAAGAGTTGGGAGAAAGTGAGTGTGTGTGTGTGTGTGTGTGTGTGTGTGTGTGTGTGTGTGTGTGTGTGTGTGGTCACCAACCACAAATCTGGGATTTTTTTGTCTTTCAGATCCGTAAACGGCTAATCTTATCCGACAAGGGGCAGCTGGATTGGAAGAAGATGTACTTCAAACTGATCAGGTGTTACCCGCGGAAGGAGCAGTATGGTGACACGCTGCAGCTCTGCAGGCACTGCCACATCCTCTCCTGGAAGGTACGAGGGGTGCCACAAAACCTGCTCAGGGGCAGGTGTCTCAGGGCCACGGAGCCCTTGGTGCTTCCTCTGGGTGCTGCAATTCCTTTGTCTCCATAGCCTGGTGCTTTCCTTAGTAGTGGTAGTT
>JAUBOD010000735.1:573074-584709 GCA_032353885.1 Nothura maculosa
GGAGCCCTTGGTGCTTCCTCTGGGTGCTGCAATTCCTTTGTCTCCATAGCCTGGTGCTTTCCTTAGTAGTGGTAGTTAAGGCCCTTTCTCCTTGGCTTTGGAGATCCCACCTTCTCATCCTTGAACAAGGGTCACTGCCATTGAGGCTGAAGAGAAAGGGGTAGATGGGTGTCCTGTAGTGCAGGACTGCCCCCAGTAAGGAGCATCTCGGCACTTGCTGCATGGGGATGGAGGCACTTGCAGCAGGAGCAGCTGAGAACAGAGCTGGTGACTACAAAAAAGCCCTCAACAAAAGTCTGGTGTCTGCTTTGATATCCATGGCACGTGTCTGAATTGAGATTTCTGTAGCTGCTGGTAGGCTCTGACCTCTGAGCCCTCCGAAGAGGTAAAAGACCAAGTAGAATCTCTGCTGTTTTGATTTCCCTTTGCTTGACAGTAGCCCCTGGAGTCTGAAGCTTAGCTCTGCGTTCTTTGGCAGGGATCTAAGCACTATTTTGGGCTCTGCTCTGTTTGCAAGCAGGATGTTTGGCAGCAGGGCAGTGCTCGGGTGGCTGCTGCTGTGGTGCCCATTCTGCAGGCTCTAAATGAAGCTGTTTGCTTCTTTCCCAGGGCACCGATCACCCCTGCACAGCCAACAACCCGGAGACCTGCTCCACTTCCCTGTCACCCCAGGACTTCATCAACCTGTTCAGGTTCTGAACTCGGGGCATCGCCGCTTTGGCCTCTCCTACAGGACACTTTATGCCACTGAGCTTGGACACTCCGTTTGTACATAATGTAAATATTCCTGTTTGGAGCTCCTGAGTCGAGGAAGAAGAGTATCTTGGAGATGAAAGGTGAAATTACTCACTGATGTGCAACACTTAAGGAATACAGACTTCCATAGGACTGGTGTTTAAATGCAGCATGTTGGACAGAGTCCCTTTTTTCTGATCAGAGTACAAGATACAGGGCAGAAACTTCCTTCTTGTTTTCAGAAGTTAAAACTGAATTTGTCCCGTGGCCCTTTGAGAACTTTCTTGGTTTGTTTCTAAAAATTGAGAGAAAATAATATGAGGCTAGGACTGTTGAACTCTTTCTCCATCTGGTTTTATTTAGCATACGTATTTATAAATATGATGTTTTAAAGATATTTATGGAAAATATCCCTGTGACAAGTTTAATAATTTTATGTTTTTTTTAAAAAGACACATTCTGAAATACTTAACATGGAACTCTAGCCTACTTAACAAAAGAGAATTGCACCATACCATTTTCTACCTCTACTAGATTGAGTACCTTTCAAGCAAAAATCCAGTGTACAATGTGAACTTTTGTATTTTGTACCACGATTTAAAGGGAAATGCTTGTGCTAATAACCATCTTTTCTTGCAGCAATGCTTACCTCTACACTAACTCTCTTGCTCTACTCAATGCTTGAATGCCTAGGTGATAGGCACCATGTGGATACCTAAGACTTTACTCCTTCCTCTCTTAATTGGTTGGCTTTATGAAAGACTAGGCAAAAGGAATAAGAGAAGCCACAAGGATATGAAAAACACCCAAAAGGGAGGAATTCCTATTGCAGAGAAGTAAGGGACTGGATTTGATCTCAGTGTGAATTGATGGCAACTTCACTAAGTTACTTGCTTTGGTTAAGACCCCAAGTGAGACTAAAATCTGGTTCTTCAAGCCCATGTGTTCTTTTTTTCCAAACATGCCCTGCTCTCCATTCCCACTGCTGTCGGATTGAGTTTTCTGGCAGCTGGGAAATGTAGGGAGCCGTGGGCCTGGGCTGTTGAATCCAGGGAAAGCCAGTTGTCCTGGCTGCAAGGCTGGCAGCCTCCTGGTTGCTCCCAGCCCTGCAGAGCTCAGGGGAGCCTGGGAGGGCAGTTCAACCAGTCCGTGCTCTCCTTCAAACTGCCCTCAGGATGGAGGGGAGCAAGAGATTTCCACCGTGGCACTTGACACCTTCAGTTACTTGTGTCCACCAAGGAGATGGAGAAGACGGCGTAGCCTGTTCTCCTTCCAGCGCTGACAGCCCTGCTGGGACCTTCTCACGGAGTTTCCTCATCCTGTGAAGTAGGTGACCTCGTCCCTGCTTCACCAGGACATGGACTTGGTTTGTGGTCCCTTCTGCTGTGTGTAATTGCGCACTTCCCAATAAGCTGGAGCCCGGATACTCCAGCTATCCCACATGGATCTGAACCTCCCATTGGGCAGTGTTTGCCACTAGCAAGTGGAGTTCCTGCCTGGCACCTTCTTGGTGCACTAGATAGGCAGGGTACCTCAGGAGGGTGAATGTTCGTGGCTTGTGTGGTACAGAGGACTGTGAGGAAGAGGAGTACTCAGGACAATTCAGGAAGAACTACTTGAGCTAATTATTGTTAAATATTCTGTTCCTTTTTTACATTTTTATAACCGACTTTTGACACTTTTCTGCAGCTACTATATATATAATTGAGAGTATTTGCATTTTTGCAAACTAACTCACTTTGTGTACTCTTGGAGTAGATGCAAAAAGGGAAGAAGCCTTCTCTAGGTGGAGCAGACGTAGAAACTTTGGGAAGGGAAAGCCAGGACAGACCTGACAAGAACTGCCATTCTGCTGTATTCCCAAAGGAAACAACTTTTTTTCGGCTGGAAACCTCTCCAGGAGCCACTGCTGCTTCTCCCTGTGGCAGAGCTTGACCTTGCCCAGGGAAAGGGGAAAACATGTTGGATGGGGAGCCTTCTGTCTGCATCTTGATTGCTGGTGAAAAGCCTAAGGCTGCTGGTTATTCTTGTGTCAACTGAAAGTGATTTAAAACTGTTATTTTAGGAGGGAAAAAGTGGATTTAAGCCTGTTTGGGGTGTTTCTTTGAGTGAAGGCGGCCAGTTTGTTGTCATTAACCCACTGACAGCAGTGTGGAAACGAGGCTGAAACCTGGTGTGGTGTGAAGGACAGGAACCTGCAAGTGAAACGTTGCTGCAGTTTGAGGGTTTTGGTGGAGATCTCCCTACTCACAGCAGGGAGGGAGGCCGTGGGTGACGCTCTGTGTCTCCTGTCTCCAGCTGTGACTTTAGGCTTGGCTTTTTTTGCGCCCCCTTTTCCCACCTGTAGTGAGGCAGCCGCTTGTGCCTGGGGATGCAGTGGTACCTCAGTGCAACCTTCAGTGCTGGGTCAGCTTCATCTGCTTTAGTCTGAGGTTTTCATCATCAAATACTGTATCCACTGTGAGGTTGTGCCATTGGATGGAGTTAAGCTCAGGTTTAAATCTGGCCTCATGGGCCCCCTGCCCAAGGAGACAGGTTGCCCAGCGCTTGCCTGTGATTGGGAAATGTCTCAAAACCAAAGGCTCCAACCTCTGCCAGCCCCGGTCCTGAGCAGAGCTGATTCTGCCCTCTGCAAGGGTAGTGCTGACAGCAGGGGCTCCTCATGAGCATTTATTTCATCGAGAGGATTTCCCCTCCATTTCTTGATCTCTGCAAATCTTAAGGGGTCAAAGTGCTGAGGATTTTTCTCTGCACAAAGCAGCCCGCCCGTGTTGCTCCCGCAGGACCCTGCAATGTTGCTGTCAGGGTTCAGAGCAGCAGAAGAGTGAGTAGCTGGTGAGTTCAAGAGCAAAACCCCTGGCAAGTCTGCTGGGAAAAGCAATGGAATTGGAATCTCCCCCATGCAGTTACTGCCTCAGTCCCCTCCTGCTGCAGCAACAGGTGAATAAGACCTCATGTTACTGGGGCTGATACAGTGGTGAATTCAGTGCTGGGTTTTGGGTTAAACCAGGCTGTTTTTTATTAAGTAACCTCTTAAAACTATGGGTAACTTCAGCAGCACAAGGGTGTCTGCCTGGCTTGCAGTGGCAGGGTCACAAATGCCCTGGGATGTGATGGTGCCCTGGGATATGGTGGCTCCCTGGGCAGGAGGTGCCTGGAAAGCTCCTCTGCATGGAAAGCTCCTCTGTTTTAGGACAGCTCTGGTGTTGGTGCCGGGGAAAGGGGGCTCTAACTCGGGCTTTGGCAGCGTTGATGGGTCTGGCCAAGCAGCAGCTCATCCCTGAGCATCTGTTTCCACAGTGAGGCTTTCACCTCCCTGGGCTTTTTCCTGCTAGGATTATTAGAGATGCGACTTGTCATGGGGAGGACTCCGTGTTGAACAACGCAGTGCCATGGGCAGGAGAACCCCATCCCAGCAGGAAAACCCCATCCCGGCTGGGGAGGAGCCTCGGGGCCTCCTTGCGCCTCCCCTCTGCAGAGGGGCAGTTCCAGGAGCTGCCCCAGGGCACAGCTTGGGCTGCAGGCTCTGGAATACCAGCTGTGGGATGGGCAGCTTGGAGCGTGCGCTCCTCCGGAGTGGCTTGGGGTGCTTGTTCATGGCACAGTTTCCAGATGCTTTTATTTTATAACATGATTAGAAAAATTCTTTGCTCTTCAGACATGCTTTGTACCTGAGCGTTTAATTGCCCCCTGCCACTCTCTGTATATGGGAATTTTTTTAATTTTTGCCTCTGGATTTTGACTTGTGCTGGTGACAGTTTGTGTTCCCATCCATGTTTGGCTCTTGCAAAGCTCTGTCCTGCAACACGTGTGGGTGTGACCAGCTTTCCATGCCTGGAAAACTCCCTAGCCTTTGGTAGCAGCACTTCAAATAGAGCAGGAAGGCTCCGATCCTGGCAAGGAGCTGATAAATCCCACGGGCTGGTTCATGTCCCTCCTCAGGACCGTTCACCAGCCTGGCCCTTGGGCTGCTCTCACAGCCCCACTGCCCAGGGTCCTGTGATCCAGCTCCTTGCCCCAAAGCAGCTTCCCATGAACTGCAGCCTCTGCTGGTGGGGAGAGCAGGGCCCTGGGGAGCCAGGGGCTGTCCCGGGATGGCATCTAGGGCCTGCCCGGCTCCCGGCCTCCCATGGCGCTTCCCAAGCACCGAAGGGATCACTGGAAACCCCCAGCGCCCTGGGAATTGCTGATGAGGATGAGGAGAGCAGGGAGGTGGGACTTGTGTTTGTGGAGCTGCTCCAAAGCGCCAACAGGTCGGCTGGAGACAGGGCTCTAATGGGAAGCAGCAGCCCTGCTAGTTCTTAACCTGCAGTCGTGATAAACTCCCGCTTAAATATGGAGGAGAGCCTGCGTTTTGTTTTTCCTTGGAGTTGTGACTAGATGGTATGAAGTGAAAGGCATCCCTTGTATAGTCAGACTTCTATTTAATATTATTGTGTGGTTAAAATCCTTCCATATAAATTTGCACTTTTCCCTTGCATGCTCAACTCTTTTTACAGCTGTTCTGTGCAGACAGTCATGTATTTTTGTAAGACGTTTTTTGACACTGAATTGCAATAAATGCTCAAACAATGTGAACCACGGAGCTGGTTTTCTCGTTGCCTCCCGGTCAGTGACCTTGTGTGCCTGGAGCTTCCTGCGGAGCAAGGAGCAGCTCCTGCAGGAACGTCCAGGAGCGGCATCGCCGGGGCCATGGAGGCACGTGGGGAGTGTTGGGGAGGAATTCCCTGGAATTCCGAGGGAAGTGAGGCCATGAGGAGCCTCCTGCCAGCACAACCAGGTAGCCCGTGCTCTGAGCTCGTGCTCTGCAACTGCAGCCATGAAGGGAACAGCTGGAGCTTGTCCTGGTCCAGCAGCTTCCACTCCAGCCTGGGCGTTCCGGGTGTTGGGAGGCTGGTTCTGCTGGTTTTGGTCCTTCCTAATGGCAGTTGCACCTGGTTGAAGTCAGCAGTGACACAAACCTGCTTGGATGTGACCCTGTGCCATGAGCTCTGGGAGCCCCTGTGTGTCCAGGGAGGTAGGACTGGATGGTCTCCAAAGGCCCATTCCAACCCTAGGGATTCTGTGAAACCAAAGCTCCTGTCCAGAAGGAATGTGGATTGAAGAAAGAAGAGGAAATAGAAGAAATTCAGGGTAAATTGGGGGTAAATAACTTCACACTGGAAGTTATCTTCATAAGAGGATCCACTTGCCTTATGAAATCCAGCTACAAAAATGAAGTATAAACTGCAGATCCTTTTTAATTTCAATTTCCTTGGCTGTCAAATCGGGTATATTTGGGCAGTTTCATTAGCCTTTGATAGCACTGTCTCTAGGGCAAAATTTTGGAAAGAGGAGCCTGTCTACAACATGACCAACTTTGCTTATGGAGAAGAGGAGGAAGTCCAGGTACTTTCAGTCAAACTTTATGAAAAGAGGTGAAATTCAGACTCTGAGTAAACATTTAAGGGAAAGATACGATTTTAGAGGTGTGTTGTTTACCCACATAGACTCACCTATAACCCTTTCAAGTAAAAGTAGTTGTTCTTCCCATTTTCTTAGTGCTGTCTCTAATACCTCATGCCTAAAGACCTCATGAGGTGAGAAGGACTTGCCAGGTGGGGTGAAGCTCCGTCCTGCCTCAAACAGGCTGGATAACTGCAGCCAAGCTGAAAATCCCATGGGAATTCCTCCAACCCTTGCTGTCCTGTGTAGACCTCAGCAAGGCAGAGCTGGGCATGAAAGCACTTTGAAAACTACTTGCACAAAGTGCTCAAATTTGGTGAAACTTCCCTTGATCTTCAGCTGTTGTTTCTCAGCTCCAAAGCAGCGTGGGGCGGCTGAGCTTTGCTGAACGACTTGGGAGGTGGTTTTTGTTTTGGCTCAAGCCTGAGCTGCTCCCTTCTCCACGATGGGGAGATGGGAGACACGGCGCTTCAGAAGGGCGCTGTAAACAACTCCCGTGGGTCGAAGGCCTTTCCGAAGCTGGAAAGGCCCCAGCTCGCCCGCCGCAATTCTCGCTGTGTGTTATATTGTGCTTTTTAATAGAAAATAAGCTAATCCCTTTTTAATGTGTTTTACTTGGACCGTTTTAGTCCCGCTCAGAACAGGCCTTGAACTCGTAGCAGAAGGGAGGAAGCAGACACGAATTTCCAGCTCGGATGGAGCGTCCAGGCCCTGGTTGCTGCTGATGCCTTATCAGCCTTCCCGCCTCGGCTGTTTCCCTGCTGCCTTTTGCAGAATGACAAAATGCAGCTGTTTGTTGGAGCGGGTGGTAGAGCCAGGGGTGCAGAGCAAATGCACAGACGCCCTGCTGGAATCTGCATTCACAGAGAGAGAAACTCGGCTCCAGGAAAGCCCATTGCCTCCTCTTGGAGGCACAAAAATTCTGGCAGTTTTGAACGAGCTCGAAGTTGAAAACAAAAATGTCAGCGTGAAGGAGCTCGCTCGTAAAGTGCATCCAAAAATGGGTGCCGGGGGGCTGAGCCGTGCAGAGGCTCCTCGGAGCTTGTGCTTTGTGTCTCTATGGAGCAAACGTGCTTCTTCCTGCACCTCTGATGCCCAGGTGGCTTTATTTGCTCCTTTTACTTCCTTATGGGTAAGGAAACAGCTCTCATTTAGCATAACTGGCTCACGGTGCTAGGTGGAAACCCACAATCTTCCTTTTACCACCCACTTTTATATTTAAACACTCTATTTTTAACCCAATGGTGGGACGCAGGGTTAATGCTCCTTAGTTCTGTGTCTAGACAGCAGTGGAAAACAGGAAATGAAGGACATGATGGCACCAAGGGGGAATTTAACCTGTTCTCTGCTAGTTACGCGTGGGACGGGAGCGCTGCTTTACGGCAGGGTATTCTTGACAGCTTGAGGAAGCAGGAAGCAAGCCAAGAAATGCTGAGTTTTCACGAGGTATCTTACTGAAAATAGTGACCCAAACGCTGCCTGCAGCAACACCAGCCAGTTACTCTTTCCCTCCTGCCCGTTCTCTGTGGAAAAGTTGCATTTTTATTATTTATTATCCCTTCATTCTCTGAACAGCCAAAGGGTAGTCAAATCAACCAGTTTCAGAGCCCCCCGCCAGGGCTGTGGGAGGCAGATGTTGCTATTGATCCTTGAAGCAGTTAGAGCCAAGCAAAGCAGCTTTGTAACCCCCCTTCCCAACTAAGAGCACCCTATGTCTCTTTTCTTTGGACTATTCCAGGCCTCAAGTCTTTTCTTTTTTTCTCTCTCCTTTTTCTTTTTTTTTTCTTTTTTTTTTTTTTCTATTTTTGGGGTTTTTGGAGGGTTATTTTTTATTTACTTTTGGGGTTTTTATTTTGGGAGTATATTTTGTGGGGGAGTTTTTGGGGAGTTATTTCTAGGAATTTTTGGAGGTTTTTATTTTCGGAGTATATTTTGGGGGGTATTTTTGTGGGGGATTATTTCTAGGAATTTTTGGGGAGTTGGTTTTTTTTTTTTTTTTGGTGGGGGGAGGTTTGGGAGAGTTTTTTTGCATATTTCCACTTGAAGGAGAAATGACCCAAAAAACCCACAAAATTCCTTCTTGAGACCTTCTCAGAAGGAGAGCCCAAGGCCTTCCCTTGCCCCACAGCAGCCGGGCTCTGCTGGAATACAGGATAGAGGTGGGTTGGGAGAGCTGTGGCAATGGATATAGACCCCAAGCTGAGCCGGGTGCCACGAGCAGAGCCGGTGGGTCCCATAAGAGCCCCAGGGCCAGCGCTGGGAGGCCGAGTGCTCCGTGAGCCGCCGGCAGCTCTTTATCCACTGCGATTTATCCCGCTTGTTTGCAATTCCACAGGCACGTGAACTGCAGGCGTACAAATCCCTGGAATAACCTTGTGGCTGATGTTATGCAGGCTTAGCAGCAACCAACCCCCCCGAAGCCTCCAAACAGAGCAGTCTAGAGAGAGGTTCTTAAGTAATATAATATTTTGTGGATATTTGTCAGTGTTTCCGCTGCCAGCCTGTCTTCCTAAAGGAACCAGTATTTGGCATCGTTTGTATTGGGAGGAAAAAAAAAAGAAAACAAAAACACATTCTTAAATGTTTCCAAAGGGCTATACAGGATGAAGGGAGGATGTGAGTTGAAAATCACTAGTGGTGCTGTAAAGTGCTGGCCTGGAAGCCTCGGAAGCGAAAGGATTTAGCCAGCGTATCCATGGTGCGGCCCTGCCAACGGCAGAGCCGGGAGCAGCCGGAGCGGGACCAAGGCCTAGGAAGAACTGAGCGGGAAGGAGGGGACAAGCCAAGGCTAATGCTAAACCAGGTGAGCTGACGTGGCCTTTGGAAAAACACCCTGTGTCCATTGGGAAACAGGCCCTTCTGGGCAGGAGAAACAGCCCTCAGCGAGCGCCCACCCTGGCTCATCTGCATGGTATTAAATAGCACGGAGATGCTATGGAGCAGCTCTGCTTGAAGGAGAGGTCTTGGGTTACAGCTCATCCTGTGGTGGGAAAGGAGTGTTTTGGCATTAATCCTGCACCTCTTTCTTTCTTTTTCATGAATAAATGCTGCCTGAGGTGAGAGTAGCTGCTCTCGCAATATGAAGTGACCAGAAACAGTATTGGGTTTATGCTAGAAATGTGACAATGTAAACTGAAATGTGAATAAGGTAATAAAATATAGATATTATGAGGTACCAATTCAGGTGCTCCTCCATGGCTCTCCTGAGGGGCTAGGAGCTGGGAAAGGCGTGGACACCATTCCCAAAGCCGCCCTTCCCAAGCTGCTGCCCACAGTGCAGGGAGCTGGTGGCACTTGGAGCTCCCGTGGCTCCTTCATCGGGTTACCTGAGCAGGAGCATCACTGGGCAGCCTCGTTCATATTTAATCGGCTTCTGCCCTTGTTTTCTCCAGCTGACAGTGAAACAGGAGCCAGCTCCAGTATTTCATTACGGGCACTTTGAAAGTGAGCTGCCCTGTCCGCGCTCGAGAGCAGCAGCACCGGGGGTTCAGACATCGCTGCAGGCCCCAGTGGCGTTACCCAAGAGCAGCATCGCTGATTTTAGCACACTTCTTATGTGTGGTACCTGCCCTTAAGGGCAGGGTTCAGGGCCCCCTTTGGCTGCCCGTGTGTGCTTGGGTGACAGGCTGGCACTGCCACCCTCAGCGCTGCACGAGCTGGGGATGCTCCCAGGGCAGCTGGGGCAGCCGTTCCCTAAATGGCTGCCAAGAGTCCCCGATGGGAGGATTTCTTCTCCCATTTTCACACACCTGTGATATGTGACATGCAGCAGGATGTGTGTGAAGGGCAGCGCAGCTCCATCGTGCCAAGGGCACAGGAGGAGTCAGGGAGGGAGCAGCACATCAACATGGAGCAACAGTTAGGGATGTGGCAGCGGACACAGCACCGCGTATGGAGAACGCGGTGCTGCTGTCCCCACGGCCAGTGACGGCGGCCTTGTTCTCGCCGCGGTGTAAATACAGCCATGTTCTCACCAAGAGCCCAGTGGTGGGCAGGGTATAAAGAGCAGAACAGCTTGAACCGGCGGTAAAGGGGCTGAAAAGACAAGCTCAAGGCCATGGAAAAGAGGTCGAGCTTGGGGAAGGCGCCCGGTGCCGCCATCACGCAGCTAGGGGGCCGCACGTCTCGGCGACTGCCCTCTGTGGGGAAAGGGCAGCTGAGGGAACTGCCCTGTCCCCCTGCGTAGACCACACAGAACCCAGCACGTAGCGATGCCGGCCGCCTTATCGCATGGTCTGTGTGCCAGGCACAGCACTGCCCACGATGAGGCTGCCCGTGGCACAGCGAGTGCCCAGCTCTGAGGTAACAGGGTGGCCGCCTCACTGTGTGCTGGGTACAGCGCTGCCTGCGGTGCAGCCAGCGCATCCCGCTCTGAGGTAATGGGACGGCCACCTTATCGCAGAGTCTGTGTGCCAGGCACAGCACTGCCCACGATGAGGCTGCCCGCGGCGCAGCGAGTGCCCCGCTCTGAGGTAACGG
Organism: Nothura maculosa; assembly: GCA_032353885.1. NCBI lineage: Eukaryota > Metazoa > Chordata > Aves > Tinamiformes > Tinamidae > Nothura > Nothura maculosa. The sequence goes on from JAUBOD010000735.1 coordinate 583,734, forward strand.
GGCAACCGCCTTAGTGCAGGTCTGTGTGCCAGGCACGGTGCTGCCTATGATGACGCTGCTCCCGGTGCAGCCAGTGCGTCTCGCTCTGAGGTAACAGGGCAGTGCACACAGCAGAGGCACTGCTTTGACCCCCTCTGCACAAACATCAGGCATTTTAATGGGTGCCAGGTGAGGGAGGCCGCTTCCCCCGGGAAAGATGTTCCCTTGGAGCCTGCGAGAGAGCATCTGCAGAGCCAGCCCTTCACATACTGATTTTAGTCAATACAAAATAAAGCTCTGACATCCCCACGTGGAGGAAGAAGCTCACTCAGAAAAGCAGAGACTTGCCCAAGACCCTAGATAACTAAAACCATGTTGTGATTTAGTTACTCTCAGTATCTGAGGCATTTCCTACTGTAAGTATAAGGAAATATGGAGGATACTTAAGGAACTGTATTTGTTTACCTTAGGTCACACTGGAGAGATTTTCCAGAGCCACGACTGCAGCTGCACGTGGCCTGTTCGAGGGCCACGTTTATAGAGTTTCTGCTCTGACTCCCCGAGCAGGAAGGAAACCCTCACATGGAGGCTGAGAGTAGGTGCAGGCGGCCGCGAGCAGGTACCTCCAGCTCCCATTCCGGAGCATGGGGCAGCTCCCAGACCTCAGCTGCGCCGGCGCCTGCAGCAGGAGGAGCTGCTGGCGTCGGTCACAAGGGACAACCACTCTCTGCTCCTTCCCTCCAGTTTCAGAGCTGGTAGTTACGGTAAAAGAGGCAGTTACCCAAAGAGGCTTCACACCGAGCAGAGCCAGCAGCTTTGGAGCTTGCAAATCCAAAGCCTCCTAGGGGGCAGCCCCACAGCGGAGCCCCTGCTTAGGTGGGGATGCCCAAGTGCTGCTCTGCTGGTCCCTGGATGGGACCTGCATGGGTGGCTTTTTGGAAACACTTGTATAAGATGTTCAGTGGGGGTAACATCAAGGGGACCCTGGGGTTTTTGC
>JAUBOD010000735.1:603687-619820 GCA_032353885.1 Nothura maculosa
AAGGAAAACAGTTTTTTTTCTCTGTACATTTGTTTTTAAAGCCAGTATGAAGTAAACATTTGGGAGGTGCATTAAATTTTTATTCAACCCCAAACATTCTTTTGAATGTTTTCAGATTAATAATTCATTTTTTAATATATGTAACAGTACGGAAAACAAAGCAAAGCAGAGCTATAACTATGCCAAAAATGTGTCTTAGATGTGCTGCTGTGTATGAGGCATGATGAGCACTTGCCTAAGGGGTCCTAGGTCCCATAGTCACCTTCAGTGACTCCTCAGAGATCCCTGATGTTGGCTCTCGATCTGAACTGGACCCGCTGTGAATATCTGAGGCTGCAGAGCTGCCCGAGCTGCAGGGGCTGCACAGGGCAGAAAACCCGTGTGCAGGTGCCGAGGACCAGAGCAGGGCCATGGATGTGCCCAGGGGATGGTCAGTGCAAAGCAAAGGAAAATGACCCTTTCCACCATCTCCTGCATCCCTGGCTGCATTAGCTGCTGCTTGCTGGGGAGAGGAGAAGAGGTAGGTAAAAGTTGGTGTGAGAAGCACCTTTTTTACATGTGTCTCCTGCTCCAGCCCTTCAGCTTTTCCTTCTCTAAGCTGAGAGGCCGCAGGTTTCTCTCTGCATTTAGAAAATGTTTATTTAAAGCTTTATCCAAACCCGACAGAGAGAGAACTTCGGGTATTGAGTTTCGCTCTGGAGAACAAACCTCTGTTAAAACATCAGTTAATGAATTGGGATTATTAACAGTTTCTGTTCCATTTGTGCAGAGCAGCTTCCTGAGCGAGGGCCTGCTCAGAGATGGGATTTAGGGGCCTGAGGCTCCAGAACCAGGAGTTTTGTCCTGCTGGGAATGGGCTGGTCTGTGGGTTGTTTTGCTGGGAATGTAGCCCACAACGAAACCTGAGGTAAAATCCCTAAAGAGGACTGCAATAATGAGTAATATTTGTCCACTATGTAAACGAGTAATAGTTGCAGGCTAAAAGTGGAACTAACTAACTTTTTTTTGAGTATTGAAAGAATCTGGAGAAAATACTGCTGTTGACACACTGCAGCCACCTGAAGCATGTTGTGACACCCCGAATTGCACAATGTGACTTCAATACTTACACCAAGGGATGCAACTCAGGGCAGAAGGGGAATAGGAAAGCGTGAATGATTCTGAGTCGTGATACAGACCTTACATAGTAGGTCCTGGAGTGTTTAAGGGAGCAGCCAGAGCAGCCTCTGGCTGTTGGTGATGGTCTGTAGGACTCCTGGGGGCCGGCAGCAAACCCGATGCCTGTCCTTCCATGAGGGAGGCATAGGCAGGAGAGGGGTGCAGAACACTTGGGCATTCACAGATCCATCAACCAAACCTTCCTTCACAGAAAAAAATTTACTAAAAAACAATCTGGAGCACCCAAATAATGAAAAGGTTCATTAAAATATTGTGGACTGACAAAAATGGATTTTGTTAAGGCAGAGGCTTAGGTTTTGTTTGTATTTGCCAGAATGATTTGCCAGCTGAAATTGGTTAACGGGGCTGCTGCGACGCTTGCTGAGTCAGGATTCCCGAGTCCCAAAGGGATTCCTGGTCCCCACAGTGTGTGCAGGGTCTTAGGGACGTGACACATGAGGGCAGCTCATAATGGGGACCGATAAACTGCTCACCTTTGGGATTTTGGGATCCTCTGGTGAACGGAGGGAACGTGTCAAGGGAATAATGCAGGGAACGCAGAGGGAATAGCCCCAGCAGCAGCAAGGGGAGGGCAGGAGGACGGGCTGTGTGGGGGGCTGCAGCTCGGTGCTACCCTCACATTTCAGCAAAGGCTGTTGTAGCTCCTGAGAGCGCTGTGTTGACATAAACACAGGTTTCTGAAATTTCAACAGCCTCTTGGAGGAAAAAAAGTGCCTTAGTGAAGTGAGGAGAGTGTGAACGAGTCTTCCTGAAACCCGCTTACAGCGAGGAAACGTGTTGCTCAGTTGGCAGACACCAGAGGGGCCGGATAATCTGCCTGTGCACAGTGAGCCAGGCTTAGCCACGGCGAGTAGAATAGAAATGTGCTGCAGGGATTTAACTTACATATAAATATATGTGTGTGTGTGTGTGTGTGTGTGTGGAGTGTGGCGTGCCCGGCCGGCGGCGCCTTCCCCTGCTCACCTCGGCGTCGAGCCGCTCGGGGCCACGACATGGCCTCCCACCGCGGGGCCCTGCGGCAGCCCTGGGCAACGGGCATTTCTGGCATTGCTGGAATGGCCGCCGCGGGATTAGGTAACACCACCCAGCTCTGCCCGCGGGAGTTGCTCAACTCTGGCGCTTGGCAAGGGCGGCTCCTTTGTGGAGAGCTGTGAGGGCCCGAGCGGCCCTGTGCCCACGGCCCTGCCTCGTCCCGCAGCCGGGATCCGCCTTTCCCACCCGTTCCCCACTCCTGCTGCCTTTGTGCTCGCGGAAATGAGTGTCTTGGAGGCTGGTGCCTCCAGCTCCAGCGTGTGGGGAAGGGGCCTCCCGGGCGCGGTGCTGTGACATCCCTGTTTCTCCGGGTGAGGATGGCAGAGCCCGCGGCCTGATGGGGCTCAGAACTGGTGCTGATAAACGTGCAGGGCCAGAGCACTGAGGGGACTGTCAGGAAAAACGAGAGGGGCAGCACAGGCTGTTGGGAGAGCTCGCAGGGCAGCTCTGTGTGGCAGCACAGAACAAAATGTGCAGGAAAAAACAAAATGTGAAGAATTATTCATTTCTTTCCCATCCGCTGCCTCTGCCATCCTCCTAATCAAAAATAATGAATCATATTGCCGTGCTGTGGAAAATAGTGTAGAAAACAGTATTTCTTGTGTCTGTCTGCCTTCCTTCCTTCTGCCCTTTCCTCTAAAACTGTGTCATGAGCTGAACCAGCCTTGGGTTTCTAACCTGTTCAGAGCACTTGAGAACCCAGAGGGGTGGCAGCCACGAGTGTCTCTCACTTGAGCACGCAGCCCTTTGGAGAAGCAGATGGTTTCACTGCCTAAAAAGTGACTTATCCTAGGGGGTTCTGCTCTGAGAGATCACTGTGCGTGGTTTTATTTCAAGACATATAATAAGAATTATTATTCTTATTAAATAAGATATATTACAAATAAGAATTATTACAGGGCTTATAATGCTCTGCGGTAGTTTCTGTGTATTTCCAACACTGACTGTGGCCCCCATGAGGTCACATTCACTCCAGCCTATGCTGTTTAAGAATATATTTATTCTCTGAGTTTATTTGGGTGTTATTTTTATTTGGTACCTATTTTTTAACTGAAAACACATAATTTTGTTTAGCTTCTACTTACTATTTCAGTCTTAATGCATTTATCTGGTACAGTTCTTCAGTTATGTCCCTGTTCATGCACAGAGCCATGAAAATCATTTTTAGATAATTGCCATGTGCCAGCAATCCAGTTTTATTGGTCTGGGTTGGTGTTTGAGTGACACTGGGCACAAGGAAGGGATCTTCCCCCTTCAAACCAGCATCTGTTTGTGTGTGTTGGGACTAGGGTGAGAAGCCCCCCTACCTTTGCATGTACCCACCTAGTGCAGCAGCAGATAAAACCCCTTCAAGCTGCCTTTCCACAGCCTCTGGCTTGGGAAACGTGGCATGGGGGCTGAGGGGGCAGCTCTGGGGAGGGCCCTGGGGCAGGTGCCCATGGGGCAGTTGGGAGGGGTAGCTCAGGCAAGGTTGTCCAAAGGCAAAGGGGAAAAATGGGGCAGAACAGGCGGCCTCGATGTTGCGCCAGGCTAAAGGCTGCCAGAAAAAGGGAGACAAGACTGAGGTTTTCAGTTTCTACCATCCCACATTTTACACCTTTTACTGCATCATTGTGAATTTACAACAAAATTCGGACTATTCCTACCCTAGTTTTGAGCATCTCTTCTTGGAATGGGTGCACCAGTTTCAGGAGACGAGCAGTGGCAGGTTGAACCCCTAAGGGCTGAATCACATGTAGCCACAGTCTGTAGTAGAGCAGAGATTAGTTACTTAACTTGAACTAATTACACTGTCTCTTCTTTGCTACAGGTGGTGGATGTGGATTTAAAACCGTGTGTCTCAACATTTCATCCTCAACTATCTCCTTTTAATCTGATTGCACTACAAAAGAAAAGCTGCTAATGGGATAAATGTTGAGACGTTGCGAGAACTGACTTGAAGTACCCAAAGCCATTACTATAACGCAAGAGGAGCTCCCAGCCCAGCCTGCGGCCCACTCGTCAGTCCCGTTGTCACACCACAGGCATGGCAAGTAAACGCAAGTCAACCACCCCTTGCATGGTCCTGGCCACCGAGCAGGATCCGGACCTGGAAGCGGGACCAGGTTCGGAGGGAGCAGCCCCTGCGCCGGCGCCGGCCGAGAAGGCCCCGGCCGAGAGCGCGGCCAGCGACGAGGACGTCCCCGAGGGCGGGGATCCGGACAATCAGAAGAGTTTGAAAGTGGAAGGAGGCTATGAATGTAAATACTGTACTTTCCAAACTCCAGATCTCAATATGTTTACTTTCCACGTGGATTCGGAACATCCCAACGTCGTATTAAATTCATCCTACGTTTGTGTGGAGTGCAATTTTCTCACCAAAAGATACGATGCGCTCTCAGAGCATAATCTGAAGTACCACCCCGGCGAGGAGAATTTTAAGTTGACCATGGTGAAACGGAACAACCAGACCATCTTTGAGCAGACAGTAAATGATCTCACTTTCGACGGGAGTTTCGTTAGAGAGGAGAACGCCGAGCAGGCTGACCCTTCCGACGCGCCCTCCTCGGGGATCTCCATCAGCAAAACGCCTATTATGAAAATGATGAAGACCAAGGCGGAGGCGAAGCGCATCGCCGTGTTCCACGGCGCGGTCGATGACGTTCCCGGTGAGGAGAAGGGAGCTGAGGAGGAGCCCAACGGCGACGAGGCCGTGGAGGAGCCGGCGCCGGCGCTCGCCGCGTCGCAGGGGAGCCGCCCGGGTGCCGCCGAGGCAGCTCGTGCCATGGTGGCCCCGGCCGCCGTGGTGGCCCCGGCCGCCGTGGTGCCGCCCGGCGTGGCCCAGGTCCTCACGGCCGTCACGGCGCCGCAGAATCCCAGCCTCATCCCCAAAGTCTTAATACCTGTAAACAGCATTCCAGCCTATAATACCGCTCTGGATAACAATCCTCTTCTGCTCAACACCTACAACAAATTCCCTTACCCAACCATGTCGGAAATCACTGTTCTCTCCACCCAAGCCAAGTACACAGAGGAGCAGATTAAGATCTGGTTTTCCGCCCAGCGCCTGAAGCACGGCGTGAGCTGGACGCCCGAGGAGGTGGAGGAGGCCAGGAGGAAGCAGTTCAACGGCACGGTGCACACTGTGCCCCAGACCATCACCGTGATCCCCGCGCACATCTCGGCCAGCAACGGGCTGCCCTCCATCCTGCAGACGTGCCAGATCGTGGGGCAGCCGGGGCTCGTGCTCACGCAGGTGGCGGGCGCCAACGCGCTGCCCGTGCCGGCGCCCATCGCGCTGACCGTGGCGGGAGTGCCGAGCCAGGCGCAGCTGCACAAGAGCCAGGCTCAGGCCGCTCCGCCCGGCGCCGACACCAAGCAAGTGGCCGCCGTGCCGGCCCCCCAGCCTGTCAAGAACGAGGCCCCGCTGCTGAACCCCGACTCCTTCAGCAGCCGAGCAAAGAAAACCAAGGAGCAGCTGGCAGAGCTGAAGGTCAGCTACCTGCAAAACCACTTCCCTCAGGATTCGGAAATCGTTCGGCTCATGAAGATTACAGGCCTGACGAAAGGCGAGATCAAGAAGTGGTTCAGCGATACGCGCTACAACCAGAGAAACTCCAAGAACAACCACGGGCTTCACCTCGGCAGCGATTCCTGCAGCCCCATCGTGATCGACTCCAGCGATGAAATGACCGAGTCCCCGACGGGAGCCACGGCGCAGGGCAAGGCTTCCTGGAGCGCCTTCCCCGACGTCTCCCCGCAGAAATTCAAGGAGAAGACGGCCGAACAGCTGCAGGTCCTCCAGGCAAGTTTTCTTAGTAACCCTGTGCTAACGGACGAGGAAATGAATAGGTTAAGAGCGCAAACCAAACTGACCAGGAGAGAGATTGATGCCTGGTTTACAGAGAGAAGGAAATCTGAGGTCCCGAAGGAAGAGGGAGCTGACCTGAATGACAGCAATGCCAGCAGCTCAAAGGAGGAGGCTGGGGAAGCATCTGCAGGAGATGGAGCAGGGCCCAAATCAGGAGGTTCCTCCACTAGCAAAGTCGTCAAAAAATCCCCGGAGCAGCTGCACCTGCTGAAAAGTTCCTTTGTCCGCACCCAGTGGCCGTCCCCCCAGGAATACAACAAGCTGGCGGAAGAAACGGGGCTCCCGAGGTCGGAAATCGTGAGCTGGTTTGGAGACACTCGCTATGCCTGGAAGAACGGCGGGTTGAAGTGGTACTACTACTACCAGAGCGCCAACGCCAACAGCCTCAATGGGCAAGGCCTTGTGAGGAAGAGAGGGAGAGGAAGACCCAAAGGCAGGGGGAGAGGGAGGCCTCGGGGGAGGCCCCGGGGAAGCAAGAGGTTAAATAGCTGGGACAGAGGAGGCTCTGCCATAAAGTTCAAAACTGGAGCCGCCATCCTGAAGGACTATTACATGAAGCACAAATTCCTCAACGAGCAGGACCTTGATGAACTTGTAGCCAAATCTCACATGGGATACGAGCAGGTCAGAGAGTGGTTTGCAGAGAGGCAGAGAAGATTAGAGCTTGGAATAGAGCTCTTCGAGGAGAACGAGGAGGAGGAGGAAACGCTGGAAGAACAGGAGGAGGAGGAGGAAACGGATGACAGCGACACGTGGGAACCTCCCCGGCACGTTAAGCGCAAACTCTCAAAATCGGATTGATGTGCAATTTGGGATTTAGGGGCCAAACACCCATGGACTGGGGTTGACGTTGTGGTGAAGAGCCAAACAGTTGGTGGTGACCTTCTGTTTCAGCAGGCACTCGCTTAGTATCTTCCTTGAGCCTAAGGGAGCGTGGCCAAGGCGCAGCCCGGGCCGGCCGCCGGGAGGGCCTTCCTTGCTGCCAGAGACGGACGTGCTCAGGCCTAGCCTAGGAAACGGAGGTGCAGATCAGCTCCAGAAGTTCCTCTTCTGCGTTCCTGGTGGGAAGGTTCATCACTCACATGACTGCTTCTCAATATTGAATTGCCTTATGTTGTTTAATTCCAAAAAAACAAAAAACAGAGACACGTTTTTCCGCTGTTGTAGGAGGACATTGCTCGCTCACCAAGGAGGGAAATACAAAAACCTAAGATGTCTTTTTGCAAACGTCACTTCGCCTGAAAGGTTTCAAGGCTCGGGGTTATTTCTTGAGGAAAGAATTCAAAAGAAAAGAGAAGGGGAAAAGTGTGACAAAGGAATCAATGAACCTAGGGGTGAGGATTGCTTGGTTTGGGAAAATGAGGCCGTACTGGTACCTCTCGTGTATCTTCAGGGTGTGTGGGGTTTACAGAACTTGTGCTGAAATGTTTCCTGTTGGTAACTCGGAGCTAACTGCGGGAGTTGAGAAGCAGAAGGTGCTTTTGGTTAAACCTAATCAGCGTGTCCTACGTGAGCTCAGTTTAAATGCCTGACAGGCTTGGTATGGTTGACAGCAAGATTTCTTTTTAGCTTGTGCATCCATTCCTTTCTTGGAAAATGTGAGGGAAAGCGTATTTTTAGCCAAAAAATGGAAGTCCTTGAAATCTTACGCTGCATTTTTATGGTAAATATGGGAGTGGGGAGGAATTGCCTGTTTAGGGCTTGGTAGGAAGACACAGATGGAGGGACTCAAAGTGTCTTTGGATGCTGGTATGAACGGTCTTTTCAAGCAAGTTAGGCAATACCCTGATGTTTAGTGCTCAAGGAAAATTAAGAGATAGGGGTTTTGGATGCTTAGGAATGATAAACCCTAATATTTAATCATTCTTATCCAGTAGGAGCCCAGCTAAATGATTTGTGTGCAAGTGTAACCGAATGGATTCAGCTCCCCACTGTGCTGGTTGCCCATAGGGCTGTTGAGTGAACCCTCATTTCTAGAGATGAAGCTTCATCTCTCTGAACTGACCTCCACAAATAGCTTAATGCAATGGAGAATATATATCTGAAGTGTCTTAAAAATAAATAAGTAACACGTGGTGGTCCCAGGACTATAAAACAGCAGTAGGGCTTGAATAGCCACCTTGAAAGCAGAGAGGGAGATTCCCAAAAGGAATGATAAGCAGTGGTCGTCCAAGGAAGAGCAGGGGGAGTTGGCTACTGCCTTTCTTAGGGTGGGTAACATTGGATTTAGGTGGGTAACATTGGATTTAGGTGGGTAACATTGGATTTAGGTGGGTAACATTGGATTTAGGTGCCCAAAAAGGGATCTGGGTCGGTGCTGCTGCTGCCAGCCTTGTCTGCTTTTGTATTGGCAGTGGTAGGCAGTGCTCTAGCAGTTTGCCCTTGCACACTTCAGCATCTTCTTTGTCTGTTTGTGCTTCTGTTGACCATTGAGAGATCAGCTTGGAGAAAATGGGTCCTCCTATTTCCATATTTCCAAGAACCTCATCTGGAATTTGTCTTTATTCCTCACTGTAATAAGCACTTGTCAGGAGCTCAAGACAGCCCTTCCTGGCGTGGCTTTTCTGAAGCAGAGGAGCCTGCATTGGAGCATCTTTTCCCTGCTGCTTGTGGGTGAAACGCAGCTCAGAGCAAGAAGGGGAAGGAGTGTCCCACAAAAGGCCGGGGGGGAACATGACTGTTCGACTGGTGTTTCAGGGGAGCCCCACGAGCCTGGGGGCAAGTGGCAGAGGAGAGAAAATCTGCCCCTTTGGGCATCAGCTGCTAAAAGCAGCGAGGGAATATCCCCATCTGGGGAGAAATTGTGGGGCTGGGGCTGTTGCAGGTGCTGGCAAGGAAAAAGTCACCTCAGCTTCAAGCTGCCCCGGGGATACAGGGTGGGAATTCAGCGCCTGCTGGGTGGGAGAGCACAAAACACAGAGGGAAAGCCACACTATTGTAAAACTTAAAAATGTTAAAGCAAATCCCTAATCTTCTTGGAAATACACCTCTAACAAGCAAAATCTGGAGTCACCTCAATTCGTAGGGAAGGGAGATTTAATTTTCCCCTCCCTTTTTGTTAGCAGAGACTATTTGGCTGAGCTAACCCTTAAAAAAGAGGGGAAAAAGCAAAGATCTGAGTTAATTATATAAGAAAACTGGGAAAGTTTCCATTTTGGCACTGTTCTGTGAAATAACACTCAGCTACAATGGGAGGTCTTAGCATGTCTGGCCTGGAAAACACAGGAAGAGGAAACCCATTGTTGATCAGAGCGAGCCCAGCTGGGTGGAAGTCTCCTTCCATTAAAGTGATCCGAGGTGATGGCTGCTCGTAGCCTGGGTCACATTTTAGCTCCTGGGAATATTCCAGTTCTGTGCATCCCAGTGGCTATAGCAGCACTTGCAGGGACCTCATCCTTTTGCAGAATGTGGAATTCCCGTGAATTTTTGTGCCGTGGGACAGTTGCTGAGGGATGCAGATACCTGCATTTCCTCTGGGCTGGATGCAACTTGTAGACCAAGTAGTAGTGCCAAGGACCAGAGAGAGTATGAACAGCTTCACCCCTCCAGAGGTTACATGCTGTTATATGTTATATGCATATATATATATATCTCTACGCTGTGATATGCATTCCTTATTGCTCATAACCTGTCTCTCGTGGCTGTCTGCAAAAGCAGAGTCCTTTAACCACCAGTTTGTTGCCTGTTCACAACATGCAACGACGTGTTTGCACTGGGAGAGCAGACTCCTTTCCAGAAGCCGCCTCCACCAGGACTGTCAGGAAAAGGACAGAAGGAGCCACGGGCATTTTGGTGGCTGGGCAGGATGGTCTCTCCTCCTCGAGGTGTTTCGGTGGTGGGCAGGACGGTCAGTCTTCCCCATGATGTTTTGGTGAAGGGCAGGATGGTCTGTCCTCCCTGAGGCATTTGGGGACAGGCAGGATGGTCTCTCCTCCCCGTGGGTACCGCGTGGTGGCGGATGGCAGCCCCACAGCTGCCACTGGGTGCCGGGCCAGCCCTAGATGAGCCAGGTGCCCCACGTAGGAGCCCAGGCACCCGATGGAGCCCATGGGCTGCCCCATGGGCTGCCCCAGGGCTGTCCTGCCAAGGGCACCTGATCCCACTGGGCCGGGTACCTTGTACCTCATGATGGGAATTGAGTGGATTTTCTCTAATGCACCACAGTAAATTAGGCCATTCCCATTCCATTTTTGAACTTTGTCCAAGACTGCTTTTAAACGTGTTCTTTCACAGCACTTCCCTTCCTAGCTGTAACTTAGATTGTTGGGAAGGAAGCTCAGTGCACACACATTGCATTAAATGCATTTCTCAGTGCTTCATTTACTGACCTGGGGCCAAAGCCTCTTTCTTCCTGCTCACCGAGGCAGGCAAGAGCACTTCCCTTTCCTCCCCGGATCACAGAGAGGATTTGCTGGAGCTCGTACAAGGTGATTCACAGCCGAGTGCAGGTCAGGAAGCCCAGAGACGCCGGCATCCATCCACGTCCTCCGGGTGCCTCCGAGCCTGGCCGGAGTCACCGCGTGCTCCGTAACCGGCAGCAGTGGAAGGGGGGACATTTCCCCTTCGCACTCAGTGAGTCCCCGTTGGCCCCAGGGGGCAGCGCTGCCGTCTGGGATCGGGGCCGGATCCAGTGGCACCGCCCGTCTCGGTCCCGTGTCTGTTTGCACTTACATCTCCTGAGGAGAACGGATTAAACATGAGGTTTCTGTACTATGGAATATCCATGGCCTAGCCTGGATGCACAGAGTGCGAGAAAATACAGCTATTTTATATTTCCTGTTTCTTGGGGAATCATTTGCCAACCATATATGCTATTGGAAGGAGTTTAATGGTGATCAGAGATAATTAAAACCATTGCAAGTTCGGAATGACTGTGATGATTGCATTGATTAGAAATGGGAAACATTAGGAGAGGGCTTGTTCCCCCTGGAGACCAGTGCTGGGCCACTCCAAGGCTTTTAATATCCCGGGATAAGCAGGTTTAGCGAGTGTCATGGCACAAACCTCCTGGGTCAAGTTGACTGGGTTTTGTTTATGTATTAAAACACTGTAGGGAAATATTTGACAATGAAATAAGTTGCAAAAGAAGGCAAAAAATTCCCCTTAACAGCCATTTATAAACGCCCAATAGCTCAAATTACCATTTTCTCCCTTTTAGAAAAGGGCGACTTTGGAAGCACAGATTTACCGCCGGTATTCTCAAATTAATGGCCTGAGCTTCTGAGCTTTTCCTTTCTTTCCTGTTTCCTTCTGCTCTGAAGAGCATCCGCGCGTTCCCAGGGGATGCTCCTGCCAACGCGGCCACGCGCGGACCCGGCGGCGCCTGCGGTGACACAAGGGCCCCGTGCGGGACGAGGAACCGCAGCGCTCGGCGCCCTGGGCGCTGCGAGGCCAAGGGACAGAGCCTGGCACAGGCTGCCCAGGGAGGCTGCGGAGGCTCCTTCTCTGGGCATCTTCCCAACCCGCCTGGATGCCGCCCTGTGCTCTGGGTGTCCCTGCTGGAGCAGGGGGTTGGACTAGATGATCCCTAGAGGTCCCTTCCAACCTCAGCCATCCCGTGATTCTGTGATTCCCTGTGATCTGAGCAGGTAGCACTTGAGTGGATAAAGAACTTTAAGTGGATAAAGTACCTAATCCACATTCATAATACAAGGCTGAAATAGGACTCGGGGTTTCTAAAGCATTGCAGAAGTAAGATTTCTATATAAGCATCGGACTTTGCATAAGTTAGAATGTGTTAAGATATGTGCTATTTGCGCCCAATTGACCAAAGTATTTCCTTATGCTTATTCAATACTAGATACCTATCATGAAAGTTCCCCTAAAGAGTCTGCTAGAGCGAGAGAAGAGCTCAAGTTGCCACGACTCCGTCTGTGATACGAAAAGAGGAACCACAAGAGCTTCATTTTGGTTTTGAAACGTTCCTCCCCCTTCAGCTCCGGCTTAACGAAAGTGTTCTCGGTTTTGCTCGGTTGATTTTCTGCATGTGCACTTATAGTTTGTATGGAAATGCACTAAAATGAGTTGCCCTACCTGGGAAGGCTTTATATTGTATAGAAAATGTGGCACTAGGTACTGCTCTTCACGTGCACAGGAGAGTGAACAGGTGTCAGTCTCGTTTACAGAAATGATGGAGCTTTGCAATTCCTATAATATATTGCAATATATTTAAATGTCCTGTTTGACATGTGAAATGAAATTAAGTTAATGCGTTGTAATGTATTTGAAGTACGAGGAAGACGATTCACTAACGACCAGCAAGGTTTCGAGGAGGTGTCCAGTATGTAGCAAATCTGTGTGATCTGTCTGGTGTATCCGATGTTAAAGGGAGCGACAAAACTGCTCCCGTTCAGATGAAGAGTTTCTCTCGACTGATGCAATAGCTTTTGGTGTCTTTCCTTCGTAGCTGCCCGGAGGGGCGAAGGGGAAGCGATCCTTGAAAAGAGATAAACTGGTTAACTGTGAATGGGCCGAATCTCTCGTGAAGCCAAGAACATTTTTGGACACACACACACAGGACTTGAATACTCGCAAGGATTGGAGCTTAGTGTTGTGCCAAAGTTAAACTACTGCAGTCGGCAGAAGTTCTGCACTGTAAATACAAGACTGATTAAAAGACAGCTTGTAAAAAAAAAAAAAAGACAAAAAAAAGGACAAATTTTAATACAGTACGTTTTTATTCTGATACATGATGGAAACATTCTGTTTTAGACCTTTTTTGAAGAGGCTTCAGTGACCACTAGATTTTGTCCTCCTATATTTTGTTTGGCCTATTACTATATGTTCTAGTAAGATGGGCTTTATTGCCTGTGTTCTTTGATATGTGATTAAGCTTATAGCTTTGAGTGACCAAACATTTTACAGAGTAAAAGTTCTTAGAAACAGTATAACGTAACTGATATTTCTGTGTCTTATTTATCAGGCTCTGCACAAACCTGGAAGGTTGTGCCAGACTTGGACAACTCATATATGGGAACGCAGCATATTCCTTAACATTACAGCCCTAAGCCTTCGTGGCAGTAAGGATCTTGTCTTTGGATTTATTTTTATTATTATTATTATTATTATTGAGGCAAAGAAATGAATGCTGCTGTAAAATATTTGTAATATTGCCATTATTGCTTTCTGTAGCAATTACTGCTTTTGCTTCAACAGATAAATCGGAGAGAGAAAACAAACAAACAAACCCGCCCTGAAAGATGCTCATGGACAAAAGCATCCTGGGGGACCTTTGAAAATAAACTTTATACCAAAAATTTGAAAACAGGAATAATGGAATAAATTCCTCCTTACTGCGTGTGCGTATTTTTAAAAGGCCGTGTGGAAAGTGGGATGCAGCTGCCCCTGTGGGACCCCCCTTTTCCCGGGTCTTTTCTCCCTCTTCACCGACTGGTGCCCCACGGCGCCCAAGGGTGTCGTGCATGGGGCCTGGCCCCACGCGGCTGCCGCCTGGCCTCGTTACTGGCCATGCCCTGTGCCAGGGCTGCCGGCGCCCAGCCATTTTGGGCAGCCCCATTCCTGCTCCTCGGCCTCGCAGTCAAGGCCCGCAGGCAGTAATGGAGCCCCAAGGCCTCGAGGCCGCTTCTGAATGCGCCTCTGCTGCAACAAGGAGTGGGCCAGGACAGGCGGCCTGGGCCGAGCCCCATGGCTGAGCTGAGCCTCATGGCCTGGGCTGAGTCCCATGGCCTGGGCTGAGTCCCATGGCCTGGGCCAAACCCCATGGCCTGGGCTGAGCTCCATCGCCTGGGCTGAGCCCTGTGGCCTGGGCTGAGCCCCATGGCCTGCACGGAACCCCGCAGCCTACGTGGAGCCCCATGGCCTGGGCTGAATTCCACGGCCTGGGCTGAGCTCCATGGCCTAAGCAGAGCCCCACAGCCAAGGCTGAGCTCCATGGTCTATGCGGAGCCCCATGGCCTGGGCTGAGCAACGTGGCCTTCATGGAGCCCCGCGGGCTGCGCCAAGGCCTGTGTGGAGCCCCATGTCCCTCCGGCCGCTGCTGCGGGCTCCCCACACCCTGCACCAGAAAAACGTCTGTAACTTCACATGGCCCCTTCTCCCCTCTGCCTTAGGTCAGCTGGAAACAAAGCAGAGCAAGAGAGGAGCGCGAGCTATGGGTGCGGATGAGTACCCAAGGCCGGGGCTAGGCTTGGTCTTTGCCCGTTGTACTCAGTTCCACAAAGAAAAACCTTTACGCAAGGAGCTGCCAGCTGATGGGGGTGCTGAGAAGCACCGGATTAGGCATTTTCACACAGTTACCTTTTCTATTTGCTGCTTTATACATGATTCTGGTGTGCTGCCCCTCAGCATTTCTCCCAGCTGGCTTGTGGGCTGCTCCCCCTCTCCGAGTCCTCCCTGCCCTGCCCCTTCCATCTTCCCTTCATTTTCATACGAGCATCTGATGGCATTTTTAACGATTGAAAATACAGAGCCGCTCTATGTGCTGCCTTGTTTTTCTCTATTTTTTTACGCTGTGCACTAATCTCCAGAGTGGTGCTAAACGGCTCCCTGCGGGGTTTGCTCGGCCTCGGAACCCTGCGGGTGGTGGTAGAACCCTCAGCCGCTTCTAACGCTTTGGGTTGTTAAGGGACTTGCTGCACTTCCAGTCTTGTAAAATGAAACCTTTGAATATATTTATAAGCTTCACTTTGGAATATATTTATATGTTTCTACTGCAAAAATGTTAGTACTGTGCATAATTCCTTTCCCATGTGTGCTTCCTTACAGGCTCGGTGCTGAGCCCAGGTTTATTATTTTAAAATATTTATTTGGTAAGAGAGAAAAAAAAGACAGGAAAAGGGACAGAAATTGTCTCGCGTAGCCGATTTGTGTCTTTGGGTGAAAATAAAGGTCAGTGTTTGGCAGTGATTCTCCTTTTCAGTGATTCTCAGTTTCCTAACTGAGCTCCAGCACCGGAGCGAGAGCTGCCCGGAGGGACCCGCAGGGAAGGGGCCCCACAGAGGCACCCGTGGTGCCGACAACGCGTCCTGCGCCGGAGGAGACGGCACCACAAGCGCCAGCGGCTCCACTCCTGCTGCCATTCCCGCTGCCATTCCCGCCTGGAAGAGCCAGCGTTGTCCCGCTGGCCGCGCTGCTCACAGCGGCGCTCGCCAACACGTGCCTTTCACTCTGCTCTATTCCCCCTGCTCCAAGTCACTGGAAGCAGAACTGGCCTTGAGCCAGGGCCCCTCCTGCGTTCTGCCCTTGGAAGCGCGAGGCCAGGCGGGCTCCACATTCCACAGCAGTTCCCACTGGGCCTTCCTTCAGGAGCCGCCTGGGATACCAAAGTTTCCCTCCCAAAAAAAGTTTCTTTCCCTTGTAGAGCAGCCCCCCTGTCAATCTCCATATAGAAAAAGACACCGTGACTGAGAAGACCACAGGGTGTGAGGGTCATTCCGGTCTCTTTCTTTCTTTTTTTTTTTTTTCCTTTTATTTTTTCCCCGGTTGTTTGGATTCATCCCGCTCTGCTCCTGCAGGACAGCAATCCCTTGGGAAGGCAGCTCGGTTCCAAACCCGGCTGCTTCCAAGATGTCCTGCAGGAACAGCCGCTCACGTGAGGCTGCGGCCTCCAGGATGCGTGGGGAGGAAAGGGAGATGAGCAGCTGAGCGCATCCGTGTCCCTGCAGCCTCCTGGTGACAACGGGGTCCTGGGTTCCATGAGGCCACAAGGGGGAAGGAGCCTGGCCATGAATTACGAGGGGCTTGATCAGCTTGAGATGTTTTAAGGCAACCAGGCCTTGTCTTTTGGGGGATGTATCCTCCGTGTCCCAAGGAACACAAGGAATGTGTCCCTGTCCCAGGATCTGCTTTCTTCACCATGGGGCAGCGCTGCAGGTTTTTCTCTTCAGGAGTCAGAAGCCATTTCAGTTCCTCTGTTGGAGCTTCAAGGGAGGGTCTAACAAGGGCAACAAAGATGATTGAGGGACTGGAGCATCTATTGTATGAGGAGAGACTGAGTTGGGCCTGTTTAGCCTGGAGAAGGTTGAGAGGAGATATGATCGATGTGTACAAATATCTGAGGGGAGAATGTAAGGAGGAAGGGGCCAAACTCTTCTTGGTGGTGGCAAGTGACAGG
>JAUBOD010000735.1:643701-656959 GCA_032353885.1 Nothura maculosa
GGAGCAGCCTCTCTAAAACCTCTATTCCCCTCACTGCTCCTCTCAAACCCACTTCCCTAGAAAATTTTGCCTTCCTTATGTAAAACTCCTCATGTTCACCTTGTTTCTTCCTTTACAAAGCCCAGACTGGCCCCTTTCCTAGAGCCAAACAAGGCTCCTTTTCAGTATGTGACCACACTCACTGTGAAGGCTTCTTTCTCTAGAGGGAAGCTTCCCTGCTGCAGCTCGAAGATTCCAGTTAAACAGCACTAGCAAATGCAGTAATATTTTTTTTTCATTGCACTATTTTGACCTGAACAGGCTGTGTACACAAATACCATTAACAATTTAATAGTAAAAAGTGAATTTATTTTAGAGAGAAAAAATAGTAATTACAATTAATAAAGGAGAAGGTTGCAAACACCACACATTTTTCTACCTCGCGTTTTATTTTCATATAAAAATATTTCCAAAGACCTTCCTAATAAGCAATTTATGATTAGACCTTGATTGCACACTATATATTTAGAGTTGCACTGATTGATTTGAATGTAGAGCTGAAGTCCAGGACAAACCACCTCAAGGAGTCCACTTTGTGGCAGGGAAACCAGCCGGTGAGCGCCTGGTCCGAGCCCGCAGCGCCAGCCTCTCCCGGAGCCGCCTCACTTCTGCCATCAGGTCCCACTCTTTGCCCATCAGGTCTTCTCGCCGTCTATCTGAAGACACTTAAGTGCAAGAGACATTTAGTATTTAGACAGTTAGATTTAGTATTTCAGCTAGCAGTTTTGCAAAACTAGCAGGAACTCTTGTTGGAAAATAAATAAGCTCCGCACGGAAGCACCACGTTTCATTCTGTTGTATCCGAGACCTGCAAAGGGAAGAGCAATTCCTCCTCAGTGCTCTGGAAGTGGTGCCAAGGCTGCTCTGGTTTTTGTCACAGGAAGGTCAGATCTCCATGAGATGCTATGATAAGTTAGAAAAAACATGTTTCCCATCACAACAGCTTTGTATATAAAATATATATGATTTTAAATGAACATTTACTGGCAAGGTAATGAGTCTAGCTCTAAATGTTTCCTAGCTCTAGAAACATTTGATTCTAGACTAGCTCCTCACTATAACTCTCAGTAAGATGCAAGACAGTTCTCCATCTTCTCAAGTCACAGACAATTTTGAAAAGAGAAAAAGCACCATGTAAAATTATCAGGACAGGGACTAACCTAGAGTAAGGATATTCCCATAATGGGACACACTTCAGGCACTTCCTACCCATTCTATTCCTGGCAGCACACAGATATTTTTCATGTGTGAAACAGAAAACAGCAATAAAGTTGCTCAGAGCCCACTAAGCCCTGACACAGTTAGCAGTGACTCAGGCATCCAGGTGTCCAGGACACTTCAAACATGGGAAGAAGGAAGGTCCTGACTTAGAAACTCACCATGTGATGATGACTCTGGCACGGATACATCATTGAGACAGACGTTTCCAGACCTTGGCACTTGCTGCAATCCTAAACCTGTCTCTGTATGTCCGGCCTTCAAATCACGCTGTCTCTCTGTGGGAAATGCAGAGAAGGCTTCTCTGTAAATTGTGTTCTTTTATCTAATATTTTTTCTAGCTTGTGGTGGAGTATTTTGTTTCCAGGAAGCAAAGCTGGAACAATCTACTAAAGGCAAGTCCAATTTGCTCAGAATCAGAAGTCAACAGTTTTAGTCTATGGACCAAACCCACACATCACTGTATTTCATTTTAGGAAATTATAGCTCTATATTACTGTTTCTTCCTATATAATTAATCAGCCTTCCAAGAGACGGTCATGAACTTCAAGCAGAATATGGCTACTCACACTTGTAGTTTTAATAGGAGACACCCTTTTTAATAAGGCAGTTGCAATTTGCTCCATATTAAAGTATTAGGCAAATTAGGACAATGTCTAAATAACTTTGCCCAAAGCGATACTAATCATTTCACCCTGGCTTGTTTGTGCCTTTGAGAGATGGGGAAAACGGGGAAAAAAGTCTTTATAAGATGGCACTCAAGGAGAATAAACTGCATGGTCCTGGAGGTGAATGCTTTAAACTCTGCAAACAGACAGAGCAAATTTGCTTGCTGGCAGAGAGTTTGCTTTTCTTTAGATTATTTGAGAGAGGATTTCTGTGGGATGAGATGCTGTAATGGGCTTATGCTGATCTAAAACTGTGCTCCCACTCAAAGTGCCATTTCTATCATTCCCTTTGCAGTGGCCACTGCTTCCTCTGTGCTGGCACATGGGGCAAGGGCCTCTTGGTTCCCTGATGTGACTTATTGCACTCCTACAAAAAACGACTAACGTGCAGCTGGATAAACAAGCTGCTCTCACCAGCCCCATGGCCTGGTATTGCCACATCCCATGCAGGAGAATGTGAAAACATGTGCCCACCACAGGGAGGAGGAAGGGAAATGTCCCTTCTGAAGGCAGCCTTCTCAAAGGCCACCTAGAGAAATCACAGGGATTTGAAAATTCCTACCTCTTCACAAAGAAAGAGGCACAGTTGCACAAACATGGCATAACGGAGATGAAGAGGGGCTTGTATTTTCTCCTATATTTGTTAGCTGTATGTGGAGGAGCCAGGGGAGTACGGAACTTAATTCTGCAAATGCATAATATGAGGGTGAGTAGATACCCCAGTTGGAATGAGACTAATGTCAGTGAGACAGCACTTCAGCCTGGAAGATCTCAGTGCTGGACAGAGGACTCCTATGGTGAAACTGCTTTTATCCATATGGAAAATTGTTACGCATCTACCATGGAAAGGCCAAACTGTAGCTATCTTCAATTTGAAAAGGGACTCAACTTGAGAATTCTATTTTGATTTAAAGAATATATAGTGCAAGCTAGTGTACATCTCTTGTTTTTTTGCATATCCAGAAAATATTATGTAACAGCAAACCGGGAGAAAAATTATCCTAAGTTTTGGGGATGCATGAAGGAATCACCAGCAAGCAGAAACAAAACAGGAATTTCCAATCATACACAATGGCCAGCTAATTTTCTAGACACGATCATTTATATGCCTGCACCTCATGGGTATCAAACTAAGACTCCTTTCGAAGTCTGCCCTCCTATACCAGCTTCATGAAAGGACAGTCTCAAAAACTCACTCTTTTTACATAAAGGAGCTAGGCCTGAGTTTACCCCCAACCTTAGACCCCTAGTTTGTCTTCAGCAGATGAATCTGGCTCTTCACATCAATATTTAGTGTGCTGAAACACAGGTAAACTGCACTACCTATATGCTTACCAAAATAGCCATCTTCTTTCTGCAGCCTTTCAGCCAAGTCTAAGGCATCCTTCATTTCCTCTTCCAAGACCTGCTTCCCGTGCCCATCTGCAGCAGCAGCCGCCTTCTGCGCTGCCTCCAGCTCAGGCTTTTGCTGCCTCCCTTCTTGCCTCTGCAAGACAGATAATCAGCATACATTCAACAGATGTATGACATGGAAAAAGCAACAAGTAAATCCACCCAAGTTATCACAGGTTAGATTTCATTCTTAAATTAAAATGTACACTGAGTGAATGTTTTCTTTCTTTCTTTCTTTTTTTTTTTAAATCTTCTCAATTCAAACAGCAAGAGAAGGTTAAAAAGCTTGAGTTCGAGAAAACAAAGAGCAAAGAATTAAGAAAATGCTAGCAGGTCCTCACTGACTTTCTGTGGCGCTTCTAGAAACTTCCAGCAGGACATGAAAGATGAGCCCTTAAACAACAGTTGTGGTGAACTCCTTCCAGGGCACGCGAGGGGCAGAGGGCAGTTACTCTGCCCACCCTCCCGTTTCAGGAAGGAGTTTCAGGAAGGGAAGGCTCAAACTCCGTTTCTCCCATGGGCCGCCTCATGGCGGGGCGCTGAGCGGGGAGCGGCGCCGCCGTCGCCTCATGGCGGCCCTCACGCACGGCGCCCTCAGCGCCCCGCTGCGCTGCCCCGGCTACGGCCTCCTGGGCTGCCTGAGGAACCCGTTTCTTAGCAGGGCTGCAGCCTTCTCCAAGCACACAGCCTTACGTGTAAGTGGGTGAAGGTCTCCTGGCAAAATGAGCTCTCCCTCCATCACCACTTCAGCCATCCCCACGAGGACACTGAACTCGCCATGATCCTCCTCATCACAGCACAGTGACTTCTCGAGAAGTCCTTTTTTTTGCCACTTCTTTTTCATCCTTGTTTTTCTTTCATTTACTGAGGGTGTTTTTTTTTTTCCCCTCTCTCTCTTGAAGCATAAATCCCTTCCATAATTCAGGGATTGTGCTTTGCTGGCAGCGATTTTATCTGACTTTCAGGTGCAATTAACATCAGATTCATACCTGAATGCCAATACTTCCGCCCACACCCATCTGCTTCCATAAATTGGAGGCTGCTGACAAAAATTCAGACCCATATGCTTATTTCTAGACAAAATATAAATGCAGATGCCAAGCATATGAGCAGTGGGCTAGCTACAACTATTCTTCCAACTGTGTAGTTAGAAAATCTGCACAGTTCCTAATGTGAAGCTCTACATAGTCATTATTGTGATCAAGGAGACAGCTTCTCTAGCTGAGTTTCCTGCCAACTACTGCCAACTGCAAGTTCCTTTGAGGATTACTCTTGTTTTGTCATGGTTACAAATAAAACATGTTCCTTAACAGGAAAATCACTTCATCTGAAGAATGGCAATCTCATTTGCCACCCTAACTGCTGGAAAGTACAGAGAAGTTTAGTATTTGAGGCAAGACTACAGAAATTCTCTATGATAAATAGTGGTTTGAACACTCTAGTCAGATTTTTGAAAAGCTCAAATGCAAGATAAACTCAGAACTTTAAATACACATACATTATCTATTAATATGGGAAATACCGGGAAATAGGTTGAACACTGCCACACTTTTACCAAAGTAGTAAATATTGCTAGTTTGTGCACTAAATTCCAAAAAAAACATGATCCAACTCTTTTACCATCTGAGCTTTCTGCTTTTCTTCTCCATCTACTTCCACCAATTTCTGAACAGGATGGTGTTCCAGATCAGCCTTTCTTTGACTTGCATCTGTCTCTCCTTTCCCTTCCTGCATTACTGTCTCTTGATCTCTGTTAAGACGCTACCAAACACACAAGCACAAATTATACAGTCACTGAGCTACTATCTCATATTTGTAATTCTGGTTCACTACCATTTAGCAAAACTACAATAAACTATATATTTTTTTAATATATACACACATCTCATCCCACCGTATTCATAACCTACTGCAAATGTTCAAGAATTTTATGCTCTTTTCTGTTTTATCTGCTTGGAATTACACCGTGCTGGAGTCAGGACAGGGCTCTCCCAGGTTGATACTGAGATAATTCTACCCAAGGGAGCACAGTAGAGCATAGCAGCAAAACTCACCATAAGTGAGTGGGATTAATCACAAAAATATTCTGTAGTTTGACTGTGTATTTTAGCCAAAACCTCAAAACACTTCACAAATATAAAACATGATTCACGGTACACAGACTTGTCATAAACATGTGCGTAGCTTGAATGAGGAGCTGATCCTGCCAAAACAAGATGGATCTGCAGCAGCTTAAGAAACAGAATTTTAACTCTCACCACCTTTTCCTGACATTGATCTGGGAACATCTACACACTTTTTTTTTTTTTTTTGGAGACAGACACGATCCCTTCCTGGTCATGCTGGAATCTGGAATCAGCTGTGTCAGGTTGGATATAGCCCCTCATAATGGCAGTAAAGCAGCTTCCAGGCACTTGAGGACATGAGCAGAGAAGCCAGGTCTATGAAGTCTCTTATGGACAGGCACATATCCTCAGTTAGTTAAATTATTGCTCGTTTTCTAGCCTAAAGAGGATGATCACTGTAGGACTAACTTTCTTAGAGCTGACATTACATATACTGTTGAGCATAAATAAGCTCAGCCTGGTTTGCATTATGTAGCCACAATACAGCTGGCTGTGTGTTTAATAAACATGATGAAATTTAGCCCAGATTGTAAAAAGCCATATGGCCCAAAGCTTTAAAAAGTCAAATATAAGAAGAAATACACTTCAGAGTAGGAGGTAAGGTATTTAGAAGACAGGATCTACATGTATGCAAGATGGGCATAGACAGATGTAATTTCTAGACATTTAAGCTACCATTTCTCATTAAAATCAATGTTATTAAAGCCTTTTATTGGCAGCCTCACTTTTCAACCATTTACGGCAATTAACTCATATTTAACTTTACATTTAAGCAATATTTATTGATTTAAAAATCTTTATTACTAAACTGATCTCTCTGAATCATTAAAACCAGCATTACACACACACACACACACACACACAAGGAATCTTCTCTAGGGAGATGATTGACAAAGACATCTAAGAAAAGAACTACACCTTCCCCACAATACAGCCATTCCTTTTTGCTTAATTATGTTGTTGGCAATTAGATGTTCTTTCATCAGCTACACTGATCCATTATGCTGATTTCTCCATAAAATGCAGACATATCTCGTTATCACAGTGTTTATGGGATGATGAGCATATTGTTACAGGCTTGTCTGGAATTTAAGTGTTCCTCATTTCTCTTTACTACATCATCTGTACAGATTGCAGCAATAAAATGACTGTTCTGAACAAAAGAACTAAACAGTTAAGAGTATTTTCTCTCAGAAGAATGGGTAACAATAACTTCTTCTAATTCCATTATGAAACACAGAGTTTATTCTAAAAATGGTAGCAGAAAGGAAAATAACAAAAAAAAAAAACACTTTTCCCCCCCAACTTTGGCTGAACAAATGTGACCAAATCTGAGAACTTCATAGAAATAGTCATTAAATCTAAATGTCTGCATAGTTTCCTGTGCTTACCTGTTCAAACAGCTGCCTTTGAGATTCAAGTTCCATTTGCCTTACTTCAATATCTTGAGCAACAGCAGCTGTTTCTTGCTCTCTTATAGATGCCTTGAGAAGAAAGATAACCCATAAAGGAACAACATAAAGGAAACCCATAAAGATAACAACATAAAGGAAAAATACTTGACCCTTAAAAAAAATGAAATAGCCATCTCCTACCTCTAAGCTGACTTTCTAACATACCATGAATGGTGGAAAATAATTGATATTGAGAGCACAGGGCTAATGAACCTTGCAGTCCCCTGATGGGGCTCTGAGAAGCGCAGTGCTGAGACACTGCAAGTGGCCACAGAAAATCAGTTTGGGCCCACAGGCCTCAAAGGCTCCGGCTGCATCCCGGGCATCCTTGTGCTGGAGCCTGGAGCCTGGCAGGAGCAGAGCCAGGTCTTGGCAGCGGCACCTGGCACCTCCCAATCAACAGCAGAGCCACTTTGCAGTCTGGATCTACGGCCCACAGACACCTGAGAATTGACTAGTCCTTTAGGGAGCTCACAACTCAGCACTGCCAATATACGGAGGCATTTGGCTTTTCCCAGAGATTTGGCAGTTAAAACAAGCCAAGAGAACACAGCAAGTGCCAAAGCTAACTGTTAAATGTGCATTTACTACATAAAGCCATCCACCTCATCTCCGTGCTCACACATCACACACAGTACACCAGCTGGAACTTTAGGTGTATATTTATGATTGTTGACTTTTCTTGATAAAACTGGCAGAAAAGAATTGCTTGAGCAATACTGAACCTTTCTTGCAATTTCATCTTCAAGTCGTTTGAGCTCCATCTGCTGCTGATCTTGCTGGTATTTCAGGAAACGGCGTCTTGCAGCATCCAGCAACTGCAGCTCCTTTACTTGCAGTTCTCTCTTCACAGCAGCTAGTCTTCAAAGCCAAAATAAACACAAACAAGGAAATAAACACAAACAAGGAAACAAGGAACCCACTAGCTCTTACGAGTTCAGCTCTAACTTATAATGCTTAGGGCAGGTGCTTTCTTTCCATAAACTCCATTTCTCATTTACAAGACAAAACTAAAATCACAGACAAACAGAGGTCCCTTAATGGCAGCCCCTCCCAATTAGCCTTTGAAAACCTGTGTTCTGCTACCATCTCATTTTAATAAGCAGTAATTTAGGACTGCAGTGATCCAGAACTGGATACTATTCCTTGGTGCCAGTATCTTGGTACCTTTTTCTGCACAAAAATCTTATATTTATTTGTAAAATATCAAACTGCTTCCAGAAACAGGTTCATAATCTTGTGAACTAGTTTGCAATGAAAGGTCACTGCCCTCTTAAACCTCAACCTGTAAGAAAACAGAAGCTCGAGGAAAATACAACATATAGTTGATCCTTGGAGAGGCTGAAACTCTCTTCATAACTGCAGAATTGCAGGACTGCTGCATTAACTTCAGTACTAGGACAAGTCTTTACTCAGCAGCTGAGACAGTTAAAAGTCCTTTTTCTAAATCCATTAGAAATGGAAGAATGTGTACAGGTCACTGATACTGTCGAGGGCTGTTACAGTTGCAGGGGGAGTCTGAAGTCAGTGTGCAGAAACACAGCAGTTGGTGGCCCAAGAGCAGTCACAGTCTGAAGAAAGCAGACAAAAGCTGGGAGCTGAGACAGAACTACCAAGTGACTTGGCCTCTGCTCTGCTGTTATTTCCTTGGGCAAGGCAGTAATAAGAAACAGATCATTCCCACACCAAAATCCAATCCATCAGACCACACTCTTTTCCCATATTATAATTCATACAAATTAGCAGTGATTTCTCCTTCACTCACATTTAAAAATATAATAGCAGGATATTGCAGCTGGGCCCCTAATATTTCATATATAATAAATAGCACCTCTGCCTCTGTTCTGCCAGCCTCTCTTCTTCTTCCAGCAGCATTTTTCTCCTCTGTTCCTCTGCTTCTTGAAGCAGTTCCTGCTTCCGATACCAGGCTTCATCTTCCACCTTCCGTTCCAGCGCTTTAGCTTCCAACTCGTGCACCAGCTGCCTAAGTGAAAGATCACACACATAAAGCCAGACATCAAGAATTTTCTTAATTGCTCAGAAACTGATGACTTTGCTAGCAAAGAACTGCTGAAATATGGTATCATGAAGCAGAAGGGCAGCCCCTCTATGTACTGAGAAAAACATAAAGAAGAGCCATGGTACCAACCGTTACAAAGAGGGCATTGCAGCCGAGTGCAGAAATGAAGCTTTTTTCTCATATTCTTAAGAAAAACAGACTTGTAAAGGTGCCAAGGTATTCAAAGTAATTTCAGTGGCCAGCTGGTAACTCCTGGCCCTTTTACAAGCTAGACATTACAAGGCTAAGACAGATTTCGGTTCTGAGTTCTAAGCTTTCACGTGTGAAGACTTTGGGCCAAATATTTTCTGAGAATTAACAAACACTTTTGATTTAAGGTAAGAGTGTCAACTGACTTAAAAACACAGCAAGCCAAATTAGTCTTATTTCTTGTAGTTATTTAAACCACTGTATCCATTTTTTTCTTTATTACTTTCTTCCTTCTCAAGCACCCACATTAAAATTAGAAAAGGAAGCTACATCTTATCTATCTCTTCCTCCCAATTTGTCATGGTCTTCAATGTTCCCATCAATACCTCTCTCGTAAGTACGTGATTTCATCCTGTCTGATCCTCTCTCGTTCCTGAGTTTGATAATCCAAAATGAACTTGGGGTATTTATTAAACACGGGGTACTGCCCTTTTGTAAGTGGTGTGAAGTCATCAAGCATATGCTGTGGATGGATATCTACGGGTGTAGACTCCATGAGATGATAAGCTTCTTTAATCACCACATTAATGTCCAAGTTGTTCCGATGATGAAAGAAATACTGCAAGAGACATGCTTCTATTTACACTCTACAAAACATTAGGCAAATTTTCAATATGCCTTATAGGAACAGGTAAATAAATAAGAAAAGTCTATATTCCAAACACGGATTATAAACAGGTTATTAGTTAAAAATCACTGTCTCAACTGACTTGATCTAAAGCTTTTCAAGTTTGAAAAGCATCTTCTGGCTCTTTCTCTTCTCTCCAAATTACATTTATGGGAAACTGGGATGTGATTTTAGAGTAGTCCAACCACCTGCACAGACACTTTTACTGCTGGGTAAATGTCAGTGTCTTCTGATGTTTAAAAGAAAATCTGTCTATTGATTATTGAGAGAATACAACAAAAATGTTTTCTGTGTGATGCCTGACAAACTGAATGCTAAAAAGCACATTTGTCAAATTTCATTTTTTTCCTTCGCCTATAAAGGTATCATCATATGAAAAATGCTCTTCCTCTCATGCAAAGCTGAACATAAGTTCTTGCTTCAAGGGAAGTCAAGCAGTATTTTTAATTCTGCGAATCAGAGCGAAAAATAATGAAATAAGACCATGACAGAACTACAGTCTTTTGTCTCCAAAGTCAGTTCTAGTTTCCCAAATAAGAGGCAGAATAATTTTGTGGTTGATAAACTTTTCACATCTACAAAACAATTTTTAGTGGCATTAGAAACCTTCTGAAAGCTTAAAGATAGTCATATTACATGAAACTGCAGAGAACTGCTGAATACGTTTTGACTTGACAGCACATTGGCCAGGTGGTATGTGACATTGCTCAGCCACGCAATGATAGTTCAGTGTGGAATTGAAACATTCCTTTTTAACTTCCATAAAAATAGATATGATGGTTTATAGCTTTTTTATAGCTGCAATTTCGGCTGACTGACTGGAACTGCAGATGCTTACCTCAAAATCCTCTATTTGCTTGCAGTGAAGCAGTGCAGCTCTGGAACATGTAACGTAGGCAACAACAACCATTAGAAAGTATGAAGGGTGGTTGGAGAAGATGTTATCAAAGACTTTCAGCCATTCTTCTCTTGTTAGCACCTCAGAGAACAGTGTTTCTAGGAGAGGCCAGGCATAAACCTACATTATTGGGGAAAATTAACAAAATAGATCATTAGTGGGATTTCACTGTTGCTTTAACTGGAATAACATGAAATGCTATTGCTTTATAACACAAATGTACTTATTTATGAATGACAAACTGGAACTAAGCCAGAAGATTTGAATATTTGAATGGAGGAGGTGTAAATCTTCCATTTATATTTGCAAAGCTACAATCATCCCTAATGATAAACATATATAATTGTGGCATTGCTTCACTGACTAAACTCATTCGCCACACCTATGTCCACCTTCCAAAAAAGAAAAAGAAGATACCCTTAGAAATCAACCATTATGTTTTCAAACAAAGTGCACTTGAAAGCAAAGCACTTCTAGAACTACAGTAGCAGGGACATGAGGATTTATCTTCATGCAAAAGGAAAAGCTGCTGCAAAGTGGTGAGATATTTGTCCCATGCATGTGAACATTAACTATTATTCAACAAAAACACCCTTGGAAAGGAACTAGGTTAAAACAGAAGACTAGTGCACTAATCATTCACTGCTATGACATTTCATGTATGAAATTTGGCTGGAATTTTACCTGTGAAGTCACATTGTATTTTACCAAATGCTGAAGCAGCTCTTTGTCATGATGTGCCAAAATATTCTCCACCATACTAAGGACATTAACTGGAGGATTGGGAAAATACTCAAACCAGTGCTGACAAAAATTAACTACAAGAGAAATAACATAATCCATTATAATCCCGAGTGACAGACTCCTGACAATGCTTTAGGCTTGACTGCAACAGCTGGGCATTTTTAAGAGGAGTCTCTGGCAGCAAAGCCTGTTCAAGATGCTCCCATTCCTCCTCTTCTCAACAATATATTCCTAATCCATTGCTACATTTTACTGAATAGACTTGAAAAATACTGTTACACTGCTAAGCTTTTGCTAGAAGCAGTGCAAAGGAAGTCTAATATCTTATTTTGATTTATAAACAGGTTTTGGGTTTCAAACATATAGCCACTATATAGTAATTCCTGGTGAATACTTTTAAAAGGGAACCTCTGCTGACTTTGTCAGGAAGATACCTCATTTGGTTCATCAAGAAAAGCTTATTTGCAGTAAAATTTGGGAGCAAATTGGATTTTTATGCATCTTTGCTTACCTACTACAGTAGCAACAACTTCAAAGCAGATCAGCTGGTTGTTCTGAAACAGTTTTACAAATGGGAATGCTAGCAGAGGGATATAAGGTGTCTCACCAAAGATAGCCAAAGATAGACCAGTGAGCTAGAGCAGATAAGGTCCTGTGTATAAAAACAAGAAAGGGAGTAGAAAACAGTTGGAGTAGAAAACAAAAACATCACCTACATATTATAAATGTACAGAGGCCTAAACTTTCAATATACAGCTGCTGTGTACACAAGCTCAAGTACTCTAAGGCACTACTATTTCACTTCAGACTTGACAACTGGTTCCAGCTGGGGGGGACACACTTTATACGAGCCCCTGCAAATACACGTTTACCTTTGTAAAACCCTCAGCAGCTTCCTGCTTTTGATGGGATACTCGTTCTGAATGCGCGCGAAGGCAGCGTGGGTGCCTTTCTCCAGGAGGCTGCTGAAGGCGCCGTGGTTTTCGGGCAGCTGGAGCAGGGAGCGCCACACAAACATCCTGTGAGCAGAGCGAGACCCAGCTGAGCCCCGGCCCATCCTTGTGCTCCAGTGCAGCACAAGGCAGTTGGTTTTCATGCAGGCCCAGACACGCACGCAGCCCTACCTGTATTTCTCTGGATATTCTCCAAACCCTTTCAACAAGGCCTGCAGCCGTTTCTTGTTTAATCCACCTGGCAGCTCATTCTAAAACCCAGGAAATTAACAATCAAAAGCAGTTCTGCTCTTTCCCCCTTGTGTTCTAATTGATGATAGTAACCTAATACTTAAAGTCCTCCCATTGTATTTAACAAACAGACAAACAAAAAAACCTGTTAGGTATTCTGCTGTTGCATCATTTTAGATATTTTGACAGCAACATTTGCTTTCTACTGTAGTCAAAAAAGAGCAGCCATTGATTTCAGTCAGAACTAGATCAGAACCCAAAGGAGTAAATTCTAAAAGTTAAATGATGGCTGCAGCCAAACTATATTAACATAAGGACTGGATCATTTTGTGATGAATCTCTGTAAGGAAAATGTAAACACTCAGAATAACACTCAGGATAAAGAACTAGAGAGAATATCATGCAGTGATTAGAAAAGGGAAACAAATGAAACAATAACGTAGCTCCTAAATAATATCAAAAACCATACAGTTTCTAGACTGAAGATGTAGGAGTTTTGCTAGCAGGGAAGCAGAGCAGTTTTAACAAACATCCACATGTGGTTCTAGTGACTTCAGATACCCCTAACCTGCCTGGGGGACGCTCCACAGCCCTGGCCCGGCCACGTATTGCAGGAGTAGGGGCTGAGAGAGCAGCAG
>JAUBOD010000735.1:779971-793459 GCA_032353885.1 Nothura maculosa
TTTGTAAATTAACTGTTACCCTCTGTTAAAGAATAATCATCTAAATTATCAAGTACTAACATGAATATTCAGTTAGACAACCTTTTCTAAGTAGATGAGTTTTGAAAATAAAACTAGCATAATCAATATATTTCCTCAGGTTCATCTAACAACTTTGTTGTGATAACTTTTCAGAAAACAGCCAGGATGCATAGCAGAATCGTTGCACACTGTGTTTGATACTGGCTGATGAAAATCTGCAGAATGGATTTGGATACTGCAACAGGTTGCCTGGGGAGTGCTTGCCTCATTGGAGGTTTTTTCATAAATAAATGAAATAAAGATGAGCTGGGTGGTTTCCTAAGCATAACAGCTTCTGTCTCTGTGTACTGTCTCTTGGGAACCATGTACTGTCTGTGTAGTCTGCAAAAGATTTTTTGAATCGTGATATTTCTTTGATGTGGCACTTTCTGTTGCAATGGAGCCCCCAAACTGATAACTCAGTGGCTGCTAGTATAGTGGGTTTCTAAGTGTCATTATAACTTGAGTATTTAAAGAATAATATTTGGCTTAAACATTAAGTTTTACTGCTGTTAGATATGATTTACAACAGCATGCTGCTTTCTTGATTTTCTTTATCAGGTGCTTGTATTTTGTCAGGATCAATGGTGGGCTTTAATGGATGGCTCTGAAGAAGAGAAGCTAAGGAAGGGATGTAGTCTGTCTCTTAGGCAGTTTTGCTTTCTTATAAGCAAGGCACAAAATCTGATTTCTCTGAACATAGAACAACTCAGGCAACAAGAGGCAATAGCTTTTCTTGTAGCTGCAAGGCCTTTGCTGTGGTACTTATGTTGAAAGCTTTCTCTCTTACCCTTTTACACTGGGGATGTTTTCTCAAGCAGTACCCTTCGCATTTCTGTTTCCTTTGATCACCCTATTTTACACTTTTTTTTCAGCAAAGTGTTTTTACACTCAAGAACTTCTTTGCTGTGAGGGTGCCAGAGCCCTGGCACAGGCTGCCCAGGGAGGCTGTGGAGTCTCCTTCTCTGGAGGTCTCCAAACCCGCCTGGACGCCGCCCTGTGCCACCTGCTCTGGGTGTCCCTGCTGGAGCAGGGATTGGACTGGATGATCTCTAGAGGTCTCTTCCAACCTCAACCATTCTGAGATTTTATTTATCTGTTTAATATTCTTGTTCATAGAACAAGAGCAAGCCAGACCTCTGCCTATCTATCTTTTCTTCACCCTTCTATTTCAGGTGATGGGATGTGCCATGGGTTTAGGCTGGAGTCAGCTGTTACTTCAGCTATCCATTCCCATAAGCTTAGCTGTTTTCTTACAACTGGAAAGTCAGGATATGGTTTCCACACAGATTCTAGACTTAACATACAGTACCAGGGCTAGAGAAATCAATATTGGCTCTTACTCTGAAGTATAAAATTTAATATCAAAAATATTTTACTGAGGTTTGTTTCACTTTTTGTAAACCTTTTACTGGGTTAGAGCTACTATGGAAGTGAATATACCTAGTCCTATGTATATATTTTAAAGCTTGTTTAAATAGTGTAATAAAATATAATAATATTGGGGATATCTTGGGAGTTGCAACAAAATACTTTCAACACATTTAATTTAAGAAGTAGTCACAATTCTTAGATTTATAGTAGATGTTTATAGCTCATTGTGAATTTCTGTAAAGGGATGGTTATTCCTGCTTTGCTGACACTACAAAACATAAAACTTCCTCAGGGTTTTGTAATGCGAGATGTAACACTGAGTGCTTTGTTTTATTTTATTATTCCTTGGGACTCTCAGCTTGTTATGACTGACATTTCTGGAGTTTCCCTAGATGAAATTACAGAGCAGAGAGAAATATGTACAGACCTTAAGGGGTGGTGATTTTTTTTTCTCTGATCTTTTTGAAATAATTTTCTCTGTCCTAAAATTTAAGACTTATTAAAATTTGGTGTGATTTACCTGTGTGAAAGAACCTCCTTGATCATTTGTAAATGCCAAAAATCCCATCACCAGTTCAGAAGCTGACTGCTATAGTGAAGGAGTTTGTTGTTACACAGCTGCAAAGAGCTCTTGGAATTTCCCCCATGTACACAAATTTCCATCTATGAAATTCTGGGACCAGAAAAAAGTTCTTTATTCAGCGGGAAAACGTTGGATAGAACCAGAAGGAACAGGATCTAATAAGAGAAACCACTGACCACAGAAGAAGTATCTAACAGTCAGTAACCCAGAGCTTTTAGGCATGCCAGGGCTAGTTCTTATGCTGTTCTGATCGCTCCATAGCTTTTGTTTCCCTCAACCAAGTCAACCTATCTCACTTTGTCATCTTTGGTCACAGCCTCAATTCCAGTCTTGGTTTAACCCTCCAACACTTTTATTTGGAAAACTCAGAGAATAACCAGCCACCCCATTGATAAAATTGCTCTTTAGCAGTCTGACCTCAATGGGAGCAGATGTGGTTTATTTTGGCTAATTGTACATTGTACAATTGGATGATTACATTCTTGCTGTCATCATGCTGGTTACATGTCTTTTACCATTGAGCTATCCCAAATTCTTCAGCTGATGTCCCTATTGTTTTCATATCTTCTTCCTCAATTTTGTGCCATTTATATGTCCCTGAATGTGTCAAAATAATGACAGTGGCCATGTTATTCAGGCAGCTAGATCGTAGCCTTTCTATCTTTGTGTATAGTCAATCCTAGATTAAATTCCTAGATTTAACTTAGCTTTATCTCTAGTATAGTCATGTAAATGTATTGCTTTAGGCTAGAATGAATTTATATTGCTGTTCAAATCAAGGGAGAAATGTTCATTGATTTTAATGGTAAGATTAGTCTACAACTGGAAGATTGACCCTCAGTCCAAGTGAACTTGCTATAGTTTGGAAGATACCTATTTGATAGGTTTGCTCTTAGTAAAATCTTCCCTCCTTTCTTTTCCATCCAGGATTGCATGATTGCTTTTCATTATCTTTGTTTACCAAGTGGTGGTTTCTGCCTCATTCTGCCTGCCACATTTCCATGAACCGGAGAGAGGGAATGAGCTAAAGCCTGTCATTTTTGTTTTCTTCTTTGGTAATATGAATTTCCTTGGTATAGGAAAAAGCTGTGTTTGATATGGCAGTTCTTCCTCACTATTAATTTGCATTATCTGCAGGCTATGCATGTAGACATTGAGCTGAGGTACAGCAGCTTGCAGCCTGTCATTAAATGGTCCATATTCTGGAGTCTCTGGAAGATAAAGGTCTGTCCCTAGTGGTCCCATGAGGCTCTGTCAGCACCATAGTATGGAGATGGTCCTGAAGGAAAGGATGTTAAAAGCAGGTGGAAGGTGATTGTTCACTGCAGCAATTCTGCATGCATCTAAATTGCATCTCTTTGAATTTTTCAGCAAAATGTTTTTACTCCGATATCTGTTCTGCTTCTTCATTTGTACTTTTAGGGATATATATTGGTCTTCCAGAATAAATATTTCTTGTTTATTCCTCACTTTCCTTCAGATTGGAGGCCTAAGGGACAGTCATCAGGTGCTTTTGAAGCTCTGAAGAAGTGCAGGGAAAGGGAAAAGGCCACAGCAGAGTCTGGGTGCTCTGGCGACAGGAATAGAAGTGCTCCATCTACTGGAACTACCATGGGAAAACTAGTGAACTCACAGCTAAACTGGAGCTGGGGAAAAGTTCAAATTTCTGTGTCCATCACCTGAAAAAAGCTATTGATTAGCCCACTGGTTATTTGCTGTAATAACATAGTTCCCTGGAATGCAGAAAAATAACCCAACTTTCTTGGGATGAAGAGGATCAGAAGCCCCATTTTCCCAGGCAAAGTACCAACAGCCTCTCCTTGCTGAGCTGCTCTTCAGAGGTCTAGAGTGGGCAAGCATATATATACCTGCTTAGTGAATCCGTGAAAAGCTCATATTGTCGAACCTGCTGTTCAGTTTCGCTAGGCCAAGACTTGGCCCCATGACAACTGCTAAGTATATTAGTCCCACCTTATGCATTATCTCTGACACTTATATACACAAAATAGGATCTATTATTATATTATATTGAACTAATGCTTTATCCACTTTTGAATTTGTAGTGTAACCCACAACAAGGGTTTTGAAAGACAGCAACAGCCTGTCTGGAGTGACAGCGGAGCTGCTTCCACAGGCTGCCCGGCAGTGCAGCTGACTTAGCAGCAGTGACACAGCCAGAATTAAATCACACCCTGGACGTACTTGGCAGTGCGAGCCTGATTTGGAACTACCCGGCGCACTGGGTGACGTCACCGCCACTTTTTTTCCTTCCTCTGAAATAGTTTAGGAAAATGTGGGATTCTTTTCCATAAAGTGTAATGTTCTTCAGCATGTTCTCCCATGATTCATTAGTTCTGGGTGTGGTAGCATCCCTTTCAGTTCCCTGAATACTTACACATTCATCCCAGCAAAGGATTTTCATCTTCCTTGTAATTGCTTGGGGATGGAAAAAAAATTCCCTATGCATTATCTAAGACGACAATCCCCTCACTGACTGAAAACTGAGACTGCAGAATTTTGGCACTATGTATCTGATCCGAAGTCTACTGGTATCAAGGAATCCATTTAATTAGTTATGCGATGGATTCCACCTTCTATCCTACCTGGTTTTAAATGTCCCTTTGATTTCTCTAGTAATTATATTTTCAGGCTCTTGGCAAAAATGACTTTTGGGAGAGTGTTCTTTCTAGACACACCAGAGATTCGTCACTTACAAGAATGAGACCAGTGTCTCATCATCAAAGGACACTTTAGTCACTATGTTTCATAAAATTCTTTGGCCTTCTGGTTCAGTCTTTCAGCAAAGCTCACAAATACTCTTTGTAAAAGTTACCAACACTTCCTTCTGAATATGATCAATTTTTATGTACCTAATCCTATACAAGTTGGATGCTGCTTTCTACCTTGTTGAGGATATTCTAATGGAAGCAACACAGTGGGATAGATTGACCACCACCTCTGCGTGCCTGAGGCAGTGCTTTTGACTAGCTGCCCTATAAGATTAAAAAAAGAATCCTTTTTATTCTTTTTTTTTCTTTTCCCTGGGCCTACAGAAAGATTGACCACATTGATAGATTGTATCCACATGCTCCTCTGTGAGATTGAAGCTGATCACAGTGATCACGGCATCATTCCACTTAATATTCCATGTATTGAAGCCTTGAGAAATTTTGACATGTTTTTGATTATTTGAAAATTCTCTCCTAAAATTTATAAGAGCATCTGATGGCAAATGGTATGGGTGGAAATTAGATCTTCTGCCTCAAGGAAACTGTGATGTTCCATTTTCAGTTGGAAAGGAAAAAAAAATCCTTTTCCAGTGAGTGAAATTCCAGGAAGATAGATACATGAGATAAAATGTTTGGTCTTCATTTCAACCTTTTATAACTTTTGTAACTGAATCTTGTTTTGCAAGTCTATTTCAGGAGAAAGAATCAAAACTGCTGCTCCAAAATGACAAAATAGGGTGAATTTTGGTCATCGCTGGGTTCTTACTTTCTGCTTATACTTTTGCAAATTGCTATCCTCCTATCCCCTTTTGTAACTCAGTGAATGGATTTATATGACTGTAGCGGATTAGAGATGCTATAGCTCCTTCATTTGTTATGAAAAATGGAGACAGAAAAGTTAAATAAAAAATGAATAATTCAGTTTCTTGTAATGTATGCTGTGTCTATTCATTTTGATGTTGCATGTGATGTATGATACTCAGTCTGAATAACTTTATACATGGATTTTTGTACTGGGTATATCAAACTGCATATCAGGAGTCAGCATAGGCCTAGGAGACAGAGAAATGGGAATTTAAGTCACCTGGAGGAAGAGAGTCTGTGATCTGGGCTGAATGTAGTGTGATGGGTAGGCTAGAATTGTGGTGGAAGTGGTGGAAGTATGTTCCTTGGCTGCTTCTTTTTATATTATTAGCAGTGAAATACTACTACTTTCAGCATTCTCATAACCTTAACAGAGCATTTAAAAAATCCAAGACTGCAAGTCCTTAAATCACTTCAATTTCATATTTTAATTCCAGACTTTCTTAAATTTCTCCATGTCAGTGAATACATATGTAGGTGAATGTGAATTATGCATAGAGACAGAGGAGCAGCAAACACAGATTTTATCTATGATGATCAATTTTGAAAATGTTTATTTATTTGATAGCACTTGAAAATAGATGAGGAGTCCTGGTGAGGAAATTACATAGAAAAGGAGATTGTAGTGCAATGAAGGATTTGACAATTCAGAGAGGAGAAGATGTGGAGAAGAAAATGGGTTATGGAAATCAGAATATGTGGTTGCTGAAGTTAGTATGGATGGCTAGAAGTAATTTTGCACGTGAAGGGCACATGCACTCTTCTTAAAAGTACATAAAAAAGATTCCTTTATTTCAGGGACAAAGGATTGTCTTAGGAATGTTGTCTGAGATCTGCAGATGAGCAAGAACAGGATTATTATTTATTGAGGAACAGACTGGAAATACTCAAATAAAATGCCTTCCTGATTGCTCATCCCTGTGTGACTTTGCAGCTTCTATCTCTTACATTGACATTTTACCTTTATTGGCCACATACACACGCACACAAAAAAAAGACAGCCGAAGCCAGGTGGATTTTTGCTTTGGAAATACTAATTTAAAAGAAATAATTTCCTTGTCAAAATAGAAACTGACGTGGAAAACACTTCTCTTTGTCTAAGAAATAGACATGCATAAACCTAAATGAATATTTCGTTCATGACAATTCAAGGCCAGAGCATTTTTGTCTGAAACTTGGGTCAAGAGCCAAAGGTTTTATTATGATGGAACCTAACAAATTTTGTGCAAAACAAAAAAAACCACTGAATTATTTGTGAGAACGCAAACAGATAGATTTCCTAAAAACTGAACTTCTTATGCACCTCCTGCAAGAAAGCCTGGATATGGCCTTGCAAGCTCATTACCTAATTACAACTGAGAGTTCAGAATTTGCCTACTAAAAACACAAGCAAAAAGATTTATTTAACTAAAAGATTACTTGGACATCAGAAAGACCATGAAACATATTGGAAAAATGCATAGTTGTGTCTTTTATGATTTGGGACTCCTTGGATGGCCTGTAGGAAAAGGGAGCTTTGTATGTAGATCTGCAGCCCAGGTCTGCATTGGCCAGATAATATTAATCAGGCAGGAGGAAATTGAGATTCTTTGCCCATTTAGAGGCCATCCATCATTTTCATAATTAAGCATCTGAGCACTTCTCATATGGAAACGAAGACAGATGAGGAGAGTCAGTGTGATAGTGTGTGATTGCGAGGTAATGAAAGGCGCAGGGGCTCATTACTTAATTACAAGAGGTCCCTCCCGTGCCTTGCAGAGAGACTTCTCCGATGTAGGGAGCTTCAAGGTGAGTTGTCTGGCATAGGGAGTGAGGTGCCACTCTCACCCATGCCCTGTGGATAACAGGACCAGAGAGGCAGGAGAGATTCCTCTGGTGCTGGCTGAAACTTTCTACCATGGGGCTGCTTGAGCATGGGTATATTGCTTCCAGATTTGAGTCAGCCTGCAAAGCAGTTTGGCTGATTTGCCCAAAGCGGAGCAAGGGAGTGCTGACATGGATGGTGCTGTGTGTGCTTTAGGAGCATGAAAAGGCCTGGAAACATTGCTGGAATTGGGAAAGCAGAGTTTAAGGAATTGAAATACGGAGCCATGAGGGCTGTCATGGTTCTGGAAGCTGCACCCAAGCAACCTGCTGTCCCGCTTCACACTGCTCTGGCGGGTGTGTGGAGTCAGCTGGACAAACAGGTGGAGAGGACTCTTGTCTTTCTCTGGGGATGTCCAATACAGAGCAGGAGCATCCCAGAGGAGAGCTGAAAAGGTCACCTCAATGAAGTCAAGATGGGATTGCTCTGCAGTCTTTTTTGCTCTTCTGCCCCTGAGCACCTTGCGCTTTCCCTCTCCTCTTGATGGCCAGCATAGGAGGCCACGTATCCCAGCCCAGCTTCCTGGTTTGCTCTTGCTGCAATCCTTCAGTGCCTCCTTGCTATTTCTCCCCAGGCAGGTCTGCTTGGGCTGAGGGCTGTATCCAGAGCAAGGTCACCTCTGCGTGCCTGAGGCAGTGCTTTTGACTAGCTGCCCTATAAGATTAAAAAAAGAATCCTTTTTATTCTTTTTTTTCTTTTCCCTTGGCCTACAGAAAGATTGTAACTTGGTCTACACCTAACCTGAAGCCTATAAATCTTTACACCTGGATTGAGTAATTATACATTTACTTAGACAGAGCAGTCACTTAACACATTGGCCAGACCAAGGCAGTAGTAGAAGGTGTCATTAGACCCTCTACAGGTGTCATATCGATGAGGGTGCAGAGGGCCACCTTGTCCCTCGGGAGACAACTGGCAGATTGGGACTGTCCTTCACCTGTGCTGCTCTGAAGGATCAGGGCAGACCTTCTGCTTCAAGATGCAGAGGAGAACAAGATGCCTTTCAGGATCCACTGCCTTTGCTTCTCCTGCCTTGCTCCTCTGTCCAGGTAATGCCCTGAAAGCATTGCAAGCCATGCTACCTTTGCTGTCACTTAGCAAAAGTAGTGAAGATGAGTGAAGGCAATGCGTATGGTCCCTGCAAGAAAATGCATGCTCCGTTTCATGCTTTGGAAATGGCAATGCTCAGGTGAGACCAAGTGAAAAGATTTTTCTCATCACTGCTATCCACAGTGAAAAGCATTTTTGGATGCATGTTTTGCTGACACTGTTTTAGCAGACAGCATCACACTCCATTTGCCAAAGTTTGAAAAATGCCTGAGTGCTGCAGGAAATAGGGTGTAAATCGGGAGGAAGTGGTTGTCTTCCCAATACAGAGCAGGTTCTGGAAAAGCTAATGACCAATTGATTGAATTTCTTTTTTTTTTTTTTTTTTGTTTTCGTTTTTGTTTTAATTTCTATAAAGACCAGTTGATTCTAAAGGAAAAAAGTTCTGAATTCAGAAAAAAATGCATGTTGCACTTCATTTTATCTGAGCATGAAGCACATTCAGCAGTGTTTAAATTTTTCAGAGACTCTAAAAGGCAATATTACCCTTTCTACTTTGGCCGTGATCTGAAATATCCAAATATACTGGCAATGAACTGAGGTGACTGGAAGTAGAGTGGGGCATCAAGACCATTTTCTTCCAAGGAGTTATGAAACTCAGGCACCTTCTCACCTGGATGGTCACTCTGCACCTTGCAATGTGCAAAAACATCCACTTTACAACTAGCCTTGGAAAGGTCCAGCAATGTGCACCCCTTTTGGGGCAGTTCTTACTTCTTTGCTAAGTCTGGGGGAACTTTAAGCATTTGTTTGATCATGGCTGCCTATGTGAGCAGTATATTGGGCATGGTTTCGTGTGGGACAGTGTCACTAGCTGTCTCTTTCACAGCTGCTCCCATAGACAATTTTTTTTTTCTTTTAAAAAGAAAAATCTCCCCCCCTAAGGATAGATGCTCCCTTTTTGCTCAAAATTATTTCCTGGGAGCCTTGTGATGGCATCACATTCTGCACATTGGGCAGTACTTGTGCCTGTAAGTACCTTGTGTACCTTCCTGATGACTACATTTTTTTCCATCCCATCTGCACTTTTAAGTATGCTGATGAGTCTGCCCACACAGGGATGAGAGCATCTTAACAGCTCAGGCTGTAATAGATCCCAGGGTAGTCAGTGGCCTTTGAGTCTGTAGGCAGCAGTGTAAGTCAGCTGTCACAAATGATGACTTTTCTCTATCAGTTGATGTCAAATTACCAGACTGCTGTTGTACATTGTATCCTAAATTACCTTTACCTCATGTTTTCCTCCTCAAATTTTGTTT
This sequence comes from Nothura maculosa, assembly GCA_032353885.1. Classification (NCBI taxonomy): domain Eukaryota; kingdom Metazoa; phylum Chordata; class Aves; order Tinamiformes; family Tinamidae; genus Nothura; species Nothura maculosa. The sequence continues at coordinate 789,809 of JAUBOD010000735.1, forward strand.
GGTCTGGAAAAATGGAAATCAGACACTTTCACGGCATTGCCAAATGCCCCCATGTCCCAGATGAGCATCTTTTAGCATATGCTGTAGGTGAGCAGTGCACTTGGCACGGGAAGGACACATCACACTGCCTGTGAATGTGCTGTATCCTCAAGCCACCTTATCTGCAGAGAGAAGTGGCTGAATTCAGTCACACCTAACAGGCAGCAGCAGGGTTCATCCTGGCACATTTACTTTTTGCAATTTTCAGTTTTCACCTCTGCAATTCTAGGACAAGGAGGATTCATAAATGTTGTTAGTGTTTCTCCTAGCCACCCCCTGAAACTTCATTTGAAAATTGTGGGTGTAAGTGAAGCTGCTGAGATTTGCTAGGTTCCCATGAACTGGCCACAGTTTCCAGAGATGTCCCTGGCAAAGCAGCAGCGTGAAGAGCTGGAGAGGGGCCTTGGAAGGCAGGAATGAAGACAACAGCACAAAAGAGGGCTCGTCAGAGCCATATCTGCTTGCTTTGCAGGATACTGGTTAATTGCTTTCTGCCTGTATCAAACAATCTGAAGTGCACGGTTGTAGGGATGCTGATGCTTTGACATTTTAAGCTGTCTTGCTCTGTCAAACTCATCAGCAGAGATGATTTCCCCAGTCTGAGAGCCCTTTGTGTGTGAAAGAACTGGTGAAATGTAAGAAGAAAAATCACAGAGGCAGTTTGGGACAAGGGTGAAGAAGCAGCACCTTAACTATCCACGACTGGTCACCCTGGGAGCCGTGGGGTGTTTCTGTATGTGCCCCAGAGTGAGCAAGATTCCCCAGTTGGGTCTGTACCTGTTTGACTGGTAAAGGAATCCTCTCTATGTGTGCGATTGCAAACCATCCCAGGCTCCAGAAATGTGAAACCAAGAAGCAAAGCTCTGCTGCTGATCTTGTCCTGCTGCACCCTCTGTCATCCCTCTACTCTTTGGTCTTCAAACTTGGGGCATCCTGCCCTCCTAAGGGAGAGCTCCTCTTGTAGAGCTCGTATGCTCTTTCCTAGGGCAAAGGGCAAATAGGAAAGTAGTGCAAAACTTTTACTTTATGTACCTGCAGAGGACAGGACTCTCTTTTTTTCATGTGCAAGTGAGAAGCTGGCCCTTAGACTGTTGCTGTTCAGAGGATTAGCTGATAACCAAGGGTTTTAAATGATTTGTGTTTGTAAAATATCAAAATATAAATTATGAGATATCTTGGACATAGTGAGTGTTAATATAAACAATAAAACAAGTTAGAGCTTCATCCCAGAAGCCTTTGCATTTTAGTAAAACCCAGGGTCTATGATGCAGAATTTTGATTCATTATTGTAGAGGCAGTACACAGATTTAAATATCTTTTGCAATTTAGCAAAAGATGTAGTTTATTTCATACATGAAGTGGAGAAGGTTTTGGGAAAGCTACTGCTGTGACAGTCATCTACAGTCTCTGCTCCTTCCTGCCCTGCTTTGCCTCTCATACTGCTTGAAATGAGCTGGGGGACACTGCTATGCTCTTCTTGATGCTGAAACTTTGCAGAACCATACCAGGACTTGCCCTTCCTTGGGATGCCCTTCCCTGATCCCTCCTACAGATTTAGTCTCTTTTTTTTTTTTTATCCTTCTTCATTGCAACTTTCATATAGGAATATTTCCACTTTCATTTTAGGGCAAAGACAAGTGACCTGACTTACGCAGACTGTGGAATGAGGGAGGAACAGAAGCCGAGTATGAAGTAATGAGTTTTTGGGCTGTTATACCAATACTTCAGATCAAAAACATGCCCTTTTAAACCCAAATAAAGCATTTTATGCCCAGGTGGCCCTGCTTCTCATCTCTGCCTTTGAACTGATGTTGTGTTTATTTATTGTGAGCTATGGTTTTATTATCGTTCTGGAACTGCTATGACTGGCATTTGCCATGACCACACAGTGATCCTGGATGCCAAACAAATGTTCTGATTTGTTTTTGCTGACAGGTAATCTAACTTCACTCTAGTTAATTCAGACCCAAATGGTGCCCATTTCCAGTCCTGTAAACCTGTCAAGGTATTATAATAGTACTGCAACAAACAGCTTTCTGCTGGCACTTAGCAGTGGAGCACATGCCAGACATTCGTGTGAATCATAAGGAAATGGTTCCCACTACTGAGTACATTAAGTTAAAGGAGAAAGCTATTTCCATAGTAACCACATATGGCAGGTCAGATGGTGACTTTCCAGATTTACCACCAGTGGTTTTGATCCTGAATTATTTATATAGTGAATTTTAGCTTCTCCAGTCTTCTTGGCATGTTGCCTGTGGATCTCCATGTTAACATGTGGGAGGAAAGGGAAGTTTTATATGCAATGCCAGAAATGCTTAGGTTTGATGTTTTTATTCATAGATGAAACATCACTATTCTCATGGCAAGTATCAATGCAAATAGTAGTGGAAACATTTGGACTCTCTCATCTACTTTTTACTAGGCAGCATGCACTAATAACATGTTATAGGTGGAGCTGGTAGCAGTTGCTAAGCCTGTGCTGCCAAACATTTTTCTAACATCATCAGACCTGCTTTTCTCACTTAGGGCTTTCTGAAACTTAAAGTGTTTCAACTGATACTTACCAATTCTCCTGCTTCGTTAGGCTGTGATTTTTGGAAGAAAGCTTCAGCCATTTGCAAGCTGAACTAGAAGGCAAAGCATTGCTTTGTTCTTGTGGAAGCTTTCCTAAAACATTTTGCTGAGAAACTTGAAGACTTTCACTACTGCAAGCAAGGGCTAAACATTTCACAGAAAGGGATTTCTTAACATTGTGTTTTTGCTTTGCTTGTTCCCAAGAATTATATGAAAACTTGGTCAAACGAGCAGAGGCCACCCAGCCATGCGAGCTGTGAAACAAGCATGGACCTCTATGACAGACTATGGGCTGACGGATCCTGAGTGGGTGCTGTCTGTCTCAGGTAGGTGAGTCATGAGATGGCAGTAAAACTTCCAGGACGGTGGGAAGCACCAATGTGGGCAGAAGATAAGCGGGAAGACATCTGCTGTGGAAAGATGTGGAGAACTACTTCATGGACACACAGCAAGGAATCACTCATAGCTGTCATATTCCTTCCCTTTCTAACTGAGGCTCATGGCAGTGTTTGAAAGCAATGTCATACATGGTTTCCAAGAAATTCCTGTGTGCTGCTTCCCAATCCTTGCCCCAGAGCTGAAGATATCATGGCCCAACGCAAGCTTTTATCAAGTAGAATCACCCTAAAATTCAGATTCTTTGGTTAGGGAAATTATGCTCAAGGCTCACCAGCTGGTTTCTCTAGGAGAGTGATTGGCAAAAAAATTGCTTATGCAAAGAGCTTGCACCTTTCCCCTAATGCCTGGCTTCTGTGCCTCATCCCATCCTTCCTCTGATTTCTCTTCATCATGTCTTTCTGCCCTGCTTCACTGTAAGGCGATGGCTCTCTGTCACCCTAAGCGGATGCCTGTTTCTCAATAGGAGATGAGTCTGTGTTCTGGTGTGCATTTGTAGTGTTGATGAAAGAGATCCATAACCTTGAATATCAAGTATCGCTAAGAATTTTGATCCTGAGTCTTCATTTTTCACTCCACTTGGAATATCAGATATGGTGGATCTGAAAGCTGGCTCTTAGATCAGTGTGATATTTTGGG
>JAUBOD010000735.1:793559-803600 GCA_032353885.1 Nothura maculosa
TTCATTTTTCACTCCACTTGGAATATCAGATATGGTGGATCTGAAAGCTGGCTCTTAGATCAGTGTGATATTTTGGGTTACTGTGTAATTTTGAAGACTGAATTGTTTGCGTGCTCAGGTCTGATGCCTTAAATGCGCTGAAAGCAGGTGAGCAGTTGCTCAGTGATATCAAATGGCACTTTTCTGTCCTGTAAATTTGAGGAAGGAGGGTAGCTTGATTCATTTTGACTCTTTTCATTCCACGGCAGAGAAGATCTCTTTCGAGGTAATATTATCAGCTCATGTCGCTGATTTAGGAAGACATAGGGTGAGAGGACCAGTCTCACCGCAATCCTTATCTCTTCCTTCTGTGGCTTTGCTTGTATTTCTCACTTCCCATACACTAGCGCCTAGGCTGGAGTCAAGCAGGTTCTTGTATTGAAGGACAGTCCTGGATTGGCCTGTTTCTGTATGACCCTCTGCTGGCGTTTTGGCAGCTTGAAACAAATGAGCTCGGTGTCATATATGTTTCCATAGATGGCGCAGTACTTGCTCTACAGTCCTACAGAGATGCTGCTAACATGCTTCAGCAAAATGGACTTGCTCTTGCAATTTGCTCTCATAGTAACTTACACATGACAATTACCAGTTATTTCTTCCCAATCATAGCTCTACCAAATTTTAACTCTTGGAGATAACATTTTTCATCTGAACAATCTGTCTGCTTCAGGCTGAATATTTGGAAGATTTAGCAGAGTCTAGCCTCTCAGTGAGGCTGACAAGAATGAAAGGGACTTTGCTTGGCCCATCTTTAAGGGAGCACATGTCCATGCGGACATCTGAGGAGACTGAACACCTTGCACTGGGGAAAGGCTTGTGGCTCCCTCACCAACAACAGGCATTGGGCCGACCACTGTGGAAGCCTGCCCACAGCAGGCCATAAAAATCACAGTCTGGCAGTGAAGAAAACAGTAAGAGTTTTCCGTTTATTTCACTGGGAACAAAATCAGGCCTTTATTTCCTAACAACATTATGTAGACATAAAAGCAGAAGAATGAAGAAATAACTAGCAAAAAAATAAACAGTGAAACCACTTGTGTGTGAAGCAGGTTTGCCAGCAATTTGTTTTCCAAATGAACGTAACTGTTTTGTCTTTCTGGCTGAGTTGTGAAAAGCAATAAAATTCCCCCCTACCTCTCCCCCTTAAAAAACTCGATTATTTCTTCACTAAACAGCAAAGCAGCTCTATTTCGAGCACATAGGGACTGCTCTCCCAAAGCGCTGCCCTGAGGATGATAAATGTCAGTGAAGAAGATGTGTACCCCATCCTTTGGAAAGCTCAAGTATTTTAAGAGGAGGATTGGAGGGAATCAGGACTGCATAGCCATGCTGACTTGGATACCTAGAGTTTGGGAGAATTAATCTGGGCCTACAGTGGTCCTTTGGATATTGTTCACAGTTGTTTTCCAGTCTGTCTTGACTCCTTAGGCTACTCCATCCCAGGCTATTTCTATGATGGAAAAGGCTCAGAAAACCCCAGATGCAGCTAACCAGGGGTTTGGGATAGATAACATCCCTTAGAGGCTGGGATGCTGGTGCTGGGTGCTGATACTAAGCGTATATCACCCCCTCAGCTTAAATTATATCACGCTGCCAAATGAATAAAACTTGAAGCAAAGTCACAGAAACATCCCATCTAAAAGGAAGTGGAACGTGTGCAGGGTTTGGAAGGGTTTTCAGGCTTCCTCCTTCTCCCACTAGAGGGACCCAAACGCAAATAAAAAGCTCTGATTTTTCATTTGTGAAAAGGGGAGGGGAGTCGAGCACATTAACGTTGAATTTTAGCATTCTTTAGTATTTCTATTAAGGGTCTGTTTCGCTGCTCATTGAGATCTGGATGGAATTGCTCATAAAGGTCAAGCTAAGAATCAGGATGTGTGTTTCAGAACTGGTTTTCAAGGCTTGAATATCTTAGGCATTAATAGCTAAAATAGCTGCAAGCCTTGCTTGTCAGCCCACTACTAAATACTCCAGTTTCCATGCCCGTTTCACCAGTGGCCTCACTACTGTGACTTCTTGCAAGGACATCACTCTTTTTTGCTAGGTGAGGGCAGAATGCAATTGCTGTTTCAGGTGTCCGAAGGAAGGAAAAATCACTGCTTCTCACTGTGTGCTTGAAGTCTATTAGAAATAAAAGTGAAGAAGGATGGAGATCTGGCTACTCTATCGCAGCCCTTTGGAAAGAAAGGTAAAGAGAAAAAAGAGCTAAAGGGAAAAAAAAACCCAGTAGCTGAAGATATTATTTTTATATAAAAATGTAGTACTAACATTAGTAAGAGTACTAATTTTTTCCCTCCACTCAAGCTTTCTCCACAGCAATATTCACTTATAAAAGACTGTCTTAACTTCAAAACACTGCTTAACTAATTATTTTCAGTAGATCCAAGTCAGCTGAATAAATGTTCTGTCTGGAAAAGCAAGGCTCAGTGCTGTACCAAGAAGATGGCATAAAAACTCTGTAGAAGAGCTGAACTTCTCCTTTCTTTCTCACTTGGAAAAATGAGATATCTAAATGCATAAATGGCAGAACAGCCTAACCTTCGGCATCCATTCACTTTACTGAAACCCAGCCTTGAATGTTTTCTAACTACAAGCCACCGTGTTTGACAGAGGAACAGTTTTATGGCTGCTTGGGATGACATGCTTCAATGCAGAGAGCCATGATTGTGTGTCCCCCTCCAGCAGGACTGTGCAGGGTTTCCCCTTCATACCCCATCCTGCTCCAAAACAAAATCATTCTCCTGGACCTAGGCCTAGAGAAGAAATATCCAAGCAAGCAGGGTGGGAAGGGAACACACAGGTGTGTTTTAAGCATTGGAAATTGGCAATAGTTGTTTATTGTGCCTGCCTGGATTTGCTTTCCTGAGCTGTTTGTCTCACATCTGTCTCTTTCTTCTTGGGCACATTTCTTCCTGTGCTTAGCCACTAGGAGCCTCATAATCCATCCACTTACCTCTCTGCCACTCACCGCTTATCAAGGCTAACACAAGGTTACCATAAATAAGTCTTTCAGGCTCTGTTCTTCCTGTTAGCCATTTTATTAAAACCAATTCCCTTCACTAGCCATCTGGGCAAGATGGTTATCCCAGTCCCATATGGGAATTGTCACAGAGAAGGACGATGCTTGAGCAAGCAAAGGCCTGGCATTTTACATTGGTAAGATTGCTAGGGCTTTGCAAATAGAGAGAAGTCATAAAAGTAGCACCACTAGTTGACATGATTAAACTAGCAGGAGTGTCACATATTGACCTGACCTCTATTCCCAGACCCACTTCTCTTTCTTTTGTTTTCCTGCACATCTTGGTATGTCTTTCCTGCCTCTACCTGTCCCACACACTTCTCTCATAATCTGCTGCTGACAGTTTTCTATTAGGCATGATTTCCTGACCATCTTGTGTATAACTTAGACATGCTGTAAATTTGGAGATTTATATGGAGTTGTATGAACTATGCTCTTGAGACACTCCAAAGAAAAATGCTGAAATGAACAATCTTGGCAGGAAAAACATTACAAGAGAGCCGTAAGCCAATCCATAAGAGGTAGTTAAAGTTAGTCAGTGTCAGTTGATTAAGATGAAACAGGCCCTCAGCTTTGTCACTACTTGGGTCTGAGCCACCAGTGACTGTAAGTGCTATGATGAGAACTCGGGTAGATGATAAACAAGAAACTTCCCCTGATTTGTACCATTGGACTATGTACTTGTGCTTGAAGTTGACAAAATTTGGGAAGCAAGTGGTCCTGGGGAACCCCAAATAACGAGGACTGAACAACAGAAGGATAAAACTAAAATATTTTCAAGTGACTAGGCTGTACTTACCCTTTGAGGCATCTCTGCCTTAAAAATGACTCCCGTCTCTTTATATATTTTGTTATTCATTTCTGAAAGTATGCTGCTTGGAGAAGAAACTGGACTCCACAACTACTGCGCTACGAACAGCCTGATTCCTCACCAGTTAAAATAAGCAAGTCCCTAGTGATCTTGGCACTGTATTAATAATCCTGATGACCCCAGATCTGGAGAACCACTTGGTACTGGAGAGTGAGACTCTCGTGTTGGTTTCTCCCAGCCTTGCAGCAAAACACTTGCCTTGCAAGCAGCCTGGCTAAACTCCTGTCCTATGAGCTTTGCTAATCCAGGAAGGAGAAAGAGTGGTGGAACTGATGGTGCTGGCAGCCTTCCTTGCCTCTAAAGTCTTTTTCGATACTATGCAATTTAAAGTAGCCTCAAGAGCAGAAAAGGACTCCCCCAAACACACCATTTTTTAAAGGAGAAAATATTTTTAAAAGGCAGTTCTTCTCTAAATGCATGCTTCTGAATTGCCAGATAGAAGTCCAGCCTGGTATCTCTGTTTTTGCTGTCAGTATAAACACAGGGGAAATAAGGAAAAAGGGTCCTGCTTAATTCACTGAGCAGTCATCATTGATCCTTGCCAAAATAGAACTGATCAATGTGCAAGAAAGACAGATCTGAAGAACTCAATTGGTGTGAACTGTGTTCAATTCTTACATATGAAATTATTAGAGCTGAAGAGGTACTGGAGGTACTAGGTGACGGCAGAGGCTGTGGGCTCCTATCTGAAAAGGTGTAATTCAAAAAAGAAACACTCTGACTTTGCTGTCCTCTGTCCTCTGCCCTGAACATAGTATCTGAGATTCTTTACCTCTAGCCTGCTGTAGGGATACAGACTGAAGCCCAAAATATTTCTTGATAGTCCACTGAAAGGCTTCATTGACAGCAGAGCATATTGAGATATTTAAAAAATGGAAGGCTTGAGGTGAGTTATTTCTAGGTCCAGGTTATGAGTTAAACCTTTAGTGTAATTTTAATGCCTTCAGTGAAATCATCATACTGACGTTCTGCTTGCATACACTGGATTGCAGAGGAAAAAGAGAGTGGGACGATTTACCTCTTTCTCAAAACTCTTTATAAATTGTCTTTGAAGGTTCAATATGGCAGCTTCAACATACTTTTGACTGGCTTGACATTTCAGAGCATTTTGTCATGGCTAGGAGTTGGCTTTGTTTTTTTTCCCATAAATATCTAGATCACAGCAGACATCTTTACAAGAGAGATTCAGAGCCTGGGTTCTATAGAAAGAGCATGGACTCAGGCACTATCAAGACAAAAGAATTCACTGTGAAACTAGCCAGATTGCAGCACAAGCTCCACCATCAAGTGTCTGGTTGTTACCAGTTTGAGATATTCTGAGTGGCCCATCTTTTGGAAAATGCATGTTCTGTGGTAAACCTCACCCGTTTCACAGTCGCTGGGCTCCTACGGAGGACAGCAAGAATATTGCTTGGCAGAGAGAGACAAATGAAGAAGGAGCAAGTGAGGGGGAAGCATCATACTGGTGTTTAGATTTTTCATGTTCATCAAAATGAAATATTTTCTATTTATTGTATCATAGACAGCCAAGAACTTACATTCTTTTTTATTACATTTGACATGGTTAATAGTACTCCTGCTTTTTCAAGGGTCAGCAAGTGAAATCTTTTTTCTGTTTTTCTTTTTTTCTGTTGCTGAGAATAGGCTGGGCCCAATATTAATTCCATGTGATAAATAAGTATAAGAAGAGAGCTATGAAAATGTTTTTTTGAGGTGGCATAGTTTTGGAGCTGTGACATAAAATAGCCAATAGTGAGAGATGCTCTGAGGTCAGGATCATTGTGTATGCTATTCATTATATCACTTATTGCCAACTGAAAGCACAATGCTATTCCTGTTCCTTTGTACCTACTGCTATTTGTAGACAGGGAAAAAAATACTGCAGCTTCTCATAACTGAACACCAGGAGAGATACCAGAATTTTTCATTTTGTTACTGCTTTAGATTACAGAATAAAATTAATTGCATATGTAATAAGGCTACTGATGCCATGAGAAAATGATTTGTGACTCATGAAAAAACTTTTTAGCCAAAAATATACAAAGCTAATTGGGAAATGATTTTTTCCCCTATGTGGCAAGACATGTCAGCCATATATTTCTCACCACACAATTGGCAGGAAAACAAAGCAATTTTACAGCATTGTATTGTGCTACAATATGTTGGTTATTGTAAACCTTTGCAATCACTCAATTACAAGGCACCAAAGAGAAATGAACTAATCTCAGCAATAATAGTTCAAGACTCTACTTAGTTCACAAGTTCTTCCAAAGCTCTGAAAGTATACCAGTTTTAACAGATCTATTACTGTTTTCCTCCAACACTGGTCAGACAAAGCAGTAGGTTCAGCCCAGATGTATTAGATTTAATTCTGCATGATTAAATCTGCTCAGAGTCACATGCCCACTTCTACCTTGTCTAAAAATTTCCATAGATTAAACGATAGTCATTAGATTACTATAAAAGTACTATTTTGCCATCCAGACTTTGGCACGTAAGTTTCCCATATTGTAGTAGAGCAAGAACAGGCTAACCCGCTTTCTTATTATAGTTGGTCTGATAAATCTGGAGCTGACCATTAATGTGCTAGTATGTAGTTGATACAGGAGGCATTGTCTTTTCTCCAATGTAGGAAATATTTTGGATGATTCAAGTTTTTCCTGGCATTGCAATGCTTTCTGACCTGAGGTGAAAGCATGCTCTTTCATCAGGAGGATATTTTGATGAAAAGCACCATAGAAATGTGCATAACAAGTAAATACAATCTCTATGATGCATGTGTCATAGTGAAAGCTCAGAACTTAATGAGATTTTCATAATTTAAATTCACAATAAAGCTAGATAGTTTGCCCATTATGGTCAACTGCAGTGACAGAGCAAGCTCGATGTCCTTAAGATCATCTGTTACAAAATTCAAACCATCTTTTCTCTTTTTTAGCATAGGCATCCATAGTTATTTAAACTTATAGTTATAACACTATAATTCTCTGAGCTAGCTGACAAAGGATTTGTAATAAAGGAGAACTAATCCATCTTGGGATAAGGAGAGCACATAAAATATGATAACCTATTGTATATAATTTCTTCCACAAGTCTCTTGCTTCATTCGGTGAAAAAGATGAAAGATGTTAATTGAGAGAGTATGGGAGTATGGAACTAGGACTATTGTCTGTAGCATCCCTGATTCGTTAGCTAAAGAATTTGGAAAGCGTGGAGGTAGCAAATTAAGTGATTTCAGAAAGAGAAAGTATGGCCTAATTTTTAATGCAGTTAAATACCATCCTGAAGAGTTAAATTCTTTCCCAGCTTCTAAGCTCCTGTATGTTGCTAAACAAATCTTTCCACCGAGGAAGAATTGGGTCTGTTGTTGGTGTAATAGTGGGATGCATGGTTCACCAGAAGATGGAATATTGGTATTCGGGTCTTCCTGGAGTTTAAACAAACTCTAAACTACCCTTTTCTGATCTCAAGGAAATGGGCTGCAGTGGGGAAAAGGGAGCTCATTTTCTGATTATATCCCTGGTATCAGAGGAGTGAGCCTTGCTCAGATCAGTGCCTACCCACAGCAAGTATTCATGCTTCTGATCTTGAGTTATTTAACTGGACTGACTAGGTGCAGGATTTAGACAGAGCTGATATTTCATACTACATAAATCTAGAAAGATTCTTACTTAGCATATTGGCTTCCAGGGCTGCCTTTTGGAGTGTCTGTCTCGCTCTAATGTCTAGACTACTGCTCTTGTGTTTCAAATCACTCTGCTAGGAACAACTGCTCTGATGTGCTCTGATGCCCAGAGTCCCAAGAGCTGTTCCAAATCTGGACCAAAAGAAGTATCTATCAAGAGCTACTTCAGGTTCTATCTCTGTCCACATTAGAAGTCCCTTCCTCTGTGCCTCTAACCTGGTATTGCACTAGAATCTTCAATACTCTATTATAGTATGTAAATGCAATATGTAGCAGGACTGACAGGATGGGGACAAGTTATGGGCTGTGTAGCTGAAAAGAACACCACTCAAGGTGCTAGAAAACTGATGAACTGCAGCTCACTACTCGATATGGTGCAGCAGAGATGGCAACTGAGGTCAGATTCCCTGATACGTCCAAGCCTATCCCAAGAAAGGGAATCCTTCCTTTCCTAAAAGGTACATGATCTCTCTCCATACAACACACACAATGAGCTCGGGACTGTTGGTGCATCATCTCTCTATTCACATGTGCACGATCTCTTGCCTGATGACCTATCAGGACAAATGTGCTTGTAGGTTGACAACTGGTTATATTCTAATAGCCTCTTTTCTCTGAATTCTGTCTGCTTCATTGATCTGAGTAAGCAGAAAGTGAGCTCCTCAGACTGAATATTAATTAGGCTAAATAAATGCAAAGCAGATGGGAAACAAAAAAAGAACTGTTAGTGAGGATCATCCACCAGTCTGTGGTTGGATAATACGCCTGGAGAGCACCCTTCTCTTGAAAAGAGTTAATGAAAGACACAAAGACACCCTGCGTGACTGTAGCTGTGCACCAAAAAGTCAGCAAGTCTCCATTATGATTTATTTAGGAAAATCTATGGGAGTGGTATTGAGGGGGGAAAAGAAAGAGCAGCCTAAACTTTTGGTGCCAGAGCTTTTATGTCTTTGCATCAGCTCCGGGAGTTTTCTGGCTGCCATTTGTAAAATTATTTGGATATCTCTTGATGCTTCTTCTTCCTATCTGGCATTGCAGGCCTTATATCCTTTTAACATGCCCTACTTATTCTCACACCATCTCTCTTCTGGTGCACACCATCCTCCACTAGTAGATAGGCCTTCTTTACCAGAGAATTCCAAGGACTGATTTTGTTGCCTAACATCCTGGTCTTCTTTCATGAAGCTGAGCCCAGCTGAGTTTAGACATTGCCTCTGGTTCCAGCTTTCAAGAAACACTCCTGTGAGAGCTGATATGCTCCATGCAAACCGATTCATCTTGCCCTAAGCTAGGCATTCATTGTGCTATGTGAATAACTGAACCGTACCATTGAGTGTCTTGTTGAGAACTCTGCCCAGGTACCTATAGACTGCTGTTGAGATTCTTCATTCTTGAGGGAATTGCTCCTGACCTGTGCTGGTCCATTTTTGGTCCTATGTCACCCTTCATAGCTTCATGTGTGTAGGGAGCTAAATTGGAGTCTAGTTCTCAGATAAGGTCAGTGAGATTAGATACATCTGCATCTGCATGTAGAAGATTACATGTAGCTGTCAATCTCTGGCTGAATATTATTGCTATTGTCTCGTCATCTGGCTAGCTCCTCAGGATCCACAGGGTTTAAGGCCTGAGTTTCCAGAGCCATTAAAGAGACCTTAGATATCTGCTGACATAGCACATGTATGCAAACGCCTGAAGCTCTGAGTTAGAAGTATTTACTGAGGACACCGCTAGCCCTTCCTGTCCCTGATACCTCTCCAGAATTCTCCATTCCCCATTTCAGGCCACCCTGAGGCCCAGTCTCCCATTTCAGGCCACCCTGAGGCCGTTTGTCCCTTTGCCGTAATGCTGCAGCAGCGCTGTGATCCAGCCCCACCATGACCCTACCCCTGCCTTGAGCCCCTCTGCATGTGTGTGACTGCATGTCCTGGCCTCGGCCTGTCCCCATTCCTGTAGCAGTGCTTGAGGTGGAGGCTGGGGCTGCCCTTTGATGCTCTGCTCTATTTGGTAGGGGTGTAAATGCTGTGCAAAACATGTGTCTGATGGCAGCTGGGTAGTGGTGAGTGCCTTCCAATGTCAGAGCAGAATGATTACAGGTGAGCTACTGAGAAGTTCAGCTCCAGAGCTGTTGATCCCTGTTCTCAGCTGAGTTTGAACTGCACAAAATGAAGCTGATCCAGATAATAAAAATATTTGCTAGTGAGCTCTTGCATCCCTTCCTTCTGGTTGAACTAACACTGGGAACCACACAGCAAGGAAAACTGGCTGCACAATAGCTGACATCAACAGCTGGCTGCGTCGTTGGTGTTGGCAACAGGGGTTTGGCTTCTGTGATCATGGGACTGTGTTTGAGGATGACCGGCTAGTGGTGCATGGTGAGAACCACCTCACCAAGAAGGGCAAGCGTGTATTTGCCAGAAGGCTGGCTAA
>JAUBOD010000735.1:817692-835062 GCA_032353885.1 Nothura maculosa
TCCTTTCTTCCACAATCTATATATTGCTTTCTTCTGTTGAAGTTTTGCCAGGAGCTCCCTGCTCATCCACGCAGGTCAATTCTATGTAGAGATGACAATTCTATGTAGAGATGAGTGGGTTGCCAGAGGGCATTCAGAGGATGGGAGACACAGCCTCTGTCATATAAGGATTTAAGAAAAAAGATACTTGAGCCTCTAAATCATGGATATGTTGCATTCACTCTGCTCTCACCCTCATCTCAGTTCTCAATCTATTGATTATTACAGCTGACATAGTAATATCAGGCACAGGCTGCTCTCTGAGATGACTATCTTATATGCAACAGTGAGTCTCCAGTGATACTGTTGTGGATGGTCCATGCAGGCAGGGTACCGGTATCCCTAAATCATTGCTCCATCAGACTGAGGATTTTTTCTTCCTTTGACTTGTGAATCCTAACTTGCATAGTAATTCCATGAACGGCTGGTACAATAGTCTCCCAGTGTCCTAAGGAAATGTGTTCTGGGAAGAAGCACAGGTTTAGAATCTCTGTTGTTAAGTAAGGTTGTAGCTTAGAGTGATGCCTTTTCTGCAGGGGGGGGATTGTTTCAGTACACCTTGCTATTTATTCCTATGACTATTATAAGAATTATTGTAATAATTTAATGGTTTTAAAATATCATTTCCTTCATGCCATTTGGCTTGCGGGTTGAAAAATTATTAAAGAGAATAGATGATGATATTATCCCATAAATCAGCCTATGATAATTGGTGCTTACATTAGATGAAATAAAATAAATAATCTTGCAACACACTGATAGATGATTTGTGAAGTTCTCCTTTCCAGTAAAACATATGACAGAAATACATAACTAGGAGATTTGCAGTTAGAAGATACCCTTCAAATGCTGCATTCTGAACCAGAGGAACTATGAATGTATGTAACACTTGATAAATTACTCCTTTCTGTTTATCAAATCAGGTTTATTTTTAAGAAATGTGGTTTATGATTATTTGTTTTGGACAACAGAGCAATCCCTGGCTCTTAAAACCCTCCAAAGTGTTTACCATTAGCACACATTGCTCATTAGAGATTCTTCTTGAAATGCAGAGCAAATGTTGCTGTCTTCCATTGCCAAATGAAGATATTGCCTTCAGGGTCTCAATTTCTTTCACAGTCCTCTTAGTGGGTCCAGTGAGTTTGGGGAATTTAATTTTCATACCTAAATAAAGAACATGTGTATGGAATAACAGGCACTGAGCAAAGGCATAGGAACAATTAAAAGTGTATTAGATACTGCCACCTCATCCTGTTCCTTAATAGCGTGGAAACAAAAGGACTTGTGTGTCCTTTCTGTTATCACCATGTCTATCACTGTGTCTGTCAGTATTACATTTACTTGTGCTTACCTTGTCCTGTCAGCTGCCAGGATCAGTTCTTGTATCTTTTTCTCCTAAATTGAGGAACTTTCTGTTGTCAGAACTCTGTCCTACACTGATACCATTTTGCCTGCATCCAGCCCAGCACCATCTGTCACTACCAGGCACATTCCTACATGAGATACAGCTGTGCACTGTCCTGCTCAGTATGGGCCCTGATGCAAGGGCACATTCATTTAATAAGGACAGAACCACTCCCTAAAACCTGCAAACTCACTGTTTTGTGGGAGCTTTGGGGAGCCTGGCAGCTGGCAAGGCTGGTGAACCTGCCTACCTGCTCCCTTCCACCATCCCATGGTACTCTTGCTATTTCTCGATTTCAGCTAGCCCTGCTAATGCCTGTTGCTAGGGATTCTAAAGGATCTTGCACACAATGTAGTCTATAAACAGAAGTTGTGTTGAATTTTTCAGCTTTTAAATCCTTGCCTTATATTCTGACTGTTTTAGATGTGTCTATACTAGTAACTAAACTAAACAAGGCTGGGGCACAGGGTGAGCAAAGTCCCATAATAGCCTGTATTGTACAACAGTTGGCACGCATGTTGGCACGGCTTTGGCCCATGCAGGCTAATGTCCGCTCAGACAAAGCCCTGGCATGGTTCAGGCACAGGTCAGGGACTGTTTCTAATAGGCAATTTGGATGAATGTGTCCCTTCTTTAGGGGAAGAAAGTGTAGCCATATGCAAGCCTACTGTGTTGTGCTACAGCATGCAATGCCAGGAAATAGGCATTGTCAATTGTTTTAAATTGGATAGGGGTGGCTTTTGAGAACTAAGAAGCGGACAGTTGCAATCCATGTAGCATGAGTCTGGCTCTTTTTTTTTTGTTTCCCTTATCACAATGCAATGGGGTACTGAATAAAACTAAGCTGAATAATATCGTTCATCAGACAAACCTGGAACAAATTCTGTTGCCAGGAGATTTCCAAAGGCAATAAGTAGCCTACTGCAGGAGAAACTAAAGAACTCTATCGATACTGACATATGATCTATATTTCATTAGCATTGCTTTGTGCTACTAAGCATTACTTAACTTGTAATGGTTAGGATAATTATCACTATATTATAATGCATGTTTAGAATAGTCCCTCAGAAGTTTAAATAGCCTAAGGCAATTAGGCTGATTTGCACCAATTAAATGTTTGACTAGAAAGTATAAAAAGGCACAATATAGTAAAGATGCTCATGGGATGTGCGAATTCCAATACATCTGCATATATGATATGGCTTGTCCCTCATAAATTTTGTCTTCTGCATGTCAGGTGCTCATCTAATCTTCTAGTCACTGGACAGTCACTTGAAAAGGCCCATGCCATGTCTGGAGAAACACTGAAGGTAGGAATAGTGCTCTCCACAACCCAGCTCTCTGCCTGATAATTACCAGCTCTTTGGGTTGCTTTGATATGGCCATCATTTATCCTGCATCTCTCTGACATTTCTTTATTTTCACCTGAGTGCTTTATGCTGTCTAGTTGATTTTTTTTTCTTAAGTTGCTAATGGTCATGAGCTCAACTGTTACTTTTCAGTCTTCCTACTTATCTTGCACAGCCTCACCTACTTACTCTCTCTTAAAGCCCAAGAAATATTTTCAGCAAAGCTATAAAAAAGGCCATACCAACCTGCTTCACAAAGTTGGGACTTGGGCTGCCCACCACTGAACCTCTGGGCCTCTGTAAATGTTGCTTATGGAGTGAACCTAGGGAATTAGCTTAATCTGATCTCTAACTTTTGCATGGTAAAATGGGCCCACATGGCCTCTTTCCTTTTTGACTTACAATTCTGGATGTTCTCCAGCAACCCAAACCACTGGCAATTCCTTGTTAAAGGTGACCCTTGCCTTCTCTTCTGCCACAAGTTTGAGGCTCTCTGTATAGTGGAAATAAAAGCTTGTTTCAGTGTCAATGCAGAGCAGAGAAAATACTTCTCAATTAATTTTCGGTTTTAGAAGTTACTGATGTTTAACAAGCATCATTCCATATAGAGATTTACTTTGAAGTGGGCAGTAAAGAAAAGCCAATGTTTTCAACTGGGCAGGAAATATTTCTTCTCAGCATAGCATAAACTTCTGGGGAGAAGTTGGGGTGATGGAATCTTCCAACACATGGAAATCGGAAAATTGAAATCTTAGAAATCAAAAGGATGTAAATTGAAACATCTAGACTGATGGTAGAGTCAAAATACATCAGAAATGCAAACTGAGTCCTGTATGGCACAGTTCAGGAAGAAACCTCAAATATAATCCCATTTTTCCATAGCTATAAGACAGGAAAGCAAATAAGAAAAGTCTGTAAGACAATTGGGTAAACTGTTATGGCAATTGGTATAGCTAATTCATAATGAAAGTCTACAAAGTGAAACTGGAGAGGGACCCACTCCTACTTGGTATTCCCTTTGCTGATTGCCTGCATTTGTTATTCATTTCAGAATGCGCTTTTGAGTACAAATTAAAAAAAATGAAACAAAACAATAAACCAAACAAGTCCTGATGTTTATTTCAGCTAACATATAGAAATTTAGCAGAAGATTTAGGAACAGAATGAATGCCAAGTTGTGCATTAAATCTGCAGTTTAGTTAGCTTTAGACATTCGTAAAGTGACATCTGAATGTCACACTAATTTAGGGTGGAAAACCTAAATTTACAAGAAAATCCTAAATAGAACATTCATTTTAATTAAATCCTTTTTTAAAAAATATGCAAAGCATCGCCTATAAATTACCACTGAATATTTTTGTTCTGTTACTTCTTGCTTTGCTAATATTCATTCCAAATGCTGCTTCTTTATACTGCCATTTTTGAAAGGAAAGAAAACAAAGGCTTCCTTCCTCAAAAGGCAACTGTTTTAATTTCATCTTTCTTCACAGAGTAGAAAGGTTAAAATGAAAGACCGATGACAATCCTCACTTTTATGCTCTACTTCCTAACCCCTAGGAGAGGTGGCCTCATTTTCCTTTGCTTACTCAGGTGAGTAGACGTCCTGCTGCACTCTTGCCGCCGATCCCCTGGATCGGAGCTCCTGGGGAGACCCACCAGCTGTCAGCAAATTGTTGAGATGGGGTGAGAAGTGGTCTAGCTGGGGTCCCAGTGTCCTGCGTTACATGTTAGCTTTACCTTAAAATCACTATCTGAAGGGTGAGAAACAAACTCTGCAGCTTGTAAAGCAAATAGGTTGGTTGGAAACTAGATCCAAGTGCTTTGCTAGGCCTGGATCAGATGCTCTGAATCACCGAGTGAAAACAAGCCATTTGCCATCTGGTAATTACCTCGGGGACCGAGGTGTAAATCCCCATTGCTTAATCTTCCCCTCTTTAAGAAAACATTTTCTCATAGGTGGTCCAGATGGTGAGAGGCCTTCGGACCAGGAGTAGAGGTGAGATGTTCCAGCCCAACAGGAGATCCCTGGGGAGAGCGCAGGGTGGCAGAGCTCTTTACAAATAGCTAATTAGACAGCTAATGGGGACTGTGCTGATGTGTGAGTATGTGTGTGTGCGCGTGAGCTCACTATGGATCACACAGCAACCCCGTCTGAAACACCCTTCTGAGGTTGTTGGAGAAAGTAGACAAGGATGGGAATAGGCACAAGCAGAACTGGCTGGTGAGGTTATTCTTTCTTTCCCTCTCTCTATATATACTTATGTGTATAAATTACAGTGGAAATGCCTCTCTAGTGTTACTGATTAACTGATAGTGATATTGATCCTCTCCCCTGCCCCTGTTCAAAGAGAAATGCTGTGTTTTCTTTGGAAAATCTATCTTGAAGGGAAGAGACCTCTACCAGGCATTTGAGCCAGCCAACACATGAGAGGAGAAATAATGTTATTTTAGAGACTATTTAGTTACGATATCTGCAGTGCTTCACTCCAAGGGGGGGACTCCTCTCTCGCCTCTTGTGATTTTAAAAGTAGCCAGAGGCTAAATTAGGCCATTTGAAGAGCATGGCTGCTGTTTCTCAAATGCCAATCCAAGTTGCTCACAGAGCTCTTGGAAGATGTCAAAACAGGTTTTTAAGACCCGTTTTCTTTTAATAGCTCTCCTCCTCCAAGCACACAGAGTGATTTCATCAGCTCAGAGAGAAAAGTAGGAGAGCAGGCCATTTTCCCCCATGCTCCTCTTGCTTATACATTTACAGCTTTCATTCTTCCCTATTTTCCGACTCAGAGACAGTCAATCTGCAAGCAGCGAAGCTGCAGCATTGCCATTAAATAGCCCAACTATTAATAAAGGAGTCAAACTAATAAAGTGCTTTGGAGGGTGCTGCTACTAGGTGGGGGTTCTATCCAAGGAAATAAAACTCCTCAGCTTCACTGGGATGCAGGTCTGTCGGGTGACACTGCGGATGACCCAGCCCTCGGCTAATCCACCCTCTTTTAGAAGGACTAGGAGTGATACAAAGTCATCAAACAACCTGCACCCTCAGATAACCTCTGATAACCTCCACACCTCCAGAGAGGCTGCACAGAATCAGAGCCAGGAGCGAGGGGCAGCACAGGGACGGTGGAGCCAAGTGGGAGCAGCACTCGAGGGCTGGGAACTCCGCAGGGGTAAATTTCCCCTCTCGTTGCCTCTGAGCAAGGATCACCTGTGTAACACTGAGCAGCAGGTTTTCTTATGGACATTGCACTGGTGGACTCAAAAAGGATAATTAAAAACATTGCTTGAAAGGAGCATTAAGATTCAGGAATGTCGGCACTGTTCCGAGGTCCTATGGGCAAAAACGAGGAGAGCAGAGAGCTGCTCTCTATGCTCACCAACCTGGCTGGATTTCTCTGCTGCAATTTAAAATATCCGGAAAGACAGCAAACATAAACAAGATGCCATTCCACTCCTTCGCAAGGTTCTTGATACTTGCCCATGATGGGCATGAGGAACCTTTTCCGACATGTTACAATGGGATTATGCCCCAAATGTCAGCAAAATGGTACAAGTTGCAAAGCATCCAAACAAATTCCTTCAGCCACTTTTGTTCTGGGCCTTCATGATTGAATAGTGATTCCCTCCAAAATGTGCCTGCATTTGACATTTTGAATATCAAATCAGAGTTTTCACTAAACTTCACCAAAGCTCACTGTGAAACTGCTGCTCAGGAGCTTTTTCCTGTGGTGAGCAAGTCTAGTGATTTCAATGAGTGAAATCACTAGTGATTTCAATATGTCATCCTGGGGAAACTATCCAGTGGCATGTTTGTGAAAAAATAATGTTAAGAAAAAATCAGCTATTTTGATGGATTGCCTTTTAAGAAGAGTTAGAAATGGATGTAATCACTTGTTAGTACTTTCACAAATAAATTAACAAATAACAGGAATATCAACAGTCCTTGTTCCTGCCAGAAACACTGTATGCAAAATTTTGAAAGCAATTCCATCCTCTGTTAGTTGGCATTTAATTTAGAATGAACTAAAGACATAAGTTAAATTAAGAGATATAAATTTGAAAGATGTTTTCAACAAGAATGCTGGCACTTCTCCTGACTTTTCAGTGTTCATTTTTTTTCTTTTCCCTCATTTCTACAGTGCAGTAATGCCTCATTAAAAAAACAATCAGTATACTGGAATGAGCAGAATATCTGCATTTCTGAACTATATTCGTGAAGTTGATCTGCTTTTTCTAAAACCAGTAGCTGTTTTTTTATCAGTACTGTCAATGACCAAAAGAAACCCCAAATAATTTTAATTTGAAATATTTTTCTTCTAAGGGTTTTTATAGTTTTTGAGTGTACATATAATACTAAGGAGTGAAAATCCCAGTTAAACCTACTAGGACCACATATACATTTATGATTCGATACTACCTTTTGAGTCTGGCAAAACTAGATGAATGATGATATTACAATTGATGAACAACTGAATTTGGTAATTCTGAAAATAAGTCATCTTCGTCTTCTGATTGCTGTGCCTACACATTTTTACATTTTAAGGAAATTAAATCTATTTTTGAGTAAGCTATGTTTTTTACTCATGCTTTTTTGGGTGATTGTTGAAATTAAAACAATATTCCA
The DNA here is from genome assembly GCA_032353885.1 of Nothura maculosa. Lineage (NCBI taxonomy): Eukaryota > Metazoa > Chordata > Aves > Tinamiformes > Tinamidae > Nothura > Nothura maculosa. Next base: position 825,107 of record JAUBOD010000735.1, read on the forward strand.
TAATGAAGGCTCAGAACAGTCTACTTAGAAAATGTTGAAATAAGTCTATTTAGAAAATGTTGAAATAAAATATTATGATTACTAGGGTTTTTTTTTTTTCTTTGCCAAAAAGTGATGCCTTGAATTTACCTCAGTTTGCAAATACATTTGGACAATTCCATCCTGCAATATTTGGCAAATGTTTTGCAAATCTTTAAAATTTCCCTCAAATGCACTGTTGATGTGATTGCCTGTGCAACAACATATGTAAAAATTGATTTTCCATATAGGATATCAACCACTAATTTGCCTTGAGCGGTGCTAGATCTCATTCTTCTGTCACTCCCACTACCTTTGATCTGGAGGTATTCCAGGGGGATTCCTGCTGTAGCACTCACGGGCTTCAAAGGGTGTACAGGAGCTGAATTTTAAATAATTGGTATCAGGATGTAACTCAACTTCATGGAGCCTCAGTTTCCCCAATAGGCTAATATTATTTCCTTACTCAGGAATATAAAGGTCTGATTTGCTACTAAAACACAAGATATTGTTACCTTTCTACTCAATTCCAACTGCTTTCCATGTGGCATTTGCCTGGCAAATCTCTTCTACTGCTATGTCCTACAAGATTGATGGAAGTCATGTTTTTAGTCAGATATTATCTCCCTGGCCCCATAGCCCAGACTGTGAAAAGCTTTCAGTAAAGCTACATTCCACCAGAATTTATAATCTTAAGTACAAGAAATTTTCTACTGAAATTTCACCAACCCTCCAGCCCAGTTTCCAGCAGCCAGTTACAAACATTCCCCCCCATTCACTTTGCAAGGATCTCAGCTTTTTCTTCCTGAATTTATTTCGCTGCTCTCATGGAGCAGTTTTCTTAGCCTACGAGCCTGAACTTTTGGAGTTATGGGAATGAATGCATGTACTCAGGTGCATTAAAGATGCATTACAGGCAGTTAGTAATGCAAAGTTTACCATGTGGTCTATGAATAGTATTAATTTTTCTGAAGAAGTTTTGCAGATAATTTATCCTCCTTGAAAGGATCACCCATTTTGAACAAAGGGGAGGCAACATGATATTAACCTGCAGGCTTGTGAAACTGCCCTGTGGTTATAAATTCTGTGGAGTTCCTTTGTATTTACAATAACTGCCTAAACAGATTTAATCCATTAAGTCTTCAAGATGTACATTTCTTGGCTTGTGCACTGGGACACTTTCATACTGGAAAATGATGAATATTTTCCATATACACTGTGGGCTTCTCAGAAGAATGGGTAAAATCGACTTATTTGGGGGATAATGTCAAGACTGAGAAGCTGGGGAAGAGAATGGAGATTAAATGAGGTAAGGAGCTCATGTGCTGGGCACAGGGGTCTGGGCTGCAGGCAGAGGATGCAAACCTTGCTATGTGGAAATGTATCTAGGGCTTAATGGGACAAGCACGTTTGGAGGCTCTCCCCGAGCTCAGTGTTTGTTCTGCTTCTACTCTGACAGGAAGGCTAAATGGCAATAACAAAATCAACACAAACATGATTAGATTCATGTAAACACACTGATACCCATACAGCTTGCTACAGGGGGCTTGGAGCATCTGTACAGAAATATAACAATAATGGGGAAAAGAGGATGTTAACTCTGTCCTTCCCTGCTGCAGCAGATAAGAGAGCCTCCCAAGAAAAGGATTAACAAGTTAAATTCAATGAATCGAAGTAGTGTTGTTAGAGAAAGTAAGTACACAGAGGGTCTTCAGGAAGTTATAGAAAGGAAAAATAAGTGCTCAGTTTATTACAGAGGAATATAGAGAGATATAGGAGGAATGGTATACTGAGGTAAAAGGGGAGTATTTGTTGGTTAACAACTGTATGACAGGCTATTTATTAAAAATCTACTTTTCAAGAAAACAATTAAAGGATTTGCAAATACTTTTTTTCAGATCTGTGAGGGATAAGACTGGATAGAACATTTCCATCTAATTTCCATCAATTAAACAAAACTAGTTACAGATAATTTTGCCTTTCCTTTAAATAAAAATCTGTTGATTCTACTCTGGAGCTGAACCTAGTTCCCACTGATGACAGCAAAATTTTTGCCATTGATTCCAATAGGAGTCAATGTGCAGTGCAGAATAGGGACTACATTTATGTTTTAAGTTCAGGCTGTTATAATTAGGAATGAGTTTAACTAGCAGTGTTTTACTCTGGATCAAAGATGTTCAAAAGTCCCATACTGTTTGGAGCTGTGATTTTGGTTTGGGCCTTCCTTCAGGGGAGGGAGAGGCTGATTAGCTTGTAGAATCTGTCAGAGATCCTGGCCAGAAATATTTTTATACTTTTGTGGTTCAAGAAATGGATGCCGGACTAAGAAAGCAATACTTTTCACTCGTTAATCATATTTTAGAAAATGGGAAGCACATGATAACTAAACAAACCAAAGTATGAGAATGAGGACAAGAATTACGGATAAGTTAGCCAATGCAAAAACCTTTATTGAACAAAAAAAATACTTAGAAAGAATGTACATTCATAATGAAAATTTAGCTGGAGATTGTCTTTTTGCTGTTGCCCGTTTTTCCCTCTCAAATGCCTTCATAAGCTATTAGTCTAATAAGCAATTATCTATTACTTTCTTAGTGAAAATAATTAAAGAAAAGAATGATTTGTCTCTAAGATCTTTTGAAGAGAAACATATATCTATATTAATAAACTTCTTACAATGATGTGGATACACTATATTATTTTATTGAAGATGACTATTATTTGTATTTAGGGATTTCAAAACCTAAGCAGAATATATCTTGTTAAAAGTTTTAAAAAACATATAATCAAAACTCCATCTCCACTTACCAACTATCACTTGAGTTTAAAGTCTAGGGGTTTCGCTGTTGATGAGTGGACCACTCCACATGGTGACAGACAGTTTGTCCAAGTCACAGAGAGCTCCATCAAGTCTGATGATTCTCTCCTGAGGAACCAAGAATGCAGCCTGTGTTCAGCCTCGACTGCTTGTCTGTCAAAAACATACCAACAAACTCCCACCTTTTCAGGTTTATTTTCAACCTGCTGCTTGCTCTCTTCATCAGGTGCCTCAATCCTAATACTTTTCTGTTAGCCATTTAGGAAGTTAAAGACTTAAGACTTTTTCCTGAAGACTATTAATAAACACTATTAATAGTACGGTCTGCCAAGCTACAGCTCTGGCTCCAACATCTATACTATGCTTCATCTGGAGGACAGACTGATGGGGTGATATAGGAATATTGCCTGTTTCTGAACTCCCCATGCTGTGGAGAAAAGCCCTGTCCAGCCCTATGGCTGTCGGGCTTTCCTGACAGGAATGCTGTGCTGGTCTAAACACTAAACACTGGTAGAGAACAGCCTGAATTAGGAAAAAAGGTGTTTTTTTTGGTAGGACCAATAGGTCCTACTAAAAGCAGAAACTGTTTTTTTTTAATGATGGAGGTTTCCTTTCTTTGATTTCTGTTTTTGTCTGCATATCCTCTTTGGCTGTGAGTAGTAACAAGAAAGCACAAGAAATACTTACAGGGAAAGGAAAGAATAGCTTCCTGTGAGGTTCCCAAGGGTAAAGAGAAAGAAACTTCCCGTGATTTAGAGGGAAGGGAGCTTGAGTCTGAACAGGCTAGAAAAGCAGCAGCAGCTGAGGAGGGAGAGGCAGCACAGGGAGCATGAGATGGACGGAGGAAATGTGAGCCTATGTGTGTGCACACACATGTGCAAAGTAAACTTTGAGCTTCAGGAAAGATTTATTTATCTGAAAACACTGCACCTCTGGAGACCATCCTGAGATGCCCATCTCATCTTCATGGGGGTCCCTGCTCTGCTTGTAAAATGAAGAATAATGTATGTATAAAGCTGTAAAATGAGGAAATAAATATCTTTGTAAAACCTAGGCAGGGTGCCTCACTGCAGGCATGCTTCTTGTAAGAACACTATGGCTTTAGCCACCAAGAAAACAGGCTAAAGGTTAGGAGATAGTAAGAACCTTAAAGTGATTGAGTGATGGGAAGCATGCTTGGTTATTAAGTTGTCAAAGCAAAACCACAATGTGTTTAGCTAGGGAAAGGAGTCTAAATTTTGTTTCTCATGTCACTGATGGATCAGTGGTCATGATGAATCCAAACCCTATACTCTAGGCTTGCAAATATGAACACACATGGATAGCTTTGTGCACAAGCTTACTCTTTGCTGGATTTTGACAGTAAAGGTACAGTTACCACAGCTTCTGTGACAAACATCTGGCTTGGGGTGATAAGAACGATCATCACATTTAATTGTTATATTTGCATTTTTACAGTATAGATGACAAAATTTTAAACTGATAACTCACATTTAGAGAACTTGTATGTTTGGGCAGTTTTGCTGTGCAAATTTAGATGATGCTCGTATTTTTTGAATAAAGAAGTACTTATAAAATTTTCTAATGTTGTTTCATAAGACTTTGCCAAACATCAAAACTGACACCTAAACTTTTGACTTGGAATAGAAATAGTATTCATGTGTAGTTTGGATCTAAGGAAAGGAATTACAGTAAGATATGCCTGTGATTTTAAAGAGTCTGAAATACTATTATTCCATGATGAAGACTATGGCAGTGAGATGTTTTATATAAAAATATGGCAGAGGTATGCTTTCCACAAGGGTGCTTATTACCCCTTCCTTGTGATTTCCTTCCAACAAAATTTCTGAAATTATGAGTATAGGGGTTGAAGTTGTCCCTGTGTAACTTATTCCCTGTGTACATTGTATTCCATGATTCTATCGAATGGCACCAGGGGAATCATTGTGGTTGCTCAATTCCCAGAGCTTAAAAGATCTATTGCTATGATAGACCATAATGATTCAGAATGAGGATTATGGTGTATCAGTAAATGCCATATTATTATGCATGTATCATAATCTAGTTATAATATAGAATTTTTATGACATATTCTTGGAACTTTCATTCATTTATGTAACAATAATTTACCCTGGCATTACTTGTGTGTTAGAAAAAGAGTTTTGCTGTAGAAATGTGAATAGGAACTGCATCTGTGTAGTCTTGACATGCAGAATAACAGAAGACAGTGGCTAAATGATTCTACAAGTTTTATCTTGGTATCTTTTGTACTCTTAACAACATGGCCTGGTAGTCCTTGAGAGTAGCAGTCTTTCAGAATTTTCTTATCATCATTTTTAAGGTACTTTCTTGCATGTAATAGAAAGTTTGTGTGGATTCACCACAATGGTGTGTTATACAGAGAGGGTCTGTAGCCATAGGAGAGTTGTCAGGAAAAAGAGTTTCAACCTTTGTTTTCTCTGTTCAAAGAAAGAATAAGCAGTAAGCTGATTTTTTAAAGGAAAAAGAAAAAAAAGCATTGTAAGACAGTTTTAATTTTGAATGAAATAAAGATTCTGTCTGGAGCCATAAGCAGAGCACAAGTCAGAGGATATAACTATGAAATTATGGAGCAGGTATGTGTCTGAGTATATGCCACTTCTTGGTGACTTCAACCAGTTCTAAACACCAGTAAGGGAATCCTTTTTTTTTTTTTTTTTTTTTTATCTTAACCCACTTGTTTTTTATTTCCTTCCAAGGTCAGGAAAAGAGCAGTGTTTGCGGAGTCTGATGGTAAACTTCCATATACTTGTTTTCAACTGGTATAAATTACTGTATAGGAAGAAAGCAATCGAGATGATAGAATAGTATGGTCTCCAAAGCAGAACTCGGCATTTGCATGTGCCTTGTCTGCAACCCTATGCCAAGCACTGGGCAAAAAATATGGCTCTTGTTGCCCTCAGCAGGGATCTGTATAGAAAAGAGGTCAGCCTCACATCTCAGCTCTTAATGGGCTCTTAGACATGCAAACAGTCTTAACAAGGAGAAAGGGAAATTCTCCACACTCAGTTACAGTTCAGCCAAAGAGAATGCCATTCCATGTGATTTATGTGACATTGTGTGTGGTAAGTGAGTGGGCTAATGTATTTTTTCACTCCATATTTATTGCTTGGCTAGACTTCTCTTCGTCTGACTATGTGCTCTTCTCTGACAGGTCAGGAAAGTCATAATAAGCAACTGCTCCTTTTCTTCAAACACTCTTGCATTTGGAGCCTCACAAGATCAATCTTCTCTCTGTTTCTCTTCCCATGGAACAATGCCATGAAGGATCAGAGGTGGGGAATGTCAGAAATCAGGGTCTATTTTAAAAGATGGTGGAACAGTGTGTGCAAAATTCACCTTTTATGACAGAATCCTCTCTTTTATTTTCAATATGCAATAAAAACTTCAGCTAAAAATGGAAACAAATCAAAAAATATTGTTGTGGTTTGCTAAGTTGTACCTCTGTTAATCTACAAAGCAGCTGATCAAGAAACAGAGAAGTGCAAAAGAAAATCAGGATGTCCCTGTTCTTCAGCTACGCAGCCAGTCAGGGGAGCTGACAGATTGAGCAAGAACCTGAACAGTAACAGGCTTGGAATCTCTGCTAGTGATCAGACTCTGAGAGACATTCTCTATGCTGAAGGACAGATCTTGGATTATATCTTCTGCTTTATCTTCTATGACAAATCCAGGACTAAATCTTTTATTGAAAATATTCTGAAGTGTTTGGCTGTAACTAAATTGTAATTAGTAATTAGAACCAATCATGCAGCAGAGGCATGCAATTTAGATTTTAAAAATAAAGACACAGTAGGCTAATTCACCACAACCAACAAAACTGATTACATTTAAGGTCCAAATACTCATCCACTCTGCTTTCTGCATGAAAAATTTACTCCCCTGTAAGTATTGTTCCCTTCCCCAAATCCTCTTCCAATATACTCATGTCATTTACCATAAGGAGCTGCAAATGCATTGTGTCTTCCAGAAGACCATGGTCTTTTTGTGATAGAGGTAGTCCTTTGTAATCTCTAATCAGCACTTTTAAATATATATTGCAGACATTACATTTAGGAATGTTAGAGGTGAACTGACTATCCAACACCTGGATGTCACAGTTAGAGAGCTTTAAGTAGACACTGACTATCAATGAAAAACATACTGGACAGGATTCCACTCAACCTGAAAGTACCTAGACTTAGGTGCATTGGAGTGGATTAATATAAACTGTGGGGACAGAGGGCAGGACTCAAATGCTTCTTCAAAAGGATTTATTATATCTGAAGTGTCCAGCATATTCTTAGTGTTCAGCTCCCACTCCAGATGGACACAAGTTTCTCTTAGGCCCTATGGCTTATTTATCATGTCTTATACCTCAAAATTCTCTAAATTTCACTAACTGTATTGACCAGAGAGGTAACTCAATTACCACAGATACTATGTGCTGTCTGAGATGCCCTCAGACATCCTTTTCTTTGACTGACCTCCAGCTCCTTATCCAGCAGAGTGTGGGTCTTCTATAAGCTTTCAATTGCATCTTCAGGCCCACATGAGCACCCCTCATACTGTGAGAAACCTCTGATGGGAGTAAAAAGCAGTGTTTAGGCAACTGAATTGATTCCTAGATCTCCATTGACTGTAATGGGATGCCTGGCTCAGAGGTATCTGTATTTAAATGCCTCTTTCTTTTGAACTCTGCCCTACTCAGTGGGTCAGATTCAGGATCCCATTCCCCTGAATTGAAGAGGCCTAATAAAGAGGTGTTACATGTCATTTGTTCAAACTGAGGTATGTAGAGGGTTTAGGCCCTACACATTTCTCCCAAGAAGTGTGCAAAAGTGGCTTAGCAAAACAAGTATATGTTGCCATAGAACTACCCAGCTTTATGAAAATTTGAAAGGATCTATTTCACTACTGGAGGAATCCACAGACTAAAAATGCAGATTGAGACATCCCAGCTTGCCAATATTTATGGCAACTGAAGCAAGCTTCTAAAGATATAGGCCTTATTCACATCTCGTTCTTTTACTAGGCTATAATATCCATCACAATATTATCACTGATAACATAAGAAACACTCTATTAGTCATAGTAGTTGTCTGGTCCAGTATTTCACTTCCTACAGTGGTCGGGGAGATGTTCCTTTGAGAGAGTATGCAACTTTGGCTTCTGCTTTTATCTCCCAAAATTCACAGTCTTTTTAAAAATTAACAATCACCAACATAGTGGCTAAAAGCCATTTATCAGCATACTGTTGTCAGCTGACACTTCAACAGTCATGTGTGTTATTGTTATTTATATTAGTACTTGAAATTTGTATTTTAGTCATAGCTATTGGCCTTTAGAAGGCCATAGGCTTAAGGTACTAGCCACTTGTTTTTTGTTTGTTTGTTTTGTTTTGAAGAATGTATTTAAAATTATTTTGGGCAAATCTTCTCACATAGCAGTGCTAAGCATAGGCTGAGAAATATTTTTCAATTGTGATTCATATCAAGTCCTTCCTTCTGTTTTAACATTTGTGCCCATTTTTCATGCTGACTTTGACAAAACCAGGATGGAGTGCTACAAATGAAGCATTTATCTTGCAGCTATAAATTTTATGCCTTTTATGTTACTTTTTAAAAATAAGAGAAATCTGATAAATTGAGTAATTTTTGGGCTTTATTTACTCTAGTGCTCACTGGTTGCAAGCATTCCCCATTTATTTCACATGGCTACTGAAGTTCTAATTCATTAAAGCAATTTAATCATATATATTTCAACAGGAGGAGACACCTGCTAAGAGTTATATGTATATTCAGATGTTTTTCTGAATCAGCCTTTGCCCAGATTGCTGACAGGAACAACCTGTGGGAGCTACTAAAAATGACTTACGATAATATCTAAGTTAGATCCATTTTTGTATTGAATTATTTTGTTATGGATGCAGTATACTTTATTAAGTACTACATCTCTGGTTGTCTGCATCCTTAGTATTTGTTCAAAAAAAATCACACTCAGAAAAAGAAGACTTCTCTCCAACTTTGTATTTTAACTTACCTCTATCTACAAAATCTTTTAGGTCTTTCTTTCTTGTTCTACAAGTTCACAAAATTGTCTATGATATATTTTGAGAGCAAATTGATGTTTTCCTCTTTTTCCTCATTTCAAGCTACTAAAATCTTGTGCAAATTTGCAGCAAATGACAATTTGAAATTAGCAAAGTTATATGGGGATAACTTGGGATCTGTTCCTTCTTTCTGAGACAAAAAAATCCAAGTCAGTTGGATTTTTGCTGAAAGAAGCTGGTGATGACCAAGTGAAACAAGCAGAGGGCAGAGAAATGTAATTATTTAGTGAGAGATGTAGCCAAAGAGGCAAACCTAAAGATGAGCAGGCACTCCATGAACACGTGGAGATCAGGGGCAGGTTTGGTAAGAGCTGTTCTCAGTAGAGTACTTGAAGAGGTTTTTCAGGTATCTTGCTGTATTTGGTACATAATCAAGGCCTGCAAAGGAAGATGTCATCCTCAGCAGAGTGACACGATGCTAAGACATGACTCTTATATCTGTTCTTGGAAGAGTCAATCTGCCTACTGACTTCCTGTGTTCATGTGACAAGACTTCAGAGATGATAAATAACTCAAAGATTAAGCTGCTGTTTCAGTCTTAACTTGAATAGGGCCAACCCTTTTCTTTTTTTCCCCACAGAGTAAAGGATGAGACCTTATCTTGGGCATTGTCTGACTTCTGTCAGTTTGTGTCACAACTTAGATGTTATTTAAATCCAATTTCTTTTATCTGAAAGTATTTATGTGAGCAGATAAGGCATTAAGCCTTTTTCCTAAAGTGCCCTGCTCCACTTTAGTACTCCAGATAACATTGACTGCCAGTCTGCAGGCAGGAAATCAATTCTCTCCCTGTTGTCCGCTTGATCTTTCATGATGGATAATGAGGATGTGTGTGTGATGCTACTGACAGACCTCAGGATGCAGTCCATTAATGGGCTAAAGGGAATATACTCTTCAAAGTGTATCAATTTGCTTCTTCTTTCTTTCTTTCTTTCTTTCTTTCTTTCTTTCTTTCTTTCTTTCTTTCTTTCTTTCTTTCTTTCTTTCTTT
>JAUBOD010000735.1:835162-855362 GCA_032353885.1 Nothura maculosa
TCTTTCTTTCTTTCTTTCTTTCTTTCTTTCTTTCTTTCTTTCTTTCTTTTCTGCTTTTTTTTTTCTTTTTATAAGGTGAGGAGAGAAGAATGGAGCATTCAGATCTGTATTTGCAACTCTTCTATGAAATGGAAACTCTCCCCACTCTCTCCACTCATACCAAGTTTACTGAAGTAGGCCCATTAATTGAAAAGAAGAAAAACTGGTGTTCAGGAAGGTGTCAAGAAACGTCTTGAAGTGCAGTACATTAGATTTATGTATTAGAAATGCAAAAAGGATTAAATGAAAGGCAGTCATCAAATGCTTTCTAAGCTTGCCAGTGGAGAAGATTTTTTTTTGCAATATACTCTTGTGGCTTAATGCTAGCAGCTTGCACAGAATCATAGAATCATAATGGTTGGAAAAGACCTTCAAGATCATGAAGTCCAACTGTAAAGCCTTTCACACTATGCCTACTAAGCCATGTCCCTAAGCATCTCATATGCATGTTTTTTGAACATTGCCAGAGACAGTGACTCCACCCCATCCCTGGGCAGCCTGTTCCAATGTTTCACCACTGTTTCCATGTAGAAATTCTCCCTAATATCTAACCTGAACCTCCCCTTGTGCAACTTGAGTCCATTTCTTCTTGTCCTATTGGTAGTTATTCTGGAGAAGAGATCGATTCTCATCTTACTACAAACTCCTTTCAGACAGTTGTGCAGATCAATATGGTCTCCCCTGAGTCTCCTCCAAATTAAATAAACCCAGTTCCCTCAGCTGCTCCTAATAAGGTCTGTCTTCCAGCCCCTTTACTATCTTCATGGTCCTTCTTTGCACGTGCACCAGCTCCTCCATGTCCTTCTTGTAAGGAGAGGCCCAAAACAGTATTCAAGGTGTGGCCTCACCAATGCTAAGTACAGAGGGACGATTACTCCCCTAGTCCTACTAGCTACGCTGTTTCTGACACAAACCAGGCTGCCCTTGGCTTTTTTGACCACCTGGGCACACTGCTGCCTCATGTTCTGCTGGATGTCGACCAACACTCCTCGATCCTTTTTTTGCCACACAACTTCCCAGCCACGCTGCCCCAAGTCTGTAGTGCTGCATGGGGTTGCTGTGACTGAAGCGCAGGACCTGACTTTTGGCCTTCTTGAACCTCACACTGCTGATCTCCTCCCATCAATCCAGATGGTCCAGATCTATCCTCAAACAAATCAACTGATCCTCCCAGCTTGGTGTCACCTGCAAATTTGCTAAGGGAGCACTCACTCTCCTCATCTAGATCATCAATAAAAACATTGAAGAGCAAGGGCCCCAACACAGATGTCTGGAAAATACCACTCGTGATCAGTTGCAAACTGGATTTAACTCCATCCATCATCACTCTCTGGGTCCAGCCATTCAGTCAATTTTTCATCCACTGAAGATGACATGGGTCTAAGCCATAAGCTGCTGCTCCAAGCCAACTTCTCCAAGAGAATGCAGTAGGAGATTGTGTCAAATGCCTTACTAAAATCTAAGTAGACGACATCCATAGCCTTTCCCTCATCTACTAGAGAAGAGTCTCTAGTGAAAGAGTGTCCTTTTCCAGGTTCTTGAGGTCTGCAAGATGGGAATGATTAAATTGGATTAAAGAGTCATAGGCAAAAATTCTCAATGTGCAAATCTTCATGGATGCACTTGATTTTTGTGAATGCCCTTGATGTTGTATGAAGAAAGGCATGCAATACATAGCTTGTGTAAGCTCAGAGAGGAATAAAAAGAGGAAGAATGAGTAAGAGAGATAGATGCCCTATTCGGGTCACTGTGTAAAAGCAAAGAAGTCAAAAACTGGCAAGATCTGGTCCAGGAACTGGCATGAAAGTCTTGAAAATTCCCTGGGAGCCTTGTTTTGAGGAAATACATCAGAGAAGAACAAGGGGAGGTAAGATTTATTGGATCTGAGGAGCAATAAAACTGTGAGGAAGCAGCCACATATATCATGTTCCCTGGGTAAGCCACGAATTGGAATGCAGAAAGTACATAAACGCTTGCAATATGCTGAACCTGAGCATGCACAAGCTAGGACTTAAGCTGTTGGTCCTATATTCTCCATCAATCATGGGCAATGTAAGCCCAGATCTTTTTCCTAATGAGTGCATCACTTCAAGGAGAGGGTGTCCTAGAGCCCAGAACTAGTAACAACATCTCAGGAGAGGCTCCTCTCTGGCAGGGTTGAGCCCTTCTGCATGGTGGCTCTGAAACTGAGGGAAACTGTATGTACTGTGATGGAGCTTCAATCTTGTTGTTCCCTGGGAGGATGAGTTGGACTGCCAAAAGCTCAGAGTAGCTTGAATGAGGTGCTTGCTTTCTATCAGAATGGTGAAGGGGCAGATGAAAGAGTGAGTGAAAAGGAAAAGAAACACTCCAGTGTTGCTCTCCCTCCACACTGAGGGTCCCCTGAGAGCTCAGGGTTTCAATGTTTCCTGGTTCAGTCACATGACAGAGGTGTGTCCTCGCCTGGGATGAGACCTGCAGAGACCGAGCAAAGAGGTAATGTTTCAGTCAATTTTCTGCAGTCAGTGCTATGAGAGAAGGTAGCCATTTTACTCACTGCTTCAGTCAATCCAGTTGAATGAGGCTGAAGTGTATGTTTACTTGGCAGGACATAGGGTGCATTAGTCACCTATAGTGTTATCCCTCATGGAATAGGAGGAGATGGCTGTGGCCATATCTGTTTCCTCATGGAGAATTTCTGCAGGTACAAGTACTGATGCCACTTCCTAGGAAGAGAAAAGCAATTGACTCTGAAAGAGCCTGATGTGTATATAACATTAGTCTGGATGAGACTGTACTGCAGTAACAGACTTATTCTTTCTCCATCACCTCAGAGAAATTAGTCTGCTTCACAGAGGACAGCTCTCCAAAGACAAACACTGGGTACAGGCCAACTGGACATGTCTTATTGGAGGAAACCTAGTCACAGAGAGCATGGCAATTCATTCATAACAGTAGTATTTTTTCCCTTATGAATTATAAAAGAGTAAATTTAATAAGCATCTCTTGAAGAAGTGGACACTAAGGCACCTTTCTTTATCATCTGTGCATGTTACCATGTGTGTAAGTGCCATTTAGAGTCAACTGAGAGAAAGAAATGCTTCTGGTGTGTGGCTCCTCCGATCTACCAGTTTAAATAAATGTAGGGAAGTAACTTTTAAACAGAGGGAAATGAACTTCTGGAACATGCTACCATAGGAGTTTGCGAAGGGCACATAGTGTCCATAAACTCAGGAAAAGCTTAGATGAATTTATGGATTGTGGGCTCAAAACAGATGTTAGCATTGTATCTTTTACTGTTCATCCAGTGAACAAACAGATGTTAGCATTGTATCTTTTACTGTTCATCCAGTGGCTGTGGACATTGGTCAAGTACATGTGAAGGGACCTGTGAAGTGGCCAGGCTCATGGCCCGTCAGCCTTTCCCATTACTGCTCACGTACAGTGCTGAGCCAGAAGGACCACTGGTCTGATCCAGAAGCAAATATCTTATACTCCTGTACTCTCCCTGGGCCCAAACATTCTTCACTGTCTGCCTGGCTTCAGACAGTACTTCCTCTATTCCTTTCCCATGCAGGGACCACACTGCAGTGCCTTAGAAATTCAGAGGCTGGGACATAAGAATAGAGAGGTGGGAAAGGAGGAACGAGCACACTAAAGTACTGGGGTTTTTACTCCCAGTATACTCTTTGAGGTTGCCTTTCCTGGAGAAACAAAAATAGATGTTTTTATCAGCTCTAAATTAATCATTGTTTGTTGAACTGATAACTGAGAAAGTGCTTTTTATCTAAAAAACCATAAAATGCATCTTGATCTTGAATATTTGTATCCATCTGGCTAATAAACATAGCTCATATTATTAATGCTGTATAAAAAACAGTCACTTACGAAAATATCTCGCTTCATGGCCAAAATTGGAGTAACTAGAGCTGAACTACAGAGATCCAGTTGACTGAAGGGAGTGCAGGTACATCTGATATAACCCAGACCACAAAGACCTTATGTGGCAGCCTCTTCTCAGGGGTGCTGCAGTAAAGCTGGGTGACTCCTGTTATTGCTGTTGAGTAGAGAAAGTCTAGTTTAAAGGGATAGTATTTAACTCAACTAACTCTCAAAATAAACATATCATACCAGGTGAAATCATCTGGAAGTGAATCAATGCTCTGTTTTGGACTGAATGATATATTTCAGTTTGATTCAAAGCTCATTTTCATATTTCTTAGTAATAATAATAGTCTCTGACTTGATATACACTGAAGTATTTGTGTGGGCTCAATCTCCCAACTAAAAAAGGAAAAATTCCACCTCCCCAGCTATTATTTGACTTCTCACAGTAATTGTCCTATTGCTGTGGAAAATAGCTGTGGGTACAACAGAAATATCTTTTTTTTGTTGTTGTTTCTTTTTTGTTGTTTTTTTTGTTTTGCTTCTTATGTTGTAGTTTGTGGTAGATCTCCAGAGATCACCGGCCCAACCTAGCTATGTGTTAAGTAAGCTTGAACACTGCTTTTCACCCTATGCTGTGCATTGATATTGCATTTGTCATTCAGGAATCTGTAGGAGAACGTGACTGAGAAATGAGGAAGAAGTTCTAGAGAGATTTTTAAGAGCATTGAGATCATTTTGTTGCAGAAACTTTTCACTGGATTTTCTGGTTCTGTCTATGTCATGAGGAAGAAGGTATAATGCACCATATGATGTTCTTCAGTAGATATTGAATCCTATTCCTTTTGACATAGAAAGAATTTTTTTGAGGGCATAAGTAAATAAAATTGAAAACAGTTCTTTTGCCAAAAATCGATTTTGCTGATGTGTTATGCAATTAAACAGAAGAACATTTCCTCTAGATTTTTCCAAAGTAAAAACATATCTTGAAATCGTGAACTTCCTTCTACCTTCATTTCCTCCTGAAGAAAATGCTGAGCAATAACAGGTCTTACAACTTCAAGGTCTTAGGTGATTTATATTCTACTATACTGAGTTTCAGTCTGGCAAATTTATCTGCACGGATGATGGACACCACTTAGAAATGCTCATGGAAAACATGCTTTGTAGAAAACAGGTCAGGGCCAATCTATCTCAGTCTGTGAGAGCCAACTGTTTCAAACCCCCATGTAGAAGATCCAAAATCATTTTAGTTACTGATCTTAATTTCCCAGAAACATCAGATGTTTTGCATTATCATGGAATAACTTTTACAATGTGACTCAGAGAACTTGCTTATTAAATCCATGTATCTTTGGGAATTAGGTGAAAATATTAATTTATCTGTTCTTAATTTAGGCCTCATGCTACAAACTCTTATTGATTTAGGAAGTCCTTGGGAAAGAAGGACAATTTTTTAAAAATCTGACGCTTAACTCTAGGTAGTGTGTTTAAAGGAACAGCTCTTCATCATTGCAGTTATTCTAAAGTTAATAAATGTTTTTTAACAAATACTATCATTTCTACCTTAGAAAACTAGTGGAATTTGCAGATTATCCAGGGAGATTTGCCAAGTGCTTCTATTTTTTTTTTACACTTTTCTAACTAAGAAAATTAAGACACACTGTTTTTACATGATTAGTATCAAGAGATTATTCAATATTTTATATATACACTTGTCTGTTTCTCAATAGTTTGATGAGGTTTATAGATGCTTTTGACTGTATTATTCATTATCTCCCAATTGTCTTTTTAGTGTTTTATTATACTTTGACAGACTAAGCAGCTGCTTAAGTACAAGTATATATTTTTCTTGGTCTTTGTTCAGAGTTGCTTTAGCTCTTGTGAAACACTGATTTCCAGCTGTGAGCCAAAGCAGTTTGAAATCTCTGCAGCAGACAGCTAAGGATACAGTTTAATTAGCCTACTTTGATCTTTTGTATGGTGGCTGATGATTTACTACAGCTTGCAGCATGGTGAGGCAATTATATTCATGGTCATTATGACAGCATCCTTTGAGCCAGAGTTATCGTAGAAGTAAGATTAACTGTAATGGGATTTTGTGGGGCCCAGAAGCCAAAATAAAGTAATGCTATATCCAAAAGAGTGCAATAAAGGAGAGCTCCGTAAGTATAATATTGGGTGAAATCTTGGCCCAGCTTAAGTTAATAGCAAATTCTTAGTAACTTCACCAAGTGGAACTCAATCATAGGATATCCCAGACACAGTAACTTGGAAGACTTTCTGAAAGATGCAAACTACATAGTCCAGTTTGGGTTGATTCCACTGTTAGGCCACGATATGGAAACAGAGCTGTACTCCATTCCCTTCAGTATTATTTTCTTCCTTCTTGTAAAAGCTTAGAAGATGAATTTGTAGATTATAATTAGGTTTGGGGCTTTTCCTTCTTTGATTCTTGTTTTTTATTTGAAACATGCAGGTCCTGTGCAAATGCTCTGTTATGATGGGGAAACATTTTCTGGGGAAATCTATAAAGCATAATGCAGTGCTGTGTAGAAAGCACACATGGTGATTTCCAGTCAGTATTTCTAAATCACATGTTGGTAGTTTGTTGTGCAACACTTTTGGATTCTTCAGCAGGAGAAACTGCACAGATGAGTGTTGTATTAATTAACCTTGGTTGTTCTACTTCCATAGTAGCTAATAACAGCCAAAGGACGGCTTTGTTGAGTCAAATCAAACTCTCACTCAGCGAAAACAGGATGCTTCCTGCTTGCAACAGTAGTCAAAAAGTTTAGGAAAAAGTGTCTAAGGACTTAGACTTTCTGTCTAAGGACAGAAAAAGTATACATTGAATTTTCCTAGAATATTGTCTTAGCCTCAAGCAGTCTATGAAAGAAGATATGCTCTTGGTAACTCTTTTAGATTTTTATTCCATGAATTTCTAATCCCTTTTTGACCCCATGTAAATTCCTGTCAATACAACATCCGATTTCCAGAATCCCACTGGTGAGATGCATTGAAAGGGTTGACCTTTTCTGCCAGTTACTGTCTGATCCCACCAGACAATGACCACCTCTCTACATGGTCTGGAGCTGCCTTGCAGTCCTGTGGGCATTTCTTTGCCATGAAACCCAGTATTGTTCATCTTATGGATAGCAGGAAGTGCACACTTAAGCAATGCCAGGCTGCAAAAAGCTTTGGGAATAGCTGTTGTGGAAGGGCTGATAATAAGAGTGCTCACAGTACTTAAAGACTGACTTTAGGCTAGAGTGGATTCCTGCTGAAATTAATGGACTAGATGAGCAGACTGTAGCCCACAGAGGACTGTTGTAATGATTCTTTGTTCTTATGTATCACTTTTAACATTATTTTTGAAAGCAATGACATATTGTAACTGCCATGGGGAAGAAGCAGAGCTGACCATGGCAAGCTGGAATTAAAAGTTGGTGAGTAAATTGCTCTACCACTTACTTGAAGGTGGGAATTCACCTTCACCACCCAAGGAAAACAAGAACATGTGAATTAGTGGAACTTCCAACTTTGATTTTTGTTTCATTTGGCCTTTCTTCAGTGGGGCATTTAATCAGGTTGCCAGTGAGTGTCAGATGTAGCCTTAGGAGCTGGAGTTTGGCAAGCTGTGTGGGTTTCTCTTCTGCTTGAATATTGCCATACTAATACATATCTTGGTGCCTAGAAGCTTTTGCTGCAGTTAGACCCACCTCTTTTCTTTCCAGTCTGCATGAACTCTGCCAGCAGCTCTTAGCAGGAGTGTTGGGTAGATGAGGTTTGTTCTCCTTTCTCCTCAGTTACTCTTTATCAGCTGTTGGCTCCCCAAAGTGAACAGTCACCTTCTGTATTTCTAAAGGAAACCAGCCTGACAAAGCATATGATTTTCCAGGAGCTGCTGCATTTTGTGTTAACAACATGCTACTCTCTCTGCGCTTAGTCACTGGTAGTTAATGGCTTTGGTACTTTTAAAACCAAAAATTAAATGGCTTTAAAGACAGAAATGCTCTGATGCCTCTGTGCTTTTTCCACAGGACAGCAGGACACAGGAGTCCTACTGGCTCATCAGTCAGGCAGTGGAGTAGAGAACTTTTGCTCTGCCATTGCTTTACTTATCGTGGAAGAACAATATTGCGAATGTCTTTCTTTGGCTTCATTCATTCATACTGCTTCATTGAGAACAAGCCATGCTCTAAGGGCTTCTGCCTTCGACTGCTTTCCATTAAATGTCTGAGAGGAATTCTTTGTCTTCAGCGTTACCGGCCCTGTGAGCCGTCACGGGTTAAAACCTCCCTAGGTAGACAGGAGCTGTTAGAGCTGCCTGAGCTGGTGACCCTTAGATAATGAGGTCATGGGGAGATTTCGGAACCATATGTTTGTCTCTGCCCAGGTGCTTTGAGGATATGTAGACATGTGTCAAGGATATGTCAAAGCTCATGGACACTTCCACAAAGCTCAAGCCTTCCCCAAGGCAGCCCACTTACCAGGCACTTCACTTCCAAATGTCTGAACTGGGCTCAGTGGGGCAGTTCTGATGAAGCTAGTTGAAGTACTTGCAATTTAAATATGAATTTTGCCTGATCAGCTTTAATTGTTAATTTTCATGTACTCTTGCTGTGACTCTTATCGTGACTCTTATCCTTTAAAAGAAGTCACTGCTATTATTATTATAACTACTAACAATCACCATTATTGTACTTTTATTGAGGGGCCTGGTAAGTTCAGAAGTCTGTGGTTAACATTATCTTTTTGCCTATTGACACATACAAGGATTTTTACTCTTGGGGTTGCTTGTCTCTCAGCAGAAAGACTATTTTGCACTGCATTATATGCCTTCTCTCCTGTTTTCTTTGGCTATCAGTGTTGTCAGATGTTAATTTTTTATTATTTATTAAGGCTGTTGTTTCTATTTGGAGTGTGGTAAATCCAAATTAGTTGAATACTGTGATGTGGACAACGAGAATCTCTGCAGTCTGCAAGTATGGTGGCTGCAAGTGTCAGAATCACCTAAATGGCCTACACAGGGATGCATTTTTAAAAATGGAGAGAATTTACACTAAGTGGACTTTCCAAATTTACTCCACAGATGACTTCTGTTGCTTACAACACAACTTTGGAAATCAGGATCACTGTCTTTAAGGACCTAATGTTTAACTATTTCTACATAGCAGAGAGAAAGTAAGAAAGGGACTCAAGTATAGTCCTGTTCTTAATATCTCCTATCAGCAACCTCAGGCAGCTCTCTACATCGCTAAGTGTTCTGGCTTTTTAAGATGCCCTCTGACATACCCAAATATCCTGAAGCTCTAAAGGACCTGCCTAAGAGCTCCATGTTGGGTTTTGGATTTCTCTCT
The DNA here is from genome assembly GCA_032353885.1 of Nothura maculosa. Classification (NCBI taxonomy): domain Eukaryota; kingdom Metazoa; phylum Chordata; class Aves; order Tinamiformes; family Tinamidae; genus Nothura; species Nothura maculosa. The sequence goes on from JAUBOD010000735.1 coordinate 844,429, forward strand.
GGGGAGTTGCATAAAGCAGGACAGCATTGCTTAGGACAGATGGTGATGATACTTAAGTACTTACCTGGTCTGGGTCCAGGATCCCTTAAGTAAGTGAAATGTAGCTGATTTTGCAGCTCTTTCCTTTACAAAAACAGGACAGTCAACAACATGAGGCTCCATATTTACACTGATGTTTTTGAGAATTTTGCCAGTAACTTGCTTGGAGGCAAAGTATGGATTATCATGATCCCAACAGATGTCTTGTGAATTGAGCCTCTGCTCCTGCTTTGCTCCATCTTTGACTCTCATTTTACAGGTTAACCACCCCTTGGAGACAGCAAGGCCCTTAGAGTCTTGAACATGCTATTTAAAATGCAAGATCTTCTCCGTGCCACTTGATCTCCTTTGCAATTGGTATCCTTACAAAAGTCTTGCAGATCCCTATCTTCAGAGCCTGATTGCTAAATGTTAATCTGAGACCAAACTTTTCATTCAGACCCCAGTGAGGAAATGTGGTCTTGCAACATAATGATAATACTTATTCTTTAAATTAGAATCTGCACGCTGAAGTTTTGCTCATTTTTCTGCCTCTGTTGGCCATGTGCCCAAAATAACAAAGCCGGAGACTGTTTGCACGGCAGTACTACATCTTATTTTAATAACCATAACTCATCACTTTTATTTTTTTCATTTTTCAGAGAAGACCTCTAAAGAACCCCTTGGCTTTGACCATATTTTATAGATCTACTGGATTTTAGAAGGACAAATAAAAAGCACTCATAAGAAGGTGTTGTGAGAATGGGTAACTATTACATGCCTGCAAGGTGACAAATCTTGGCTACTGTGTACATATGAAAGGAATATGAAAAGAGTGCTGGGAGACCTATTCAAGAGTAGAAATTGGAAAAGGGCCCAAAAGTTGTGCTTTCTGCTTGTGTAGGTCTGCAAAAGGAAAAAAATTGTTTCTTCTGGATCCTGTTTCTTTTTTTGAGGTTACTTTGGCCTTTCATGTGCCAAGGAAGGGGACATATTTGCAAGAATGGGAGAAACTGAGAAAAAATATGCTGTAAGATGCTCCCAGTAGAATATATCTGGCATCTACGCAGACAATGAACCGTTTATTAAGACAATACTGCTGTGGCAACCCAGGCAACATGAGTTTATTTTATGAGATTCACTGCACAGAGCTATCTATTACCTTGTAGGCGTATGAAGGCTCTGTATTTCTCTTCTTGCAAAATTACTGTATAAGCAATCTTTAGGGTATTACATCGCCAAACTCTCTCATGTTGGATCCACACCTCACTTGCAGGAAACTGATGATCCTAGATCTTTGTAGGTCTTCTTGCACAAACCGTTTGGGAATTAACTAGAAATTGTTTCACTATCCCAGTGGCTGGCTTTCTTTTTCCTGAGAATTTCCAGATTAAAAAAAAACAATTCCATGTACATTGTGAGCTTAGCTTCCAAAAGGGAAGAGAGTTTGTAATCACAGTGTCTGCCTCTTGCCAGTCTCCCAAATAACTCCTGAAAACATAAAACATTTTGAGCCAGATTTAATCTTCCTGCATTGTAAGGGAAAAACAAGAACTTGGTCATGATCTCTTCTGGGTGGCAGCACCTGGCTAATTGGCAAGAACAGCACACAGAGGGCTCCAGAGGAGCCATAGAAAATACTGCCTGCGCCTAGTGAGGTGGCCATAGAAGAAAAGGATAGGGAATAGAGGTTTAGGGTGGGAATACGGACAGTAAACTCCACAGTATATCTAGGAATAGGAGGAGTTTAAATTAAGCATGTTGTGACCAAGACTGAAAAGAGGAGTAGAAGTGCTGGAAAAGATATAACAGTAGAAAGATAAAATAAGGGAACCATAAACTCTCCTTTCTCCTTTTGCTATAATCTACCTTCTATTCCCTGGTAGGATAAATATCCTGCTATATTTGGTTCAAATCTTCTGATTTTCCAAGAAGAAATTATAAAAATAGCATCATCTAATGACTTTTACAGCCTAGGCCGTTTTAGGCAAGGAACACTTGGCAGTTCAGTTCATTCAGGGCAGAGATGCTGGGCCTGTATTGGCTAACAAATAAATTCCAGCAAAGTTTTGGGTGACTTCCTTCTCCTAGCTGGTATTTGGTCTCCTGTGCGGTATTCTCTTGTAGCTCTGCTGTACAGGAGCAAGGCACCAAGATACTACTTATTTTTAAAACTGCTTCTCTTTGTCATCTCTTGCCAAAGCTGACTCCTGCAAACAAACAAAATGTTTTTCAAAGATTCACGTCTCTGAAAGTGGTTAAGTCTTCCGTTTCTCACTGCCTTCACTTTGAAAAGATCAACAGTGCTGTATTGCTGCTTACCTGAACACACACACACACATACACACACACACATACAAAGAGATTTCACCTCTTCTGGACCTGACGAGTTTCCTGCACATGCCTCCTGCATGTGATTTGCCCTTCAAATTAACTTCTCCCTTTATTGGATAGTGTCCCAGTTCTGAAATACTCTGAAAGACTCTGAAAATTGTAGGACTGATTTATTTCTTTGTTGGAAAGAAAGCAATATGAAGCAGGCATAAGCCAAGAGTTTCAAAAAATATGAGATTAATATTAGGATCTGACATTTTTATTTGGGCTAATAAACAAATAGTCAAAAATCCTGAATAGTTCCCAGCAACAGTGTTTGGAACTGATGGTTCTGAGTTCTCAGTTTTTAAGAAAAAGAGGCTGTTTTACCCAGATGCATGGATATGAATGCAAAGGTCTGCACTGAGTTTCTGCTTTAAAATATCCTGGCCACAGGCTATTTTATTTTGTGCAGTCTAATAAGTAGGCAAATTTGAGCAGGGAGGTTAGATGTTGGTGTTACGACTTTGATGTTAAGCTCTGGCAAAAATATTGGCCTAGATCTGTTTCATTTCAGCTTTGTTCCTACGAGGAAATCAAATCACTGTTCCTCTCAGAGCTCTATCCTTCTCAGATTTTCCATTCTTAATTCTTTTAACTGCCCAAATGCGATACATTTTCATGTAACTATCATCATAACAGCTTTTCTTTAGAAAGTAGAAGTGAAGTCTGCATTGCTGTACAAACTGGATATGTATTTTACCCAACTCAGAAGAAAACATCTGTTTTAAAGTGCCTTTTTCTTGGTGCAAATGGGATGCATTTGGTAAAGTTTATGAAATCTTATTGAAATTTTATCATTATGATTTGACTAGAAAATATTTGATGGAATAAAACTAGAACCCTGATTCAGGAAGGCTGAGGTTCTAAAATGCTACAATATTCTGATGCACCACGAATTTTCCATGGAAGATTTCCAAAGCCTAGGAAATATCCAAGCAGGAAGAACGTAGTAACATATGATTGCTTTCTGCCTGAAGTCAGACATTGCTGAACTGCCATCCAACTTTTTCTCCTGCCTTCCTATAACTCAGACCAAGGTGCTGGCAGAATGTTCAAGGACTGTTTAAGGTTATTTTTACCATATTCACCAGCAAGATGATGAACCAACCCAGCTATTTTAAAGGACTGGTATATTTGATCAAAATGCACATCTCCGGAAGAAGAGATGACTGCAAATGTGTGGTGGCTTTGGAAGAGGTAGATTGGCCAGAGAGACTGTGGATACTCTGTCCCTGGGAGAAATTCCCAACTTGTCTGGAAAAGACTCTCAATCCTTGAGATTAGCTCTTCTTTGAGTAAAAGTTTGGACTAAGTGGCAGTGCTCACTTTTTTTGAGCAGCTATCTTGGGGGAGAAGAAAAGGTAACTAAAGGAACATTTTGTAAATATTCTTTTTTTTTCAAAATGTTCAAAAAACATTTTGAAATATTCTCAAGAGTTGCATTCCCTTATGCTTTCTTTATCATTTTTGCATTGAACTCACTTTGAGACACAGCTGCCATGATGTAAGCTAAAGAGGATTTTGAGAGAATTTATGATCTCATTGCTTTCCTATTATATTTTCTCTAGCATTTTGAAGAAAAGGCATTTCTACAGCTTCTCAGGGCTGATAAAATGGAATAAGTTAGAGCTTCAGGTCACAACACAAACAAACAAAAGCTTTATGACCTTTTCAAGGACAGAAAAGAGCAACTACTGGAGAAATGTTACTGCTGGACCAGAAATAGGCCTTCCTGCAGCTGTAAAGGGAACGGCTAACATTTAGTTGGTGTAGGGAGTCACATCTGCCTTAGAAAATCTCTGTGAGAGGGAGGAGCCTTCTGCACTGAGGAGATCTGAAGGCAATAAGCACAGCAGTCACACAAGGTCTCACTGGCACTGCTGTGACATGTGAGCACTGTGGCCGGGGGCCTTCTTGCAACAGTGGATGTTCTTGTTTTGCCTCTGTTACTAAGAGCAGGAGTCATGGATAATGTCTAAAGAAAGAAGAACACTTCAAAACAAGGCATCTCTCCAACTTCTGAGTTAAACATATTGGTTCAGAAAATATGAAAATGTGGATAAGAGAAATCTTTCTCATAAGGAAAAATAAAGGAGCTTATTAAAAGTAAAATGCAGCTGTTGGGAGATCCCCCCTCCCCTGAGATCTTTATTTGGGTGTCTCCCATTCTCCTTGAATCTTTGCTGTTTTAAGTAAATGTAAGAGAGGCAAAATTCACAAACAGATTGTGAAATTAGCAACCTGGAGAGATGTGAAATGATGAGACATGAAAAAAGGGTGGAAATTTCTTATTCTGTGCTACCTTGTTTAGGCAATGTTGCTAAGATTATAGCTGTGTCTTTAAAAGTATGATGTAATTCTCCAAAACTTTATTATTATTATTTTTTAAATCTTTATTTGCTCTTTGGCAACTATAGGGGAAATGAAAAAAGAAACGTTCTTTTTATCAAAGATGCTCTGGTAGCTCTGTCTGAAATAACTTTAGAATTATGTTGCTCTGTTGAAAGTTTTGTCAAAATATGGCAACGAATCATTTATTGGAGCATATTTTTTTGTGTGTGAGAAAAGCAGTTGTTTTGTTATGGAATTTTTACATCTCATATAATTTTGTGCTTATGTTCTGAAGTGCCAAGATTTTTTAATTTTCTCAGATAGATAAGCCTGCTTTATACTCACTTTGTTATAGAATTAAAATATTTTGCTGTTATTGCTTCGGATGATATCATGGCATGGAAAAGTAATTACAGATTAGGGCATAAAGTCATCCAAAATAAAGTCCTGTTTCCAAACAGAACTTTGTTTGCGTGCAAGGGGATGCAGTATCTAGGTGTGTCATGCATTATAGAAATGCTAAGTGTTGCTTATTTTGTTAGAACAGAGCAATACAAAACACACAAAAGTTACAGTAAAGACAAAGTCTCTACTGTGCTAAATACTCTATACTTAGATGATCTCTAATTCTTATCTGCAAACTCTTTTTTATTATCCTTTTTTAAAAAAATTATCTAATCCAGGTTTCCTTTTCCTTAGCAAATCAGAGTAGATGGTCACAGAGGACAGAACAAACAGTCCTGCAAATTTTCACTAGCATGAGAAGAGTGAGGACTATGGGAATGCGATCATTGAAAAGGATCGTTGGCCTTGCCAGCAGATCCATCTGTGTGATGGCTGCTTGAAACAAAGTTGTGATGAGGACATAAGTTTAAAAGGATCCTGTAGGGAGCAGAAAATTAAATCTACTGATGGATCTTTGGGAGCAAGTTACACTGCAAGACTGTGCTAGGGTGGAGCAGAGATGTCATACCTGGCAAGGTGGGGAGCTTAAAGCCCATTGGGGATGTGACCAGTCACAGATTTCTTTGTCATAGTCACCGTATGTTGTATTCCAGTCATGAAGAAAGTCTTACAGAAGAACTCCGTAGGTACAATAAGGTAAATAGCTGGTACAAGACGGAGGTTACAATAGTGAGGATATTTGAGGAGTGAAAAAAGGGCTGATCAACAGTCACAGAGGTCAATATGTGGAGGAATAAAATGTAACTTGCCTAATATTTAGCTGAGATAGACCTATCAGAGGATATTAAAACAAATAACAGAACTATCTTGAGCTGTATAGAAAGTAATGTGTCTGCTATGCAGTGAGAAATTTATAAAGTTTGTACTTGGATTCAGTTTTCAGTAGGAGCTGTGGTATAGCTTTGAGATCAGGACTTAAGAGCCAATGGGACAGAAAATAGAAAAGTTTTAAGAGATTTAATGAGATTTTTTTGAGAGGGATCACTGGAATTACTTCTACTGATCAAAAGTTCTAATAACAGAAGATGTGAGAAAATGTAACACAGGTTTGTCAAGGATATTCAGTGATTTTGTAAACTATTAAACTCCTTTCTAGAAAAGTGGAAAGGCAGTATGTCTTGTGCCTGGATTTCAGGTTTCTTGCTGAGTGATCTAGGAAACTCTTAGCTGTATGGTCATATGTTGGAATGAACAGAGGGAATTTCATGGTGAATGAGAATCTGGGTCAGTGAAGATGGAAAGGAGTCCTCATGAAGCCAGAAGTTTCTCCTTCATGAGCCTGGACAGTGACACTGCACTATATTCACATCAGTGACCACAGGACAAAAAAATGAGAGTGTGCTGATGAAATTTTATGTTGGCTCAGGTGAGAGGCTCAAAGTCAATCCTGCAAGGCATGAGGAGATCCTCCAGAAAGAACTGCATGCGCTGACACACTAGTATAGTAGAAAAGGTGAAAAAATGGACAAGAGGTAAACTTGCAAACTTGAAAACAAGCTAAAACTTATAATAAGCTAGGAATTCATCACTTGAAAATCTGTATAGACATATGAAACTTGTGGATGCATATGTTGATCCTGGAATGCTTATGTACTACTAATTTGATACAGTCACTAAAAAAAGGCAAAGCTATCTTAGAAGGTGCTAGAGGAAGTATTCCCAATTGACTTATCAGATATTTATGTTACAGAGGAAGATGCTGGAGATATATAGGTTCGGTTGCTAAGTTCAGTTCTGGTCATGAATATTTAAGGAAGATGATGAGCTGCTAAAATGGAATAGGAGGACAAAGATGATCAATAAAAAGGGTATCTTATGCAAAAAGGCTAATAGAAATTGTTTGGCTTAGTGTGACAGTTTGAATACTTGAAAGGGCAAAATCTGTAAATAAGAGGAAAAAAATGCCTCATTTAAGTCGAAATGTGCAAATAGCAGTCAAATGATTATGATGGATACTTGTGTCCTGGAAAATGGGAACAAATTTTTAATCTCAAGAGCAGCCAAGCCCTGAAAAATCCTTAAAAACCTGAATGGCTTTTAAGAAGGAACTAGTAGTTTCTGAAATTGTTTATGTGATCCTGCTACCTGCAGTAGTAGAGAGTTGACTTGAGAATCCACATGCTTCTCAGTCAATAGCTGAAATGTAATAAAAGATAAGAGAACATTTTACTTCATTTGCTACTCTTTATTTTCCTGAAAGCTGCCAAGTAAGTCAGAGAAATAGTGAGAACAATTATTTCCTGACTTTTTCCTTCTTAGGTCTGAGGTACTCCTGAAATCAGTGTCAGCACTATGCCTAATTTAGTTGAAAAGTGTGCATTTAATAACTCTGTAATACAAGAGAAGAATGATGGATAATATTTTCTTTTACCAAAAATAAAATGCACAATATGCTGCAATTCTCCTAGTCGTCATTATTGGCCATAAATCTGTACTCTTGCTTAATTATTCATTGGCATTAAATGCTGTCCTGTACAACCCTGCCAACCCAGGATCACTTTGCTTCTTTTTGCGCTTCACTTAGGGGCTTCCTTCCAGCTAGAGTATAGGAGTATTACAGAAGAAAAGAATGTAAAGCAGAGTGACTTTATTTCAGTTCTGTTTTAAGCTGTATATGTTTTATGTTTTTGTTGTTTTGGTAAATGTATGTTTTCCTTCTAAGTATAAGACAGGAAAAATTAGAGAATCTTGGGCCTGGAGTATAGCATAGTGAGAGATATGATGGTCTTTGTGCCTTAATGAGTTTTTTCACAACATGGGCTGTTCATGAAACAATTATTTCTCTTGAGTTGTGCAAAGAGCTGCTGTGGATCATAGATTTCATCACAGAGTTTCTGTGGGGGATATACTAATATACCTTCAAATGACATCCCTTACAACTTGAATTATAACTCTGCTTCCCGTTCAACACAGCAAGGAACTGCTGGGAGTAGTTTTCCCTTTCCTGGTATAGGCTTTTCAGAAACAAGGTGGGATTTGTCTCATCCAACCTCAGTTGGTCAAAGGATGTGACTACTCCAAGTTAGCTGCCTGATCTTTCTTAGTGGGGAGAGATGTAGGTACCTGCAGAGTGACTCACAGCATCTACCTTTCTTAGAAATGGATAAATCCCTTCTGGATAAATCCCTTCTGGATATATGCATCCTTAGGCAATCCTGAAGAAGACTGAAATATTAGCTTAGAATAGACAGCTAACATTTAGGCATCTGAAGCTATGTGAGGTGATGAAAATGCAATTAATATTATTAATCACCGTCTCTTTTGCAGTTAATTACAAGCAACCTGGATGACTGCTTCTGTAACCTAGTTAAGTTGTAGCTGAAGATGCAGGGAGCATCTAAGGAGAGAGATAGGAAGAAACAGTGGGCGGCAGTTAGAAGAATGAAGGAAGAGATGATGCAAGGCTCCCTCCTAAATGGGGAGAAAAAGTATAATAGAAAGCATAAGACAAAGAGAATGGAAGAGTAAACAAAGGAAAACCCTAAATGGAGATAAAGTAACAATATATATTTCCATGTGGCATGAAGCAAAGATTTGTATGTGTGTTTATTCCACTAAAAATAGGAATGAAAAAAGTGCAACTGTAGAGACTCTGAATTAATACAGAATAGAAAGAGAATGATACAATCCAGACCTTGTAATGTACTTTTCTCTACATTTTTTACTTTTTCTGTTCAAAAGTCACTATTAGCTGGCATATTTGCTGTTTGAGAATATGACTTGCTATGTTTCTTTAACTCAAAATGGAGAAATCTATGTTAAACTTTGTAGTGAAAGAAAAATTATGAGCAAATCAAGACATGGAACAAAGGAAGAGCAAAAAAAAAAAAAAAAAAGGTTTATTTTCCTCTGACCCTAAGGCCTTTAGACATTTACAACATAAAATACAGAGACAAGCATTGTCAGATAGTGAAGAACAAATGTCAGTAGACAACTTCCCACCTGTTAAGGCTATTTGGGTGTTTAGAAGATGTGGGTGTTTAGAAGATGTGATATGTTCTGTTCCTACTTGTGATCATCAGATTAACACTTTTAAGAAAAAGGTGGACTGTCTCATCTGAGTAGGTAAAAAATCTACAGCACAACATTTCAGTTAATTGCCAAATTTTGGCTTCTGAAGGCATGACAACTTTTTTCATGCATTCTGTTTTTCAGCCAGGAGTGTGACTAAATGTGTGTTTTAAAGTCAGATACGGTTCAAATTCAAGACTTCACTCCTAAGGAAAGTAATTCTGCCCTAGCTAATCCATTTGAATGATAAATTAGAAGTAGGAGTCTCTCCTTAGTAATAATAAAAAAGAGGATGTTGGCTGAAGCACCAAAACTGTATGACATTGAGGAAAGCATTGGTATATTGCTCACCCATTTTAATAGAGCCTTCTCTTTATTGCTTGTAGCAATGTTTTTTTTTCTGAATGATATCTTAATTTTCTTTCTGATATCTTTGTTCTAAGAATCAGTCTGCTGCTCTTTAAAAAAATCCTCTAGGAATGGTAGACAAGTGGAAATTATTTAGAATTTCCATACTAAATTATTTGAAATTCACTTTATTCTCATGTTCTGGAGGTGAGGCTTTGCTGAGTCTTTCAGGCAATTTTTCACTTACCTTCATCTCCTAGATGAATTTTCACTGTTTCTTCTGTGCCTGGAAAGATTATTTTACCTCTGCCTTTTTTTTTCTCAATTAATTGTGATAGAGAGGGGAAGTTTCGTGTGAACAGAGAATCAATTGAAAAATTAGTGTGTGGAGGCACCAAAAGGAGAAGGCAGCAAGGAAAGAGTCTCTCACCATGGCCTTCAATAGTGGCATCCAGATTAGCAGTTCATCAAGACCCCAGTGTGGGCAAACCTGCAGTTTCACAGATTGCTTGGAAAATCCAGCTTGTAGAAAGAGGATCAGTGCTGTCCAGCCCTCTTTTTGTTTGCTAGAATGAATGGAGTAGTTTTGGGAGCTATCCCAATACTGAGTTTTTATTCCTGTATGAAAATATTAATTAAAAAACAAAGAACAATACCAGTCCCAAATCATACCACACACAGAATGACTTTCTGAGCTCCCTCTAGGAAGACCTTTGCATGGTTTTGCTGTAGCAACCAGATAATAGCCAGCAGCCCACGCAGCAAGTATTTCTGCAAACTGTTGACGCAGCCCAGAACAATAGATTTATCTGCTCGCTTTGAGAAACAGCAGTACGTGACAGCATAAAACCAAGAGGAGCTTCAAGGGATAGTTATTTATCCCTTATGGAATACCCAGGGAAGGAAGGTATAACCAATGAAAACATCTTTTCCAAAAAGTTCAGTTTAAAAAAGAATCTTGTTTGAACATTCGCCTTCTAAGAGCAATTATGGGCTTTACAAATAGTTGAAAAGGAGGGGAAAAGTAGGGTGGGACTCAGGTAGGTGGATTTCTTCACACTTACAGGCTAAAATGAAATTGACTTATATTCAACTATCCGGAAATATATAAGTGATCCTGCTGGCTTTCTTTCAGCAACGAGAGTCTAGGGCTGGCAGGAGCTGCATTTGCATCAAGGGCAAGAGTAAGGCAATTGTGTAAGGGCCAAAACTTTTTAGAGAAGGGTGTGCAACAATCCTGGCGCATCTTCTGTGCTTCCTGGAGTACATTTAATCCCCCGCATTGATCACAGCATTTCCAGGTCCTACCGTGAGTCTAAAATCAATATAACCTTTGCTTTATCTCACCATAGGTGGTGAACTCAAGTGCCTATTATGTGAGATAA
>JAUBOD010000735.1:931146-953195 GCA_032353885.1 Nothura maculosa
GGAAATGTTCTGCAAAGAGTAATTTCTTTCTTTACTTCTCTGTTTGGAAGTAAGGCTTAGTTGGGGAAAGGAGACTCAGAGAGCTACAGCCCCTGTTTCTTCTGCCTTCTCCCCCAGTCATGCCCAGCCCTGGAGCATTTTTCTCTTTCTTTCTGCTGTGATTGCACTGGCATGTGTGGCCAGAACAAAACCACCCCTGGAGGTGGAAGTAGGGTGAAGTTAGCCCATACTCCAAAGACCAACACAGGGTTTGCTGCTGCTGTGCATGTTCAAGGAACCTTTACCCAAGGCAGCTGCTGAAACCAGAGCCCAGGCATATGAGCCTGTGCTTATTCCTCCACCAAAGGAGTGCAAAGCTTTAATGAGGCAAAGTAAAGAGAGGTGGCGAGGGAGATGTGCAAAAAACAGATCTTCCAGCTAGCAAGTGTCACCTAGTTTGGCCAGGGTGTCACACCACTCTTCAGCTAATGCACACCCAGGACCTTGGTCAGGAAGCTTCTCTGAGAACTAATACTACCAACTGAAAGGGATCATGTTGAGCAAGTTTGTAATTGATTCATTCCTGTTGTGTGACCAAACACAATAGCTTTGTATGAGGCTTTAATATAAATCTCTTGCACTGGCACAGCCTAGTAATTGAATCAATATACAATAGAGGCTGGAGAAGCACTACGAAAAAAAGTTTGGTTCCAGGTTAAATGCAAAACAGATGTTCCCTGACCCTCTCTCCTTCCCTCCCCGTTGCCTCCCCTTTGTCCTTGCCAATTGCAGCCATGAAAATCTCCTAGCTTAAAAGGAAGGGAAAAAAAAGACAGAAAAAAAGAAAATAAAAAGCAATTGCATGATTTTTTGGCAATGAGTTGCTGATAGTTGAAACTAATGCATCATATTTGTTGGGGTGAATGGTAATGACTCTGGAAGGCAGCAGGAAGGGGTGGGTGCTCCACACGCTTTGCGTGAGGCACTGGAGTAGGCCAGTGCCTTCTGGGAACATCTCTTCTCTCAGCCAAAGTTTTCAGAAGGGAGTTGAGGAATCAGAGATCCTTGTATGCAACATGGCAATATGGTCCACAGAACCTTCCAGGGCTCCAGAATGGTCCAAGTGATGAAAGATGGTCCAGGATTGAGTATTCCTGTGAAGGATCTTCCATGGAGAATAGATGGGAAAACAGCAGGGGATATTCCTCTTCCTGATGGCATCCAGGAAGAGGGAGTCAGAAACCTCTGTGCCAAATTTTGTGCATTCAGAAAAGCAGGCAACCTACATTAGAAGCTACTTGCTGGAAATCTGAGTTTTTGGTAAAATGTCCTAAAGCACAAGGGGAGCCAGGATAATATCAGAGGTTAGATAGTTTCCTGTTCCCCATTTTTGAGAGATACTGTCAATTTTGGTTAAGTAGTAAAATCCCTGCTGAATATTCCCTGAATTCCTTTAATTGGCTAACATTAGACTAGACTCATTTGCTTTAAACATCCCCCTGTCAGAGTAACTCTCAAGAGTCTTATTTTTCTTGGTTCCTTCTACAGCCCAGGGTGTCTCTGTGTCACCACTGCTGTGGAGATGAGAGGTCAAAGCTATACATTTGATTAAGTTAAACAAGAAAAGTTCTTCCAGGCATCTTGTTTATGTGTTTATGTCTTAGTTTGAATTCATGCTGCTTGAACACAGATATACTTATCTGAGCACAGAACTCCACCTAAAGTCTCACCATACTTTATACAATGCTATTAATGATCTCCTGAACCTGACATTTAATATTTCATCTCTTGCAGACTACTGCATTTTTCTTCTACTATTGCACTTCTCTGACTGCTTCATTTTATAAAGGCCATATTATCTTGATAGGACTTAATTATTTTGATATTTATTCATTGTTCTCTTAGGACAGACAAACCCAAAATAATGCTATCTGTGTGAAGTAGTGGACTACAAAAATGACCTTGCAAAAATTTCTACATGTAATTTAATTTCTCTGGCTTTAAACCATAAGTAAATCCAGGTCAATATTCTGACCATCATTTGTATTGAAGATTGAACTTGATGTGAACAGGAATTTTACTAGCATCCTTCTAATTATTTTAAATGCAGAGCTGACTAATATATTCAAAGTTTGTTAATATGCTGGGATTTTCCTTTCCAGAACAACCAACTCTTTTATCAGATCACCTCCATTTTGCAATTCTCTTATCAGGCTTCTTATCTGAATTAAAATTCCCTTCATGGCAATGTATTTATTGCTCTTCTGAAATTCAGAATGGTTACATTTGCATTTTATTCACCTTTAAAATCAACAATTTTAACAAAGAAAAATACTGGATTTTTAAAAGATTTTATCCTTAGTAGGACCATGATGTATTTTATCCTTTCTTTCAATCGCGTTACCTTTTTTTCATATTTTTTTACCATAGTGCTCAGGTAAGACTGACAGATCTATATTCTCTTAGATCATGTTTCTTCTATTTCTTGAACACTGGCAAGAGATTTGTTACTCTCTATTCACATGTTAGTATCTCTTATTTTATTTTAAATATCAAACATCCCATTAATAGAATTTATCAAATATCCTAACAATATTCTTGATTCTTGACCCTGTACTTTTTAGATTGATTTGCTTATACTTCATCATTGTGATTATTTTCCCTCTCCACACTCTAGTGAAATGTATTAAGATATTTGAGGTTAATGTCTGTGTTGGATGTGGTGCTTTCCTTTTCCATCCATATGCTCCCATTAATCATTCCAGCTTTGCCTCAGCTTTGGTATTATCAATCAAGTGGAAAACTGAGACAAAGTATCATTTAATTTCTGCAACTTCCTTAGATTATCTTTTATCTTTAAATCTCAACCTCTAACTATGCTGCTGTTTCTTTTTCTTACCTTCTGTTTTTTAATTTGTATGGGTAATGAAGCTTTCAGTGGCTCTATTGGAAAGTCTGGTTTGGTTCGACTCCTGGCAAACATTTCTGTGCTTATAGGGCTTCTACTCTTAACATTCTGTGCACAAAAATAACGTAAAGCACTTAAGAAGAGGAGAACAAGTATAAAACACAGGTTCCCAAAGTAGAAGAAACAGAAGATCTGTCTCTAGGAGCACCAGAAAAAAGGTAGAAAAACAAAGCATATCTCGAAACAGTTCATAACCATCATTCCACAAAAATCACGTGTCTATTAGGACACCAAATAAATAGATTTCTAGGACCTTAAGCATAATGAAGAACATCTAGAATTCACTCAGCAACCTTGAAAGGTAACCTAAAGCACTCTGAAGAGAAAATAGAAGAAGTATATCAGAAAAACAACAAATCCAAATTTAAGTTATCATCACAGTCAGAGTATCTGGAAACAGACTGTTTCTCCATCTGATCAGTCAAAGCTGATTTTATATCCCCAAATGCATCCAAAAACCTTTTTGTTGCTTGGGGAATATTTATGTAAACTTCAGATGTCTCATTCAAAATTCCCATCTCCCTTTTCTGACTATTTTTCTAAGGTGGAGCAGAATATGTCTGTCAATTTTTCTGCATAGAGGTGGTCTTGAGTTTGGAAAATCTTTTCCTCAAGGTATCTATTCTCAAGTTGCCTCTTAGGCTCTTTTCCATAGCATTTATTTCCATAGTGCATTTATATACTCCCCAGCACTCTGTGAAAATCATTGATTTTCATGGGGCTTGGCTTATGCTGTCAATGAACAAATGGTCTCCAGAAGGCTGCATTTATATATTGTTATGAAACTGAGACTTTCAGACACCCATGAAAATAAGAAGTTCATCATGACAGAAGGAGCAGCACAGGACCCACATTACATCCAACTTGATGACAGGTTTCAGCTCTGCCTGAACAAGCCAGTGCAGGAAAAGCTGTCTGCATAATTTTTCAAGTGTCTTCCTTTGCTGTTTGTTTTGAGAGAAAGGACACACTGTAAAATGGTCATGAAATTGAAATTCTGTGGCCCTTTCTGTATTTTGGAGAACAATTCAGCACTGTCTTCTCATTAACGAAAGGGACAAAGCTATCAAAAGTACACTACAGAAAAAAAAAAAGAAAAAAAAACTACAAATGTTTCAGTTGTCCAGAGATGTCCTAATACATGTGTCATTTAATAATGTCCTGGAAATGAGGAACTAGAATGTCAATTCTCTTCTTAACTTCTATTAATTTCAGTGTATTCCAGTACCATGTAGCTGAAAGCAGTTTTATCTTTTTAGTACTTACATCCCAGCTGACCCTAAAATGGTTACACAGTCTGTTTGGAGCTTGCTCATCCAAAAGAACAAGGGTTAGACTCGATCTTGAAGGTGTTTTCCGATCATACTGATTCTATGGTAGTCTTTCTTTGGTTTTAAAGTTCTACTGATACAGCTCTATGTGTAACTTTATCTATATTTATATCTGTATCTATAAGAAAATTTGAAATTCCTTATCTAAAGAACAAAGGGCACTTTTATTCATGTGACTCCATTGCCTGTCTTTTCACAGAGACACTTCTTGCCTTAATATGAACCTGTTCACAGAAAATAAAATCTTCTAGAGAAGGAGTTCTGAAAATCAGCATTAGTGGTCAGATAGAAGTTAGATGCATTGCAAGGTACTAGTTTTCCTCTTCCTGTGATTTGTGTTGTCACTTATTTATGGAAGTGGCTACGGTGAGTGATTAGGTGAAAAGCAGCTCTATTCCACTAACCTGGAATAAATATATGGTACCTGTTTTTTTTTTTGCGCTTGTGTGTGGTAGTCTTTTACATTGGATTTGCAGAGATAAAAATATGCTCAAGCAGAACAGATGAATATAGGGATCAGTATCTATTTTGTTTTTAAATGCCTGTGTTATGCTTAACAGTTAACAGAGGATGTTGAGTTGCTTATCAACCTCTCTCTAATTCTTGCAATATTGCCTCTTGCATTGTAGTTCCAGTAACTGAGAGCTTCAGCAGTGAAGCTGGTGTAGGAATTACCATTTTCCCTGTCTCTGTCCTGCTTGATCCCACTGCCATTCTCTGCCAAACTGTTGGAAAGTGTTGCAACCATATTTAAAGTAAAAATAATCCTCCAAATGCTCAAAGCCAGAGTATCATATGGCCCCAATGACATATGGCCTCAAGCTAACGCTACTGAATCACAAGATAAGATGTGAATTTTGCAAAGAACTACCCCTATAGACAAGGCTTAGAGTCACTTACTATACTAAAATCTACATTGATACCTGTTATGATTTTGCTGATATTATTATTTTATGACATTCTCTGATAACTCCATATAATTCCTAAATAAACAGATGATTAATGAATACAAAACCCACTGCAAACAATATTGATGCAGGTAGCATTTGGAATCCTCCTAATACCTTTCAGATCAAAGCTGTTAAATAGAAACTCAGCTGGTATTTTTAAGGCAGATATTTTATGTGGTACAATATAATACTAACACAATTTTGCTTTAGAACAAAATGCTCCACAGTCTTTTCTCAGAGATGACTTTTTCAGACTGCAGGGCTACCATAATATTCTCTGCATGTCACCTGGGCTTTCTGGAACTAAGGCAAATGGCAGCAATGCAAGGATTTTAAGGTCTCATTAGAGAGTGAACTATATGGGAGCTCTATGGCCACCCACTTTCACTGTGGGCCTGACACCATGTTGGATGTCAGAAGTTGCTGAGCAGACATCTCTACCTGTATCTAGAGTGGCTTGGCTGTCTCACTAGCACATGACTTGTCCTAACATATTGTCTTTTTAGCATAAGCATTTTCATCAGTTTCTGTTTTATGCACCTTTTGAAAGAGTAGCAAAGTACAGAGAGTAAGTAGTCTTGGTGTCCCAGGTGCATGACTTTCCTGGGAATCCTCTCGGAGATCTTTCTTGTCCTCTCAGTGCCCTTTTAGTCCATCTTCTCTGCCCACCTGCCACTCTGTCCTCTGAGCAGGAAGGAGGCTTGGGTATGTTGGTGCTTCCTCCACCATTTCCTGCAGCCTCATAGGTTGGCAAGGCAGTTTCTTTGGCTTGAAAATTCAAATCTCCAGAGGAAGGTTCAGAAACAGGAACTGCACAGTTATGGAGTGCTGGTGGAGTTGTGCGACCAATTGGCCTCTTCTTTCATGTGTTTGGAGACCTGGAAAAATTCCACAAGTGTGGTCCTCGTCCCTTCCTTTTATGGGCCTGTTACATTCAAATGCTTCAATATAAAGTGTGTGGATTACAAGAGTCCAGGGTTACATGAGGGTTTTCTATTCTGTGGCCAAATTGCAAATCAAATGGAATAAGTTTTCCCACAGTGGAGAGGACTCCCCAATCTAGGGGACTCTTATTTCTCACCTATTAATTGGAAGAAGCACACCACTGATTTTATGCACATTTTAAACATAACTTGATTGCTTGTTTTAGCTTTCAATCTGGTGAGCAAAATACAGCAATAAACATTAGTTCACATTGTGTTTTTCTACTCCACTATTTTAAATCACTTATTTGATGATCTCATACACAACCAGAAGTTGGCAAAATGGCAGTCAACATTGCATCACAATTCATTGAGTTCATTGGCGGATGGATGTGAAATCAATCACTCACATTTAGCATTTTTCAGGGTTTTTTTTTGTCTGTATAATTTACAGCCTTAAGCTAAATGGATCTACATGAAAATCAAATGTGGCAATTATCATTCACTCAGCAAAATCCCATATAAAGCTACAGCATGAACATGTACCACTTTGCCAAATAATTCTTGGTGGTACTGATCCAGAGGGGGAATCTTGGCTGGAGACAGTGAGTAATCCCAAATTACTGGAAAAGTGAATCATTGCCAAGAGGACATGGAAAATGGAGCTTTTATGAGCTCCAAGCAAGGAGAGAGAGAAGGGAAGAGTTTAGAGATTTTTGTTGAAATATTTCCTATCGAAAGACTTTGGTTCTGCCTTTAAACTGTACTCCTGTGAATGCAGACACAAAACTGGGGTGAGGAAAAACTCCTCGATTTAAGTCCCAGAACTGACTTTGGAACCATAGCAATTCCATCCCCAGGATGTCTGGTCTTCCTTCACTTATCTGTAGCCACTGCAGCTTTAGGATTACCTCATAGCACTCAGGGGAAATTTAGGAGCTTTTTCCTGTAAAATCTCAGATTGTTATAATCTCCAGCCTTCAAGCAAGATAGCAGCTAAAGTGCTTGCCTGTATATGTAAAATTTCCTGCTAATTTCCACCAGATGACCATAGCCATTTTCAAAATCTGATATTATATGGGTGTGTCTGGATAAAAATGATAAACATATTCATTTCTACTGACATGAAACAGCAACTGGGAAAAAATATTTAAATTAATAGTGTTTGTACAATATTCAAACCTCTGCTCCTCTTTCAGGAAATGAGAACACCTGTATAAACATTTGATCTGGATAAGTTAAAGGTCATATTACCACTGCATGGTCCATGGCCCTGAAGGTTAAGATATCATTTTACAAAGAAAATATCCTCGCCTTGAAGAGGTTGAGCAGGTATTCCCTTGGCTGCTGTTGCAACCTTTGGCCTCAGTCCTACAAACACTTACACATATGCCTAATTTTAAGCATGCAAATATCTCTACTGTACAGCCCAGAGGGGAGTGAAGAGGCTCCATTTTTTAGTGTTATCGGGTGCTGGGATGTTGCCATGTCCAATGTCTGGTGCTTCCTTGTTCCCTGTCTCTTAGGATTGCAGCAGCCCCAACACAAGAAAGGCACAGACTTACTCTAACCACAGAAACCACCCAACTCGTCCTGAAGTGGGGTTTCAAAGCAATTTAATTTTTTTAGGAGATAATTTTACTAGAAATTTTTCCTAGCATGCTTTCTCAGGGGGTCAGCTGTTTAAATGACACAAACAGACCACTGTAAATATTAAGTGACCATTTTGTGATTAGGTGCTTTGCGCTGCACTTTCTTTTCTTATGCTTATTGAGAACTCTTAACTCTTTCTATGGACCTTCTTTTTGCTGTACTTTTGCTCTGTAGTTTTACTCTGCTTGCACAGGAGAAGCTTAAGAACAACTCCTCTAATACTCTTAGGGTGATATTTTTCAAATGCCAGAGTGATTTAGTAGTATAATTCTCAAAAGTGACTTAACTGTTAATACAATTAGATAATATCAAAATTCAAAGGCTTTGAAAATCTACATGGCAGTGAGAAGCATTTTAAGCTCGTATAATGTGCTATATACCTCCATAAACTGTTTCATTTGTACCCTGGTCTGTGAATTCTGCTTCCTGTTATGCTTTGCAGTGATGCAAGTACCAGATTACTGAATTTCTAAAATCAAAATATTTGTGATACTCACACTGAAGTTCACCTCATTGCATGCGATATGAGTTAAGCTTTTGGAGGTAAAATACATTGATAAAGCTTGTGTCTTGGTGCAGACTGGCTTCACAGTTTTGACAAAGCTGTATCATTAGATATGAGCCAAGAAAAAGGAGGTTCATTTAACAGAGACATAAAACTCGGGACTTAGGCTGTTCTGCCAGTATTTTGAAGTCCCAGGTTTTATGCTCAAGCTCAGATCTCCCGTGTTTCAAAAGGGCACTTTAACCATCTGGCTGAAGCACGCTGCAAATGGGTCCCAGTTGCTCAGCCACATTGACACCACCTATGGTAGATTCGTAGCACAGATGAAAAGTTTTCTGATTTGATCATGTTTAAATCATTGTTAGAACACAGTAAAAAATCTTGGAAAATGGCTATATTTGGTGTCTCACTTTCCAATATCGTGTATATGAACATTTTTAACATTGCCTTGGCGGAGCATTTTGGGGTCAAGCAGCTCTGGATGTCTTCACAGAGAAGATGCTGAAGCATTCAGGCCACCAGTGCTGGATACTGCAGTTGCAATGGCGATGAGTATGGATGACACCACAGGTTTTGCTGTTTGATAAGCTGCTGCTAGGTAGGAGGGAGATGAAACTGCTCGTAGCTCTGCTGGCAAACTTGACCTTTTTTATTATCCTCTCCCCATCTCATTAACATTTGCATAATTTATATAGGATCATGATTTCTGTAGTTTTAAAGATACCAGTGGCACAAGTTCAGCTTGTCTGGGGCCTCCTTGTCTTTGTTGCTGTAATCTGCTTATTCAGAAATGATCATGCCTCTTTTTTTTTTTCTCAATGTCTCAGCTACCCCACATTCATTTCCAGGGAAAAAACAAACAAACAAACAAACAAAAATACCCCAAACCCAAACAAACAAACAAGCAGAAGCAACCTTACCCTATCTGCCTATTCAATGTCTCACTGCAGCCTTGACCTTCAGAGCTTCATGTTCAACTAACTGATGCAGTGAGATCTGAGATCATGGTGGTTCCTTCTTCGATATCTGGAAAGTCAGCTTCTTTTCCATCTGGGATATGGTTACATTATTTTTGAGGAGATCCCTTCAAAATATGAAGCATTATTTTCCCAAAGAACTCACCAGTTCTAGTATTAGCTAACATTTTTATTTTCTAGGAATCTGGTGGAGAATTCCTGTAATGCTAAGTTTATTTCTGAAAAGACAATGGGTTTAACTACCAAATGTAAAGCTTTGTAAAGCTCAACTGATCTCCCGATCACAACTTCCAAAATAGAGATCTAGGATTTATAGATCTCTTTAAAACAATTCCTTGCACTTTTCTGCAGTTCAGGCATGAGCAAACCAGACACATTTTACAAGGCATCTACCTCTCTGGTAGAGAGTGGTGGCTCAGAAAAGATACTCATCTACTTTAAGAATCTGAAACCTGATTTGTGCAGACTTTCTTTTAGTAATGCAGAATTAAAGGATGAAAATTAAGCTGATCATTTAATGATACTATGAGAAAAAGATTCGTTGCTAGACACAATGATTTAAAAATATAAGAAAAGGTTAAGTGGGGAAAAGGCACATTTTAATCTTGAAATTTACTACAATTGACAACGCCCCAAATTTCTGGATCTTGAAAAACCATTGGTTAACCTTAACATTTTCAGCATTAATAAGTCTGTTGGCATTTCTCATCCTTTGAATAATTTGTGTATCTTCTTAAGAACTTGCTTAAAGAAGTAAAAATGTTGTGGAATTACTTAGTGACCATTTTCAACAGAAATCTGCAAAGAACAAAAAATGAAAAAGTAAGTACAGGATTGTACTTGCAACTTTATATTGCTATAATCCATCAAAATGATGACAGATTTTCCCTTCCTCTTGTAAATTATGTTCAGATGTCAAGTATAGAGAAGAGGAGGAGTTTTCCCTGTTATGCTTCTGCATGTTATCTTATAGAACCAAAAAAGGGTCCCCAATGAGCTGGGGAGTTGTTATTTCTCAATATATAACACTGGTTGGAAAGTCAATCCTTCTGTAAGATCTGTGTTCTTGTGCCCTGCTGGTTGGCTGATATCATGCTTGGCTGATACAGACTAGACCCAAGGGGTTATTTAATGTACATGCATGCCTAAATGACAACCAGTTCTCATGGTGTTTCAAGACCATGGGGTTGATAACAATAAGGCAGATCAGGCTGCACTGTGGAAGCCTGCTGCTTTTTCCATTTCTAGTTCTATCTCCATGTCATTCTGTGGACAGGACCACAGGGAGCTGTAATTGTCATGTTGTAATGGAGAGGGAAAACCTGCACTTTATTAAAGTGTTGTGGAATTCTGTGGGCAAGGATATATTTATGCTGGTAACTAGTAGCTTCTCTCTCTTGTAATAATAATAATAATGCCTGAATAGCTCACCGAGCCACAAAGCCCTAGAGTCAACCCACACCAGCACCTGCTTCTCCAGAACATCTTTCCTGGTACATTAAGTCCTTGTCAGTATTAACTGGGCACTTAAGCACTTTATTTTGCTGTTTATGTTGGCTGGGAGCTACTTTCTCATGGAGGTAAAACCAAATTTTATTCTGTGCAAAGCACAATGGAAAACACAGCCCCTGAGCTATAAATGCTGGCAAAGGAAGTACAGCAGCTCTCATCATCTTGTGTTTTGAGGAATAACTTTCCAGAAATGCTGAGCACACCTAACCTTGAAAATCAAGTCCTTCTGACATGACTCACTCTGGGAACCCCAGAAAAGGAAAACAACCTCAGTCTTTTCCTGAGTGTTCAGCTCAGTGGTTCTGAATCTTGCACATCTGACAGGGAAAATTAGGCACGTGTTGTGAGCTACCAGGCAAGATCCCCAACTGCCTGGAACTCAAGTAACTCCACTAAGAGACATTGGGACATTCAGTCTGCAAAATGCCCTGTCTTCATAGAGATTGTCTCCTTACCATAAAAAGATGCCCTTGCTAGATACCACTTTCCGCTCTTGGCTGCTGGTTGCAGGCAGTTTTTCTAATCCTCCTTCAATTCACACCAGGGAGAGTGGATGGGGTCATTTTACCTTCTGTGGGACTGCAGACTTAGGGAGTGGTGGCCACTCAGCACTTCTCAGCAGGAACTCAAGCCTTCAGCAGAGAATTTTTTTTGTCTACATAATCTTGTCCAAAATCTATAAAAAGTTCAGGTAACCTTGTTGGTAACACAGTGTGAAAACATGGGTCTAGAGTTTGCAGCAATGCAATGAAACATTGCAAAACTGGTGATTTGAAAAATGCTTTCCTAAATATGCAATTAAAGTGATGACAGCTTCCTAGAGGTTGCAGTGTTACGTACTTTATGAGGTTATGCTGTCTTTGTGCTGTGTACCAGTCTTTTCTGTGCAGCTAAACAAACTGTAATGTAAGACATTTAAGTATTCATTTGAGAATAGGTCATTATAAGTACATCCATATTTGTGATCAAGATGTATAGAACTGCACTGTTTTCTGGCTTCATAGCTATTATTCATCTGTTATTGCAAAAATACAGCCTGCTGCTTCTGCTTTTCAGGGACAAACCTTAATAGACCAGCTAATCTGATTTACCTTTTAACAGCTGAGAACTCTGGAGTTGCTTTAAATGCTTTCCATTAAACACACTAGTGTTTGAATCGTTTTTTGCATGTGAGTGATTTTTTATGTAGATCACTGTCAGGATATGAATTCTGAATAGCTTTCAACAATTAAAAAACCATACTCTAAATTAAAACTTAACATAATATACTTCCCAAGAGTTCCCCTTTAAAATCTACTTCTTGAATGAAAAAATACGTTCTTAAGATGCATAGAAAATACCTTCAATTATATATAACAATTCTTTACAAAATGTGATTCTTAAGGTTGGGATCTCCTTCTATTGCCTTCAAATGTATAGTAGCTTACAGCTATAGAGGATGTTATTTTTGAGTCAAAGAGTGATCTAACAAGCTGAGTTTGAAGAATTTTAACAACTAATTTTCGATGTTAGGAACATGCACTGTTGCATAATTGAGAATCAGCAGATCAATATGGGGATTTTAACTGATTGACTATCTGCATCAAATGTCAGAAATAAATCTGAAGGGAATGAGTGAGTGTAAAATAAAGACCTTGCATTTGTACTTAACTCTTTCTTTCAAGTTAAAAAATAGGATATAATGAAGCTATATGTTACTTAGAAGCACCTACAGCAATTGTTCCAGAGAGAGAAAAACATGATAATCTATAACTCCTACTTATTTCACATGCTATATACTACATAAACGGAGAAATACATTACATATATCCGCAAGAAACTACTGAACTATGTAACCTTATTTATGACTGCCAAGTTTTAGAGGAGATATTAGACCTTTAGAAGTCTCTGCTGAGGACAGCATAATTAAAATGAAGCAGCATCCCACCAACTGCTGAAACCATCCTGTCTCTGTCTAAGTTTCATCTGCAGCACACTTGAATAAGAATTTCTTTGGACCACTGAAGATGTGGGACAAAAATTGAAGTCAATCAGAAAAAGTCAGTGATATCCTAGAAAATATGGGAGATGACTGGATTCAAGTGGGACACAAGAAATGTTAACTGTCAGCACTCCTTATGAGGTCTTGCAAGATACAGTTGCAGGAATACGGTTTTGATCTCCTCCGACTCTGCTTAGAAGCAAAGACATTGCTGGAAATTTTGTAAAACAACAATTCAAGTCATAAAGTCGGTGCTCCAGGAAAAGAAGGAAACCACATGCCAAATGACAGCTGTTCCATATTTCCTCTGAGATAGTGATTCCCTTGAGAGGGACTTTGCAACAAAGTGGGCTCATATAAGAAGAATTTCCATAAGCGAGAAAGAAAATCTATCAGTTCTCTGCCAAGTTTGAGCAGTTAGTGTTTGGAAGCTCCCACAAGGTGTGCAATAAATAAACTTGAGAAAGAGACTCTAAAGCCTAGAGGCAAAGGAAATCCTCATTTTGGAAAAAAAAAAAAAAAAAAAGAAGTGCGTGGAAATTCCCTTCAGCAATGGGTCTGGGAAGACTGCTTTTTAGTGCAAAGCTATGACTGAACTACATTGAAATCGTAAAATCTTCCACCATTATTCACATCCAAACAAGTTCCCAGCTGAACTCTATCAGTCTGAAAAGCTGATACAGTTCAGAAGAATCTGACTAATTAAGGGGCTTATAATTCTTTACTGAAGTTGCTAAAGAGCTCTTTTCCAAAGAACCATTTACAAAGATTGGGTCAAAAATGCATAAGAGAAAAATAAAGAGGAAATGAGAAAGAGAAAAGAAATCATTTAATGAAAGTTGTATTTCTTGGTTAAGTTTTATGTTTTTTCTAAACTTCTAAATTGCTGCTGTGAGGAGTTTGAACTTGTTTGAATTATTTGTGGGTCTTCAAAATTTGATTTACACATGTGCTTTAAAGAGATCTTTCTTGAAACAGGAACAAACAACTTTTCTTCCATGGAAGGACATGCGCATACACATGTGTATGTTACAGTGCCTGAGTGATGTGTAGAATAAACAATACCTGTCTGTTAGGAAGACCATTTTCTGCCACCTTAACATTGTCTATCTGGATACTTGTCACTAAGGAAAATATACTCCATTGACAAATGAAGTGTTCTATTCGTCTATATGACTGGACACAAAATAAGTAATAGTGTATGAATCCTTGTTATTCATTAGTAATACAAAGGAGAAACTAGAAAAAAAAATGAAGTAGGAGAGTAAATGCTGAATGGACAAGCCAGAATATTGTATAATGGGTATGGAGCAGCATCACCTGCAGCAGTAGGTTTGTGTGTTAAGGAGTGCATATCGCTGCACATGCTTGTGTGTGTATAGATGAAGGCAGTTGCTATCTATAGTATAGGGAAAAGACTATCTATCAAATGCCAGGGCCAGGAATTCTTTTTTTTGCATAAATATAGGCATTTATTACCATCTGAAATGCCTTAGGATATCTTGACATTCAGATATGATTGGCAAATTTCACAAAAGACCCTTTGGAGCCCCCTGATCCTTGTGGCTAGAAGCCGGATGGAAAACCCAAGGTTGTCAAAAGCAACATATTGGGAAAACAAAATTTGAAAGTGACTGTGAAAGAGACCCAGATTTCATCTTGGCAACACTGGGGTAAGCCTGCTGAATTCAGTGATGTTTCTCTACAGTTCAGAATAGCAGAATGTAGTCTTCCTTCTTTCACTTTATGATATTAAATTCTTTCTTTCATTCTACATTTGATGGAGTAAATATATCAGCTTGTATATAAACAACACTTTTGAAAACTTCCTCACAGAAACCTGAGCAGAAAGCTGAAGGCTTTAGCTAAGGCTGCATGAGAGACTTAATGACTTCTGCATGATTGTGCCATGAAAAACTATGTGGCTGGTGGATGTGTTGACGTTGCTGCTGGACATAAAGGACCAAATGATCTGGTGGGTCCTAAAAGCTACTGACTTTGCACTAGTAAAGGCAACTACTGAGAGTTCCTCCTGTCTGATGAAATGAGCAGGTGAAGAAGTTTCCCTGTGATTTATCTCCTCTACAATGATTAATTTGCAAGCACCAGTTCAGGCTTTGTGATCTGAGATTTGCAGTAGGGTAACCTTAATGTTAGGCTTTCTGAACAAAATTTCTCATGAAGACAAGTGTTGTTAAACAGGTGTCCATTCTGGGACTGTTTAAGAGACTGCGTAGGTGCGTGTAAGTAGAGAGAAATTTAACGGAAGAGTTTCTGCAAGGAGGTAGTTGTGCCCATAAAATGACTGACGGCACCATATAAAGCAATAGCTCAAGAGCAATCTGTTTGCTAATTTCATCTGACAAATGCAGTTCAGAGTGATTAATGGTCATGCTTCCTACCATGATGGGTTGATAAATGTTCAGCAATGTTAGACAATATTAATGTTATGTAAAATTAAAATTAATTGGCAATATGAAATGCCCTTAGAGCCTTTTGTTGCTATTTAAGCTCTGTTGAGAATTGGAAGTAGAGTCTCCAGATGGGTAAAAAGAGGGGCAAGAATGAAAGAACATTGTGATACTGATAGTTTTGTTGTCATCACTGCATTACATTGCTATTACAGTCTTCATATTTCACAAGACGATTATTTTTGTCAAAACAAAAAGAGTGCAAAGAATTTCTCTTCTAGCAACTCACCTGGCAAGACACAACTGCCAGGAGTCCAGCTAAGGAAATACGGCCTCAGTAAAAGTGAGAGGTGAGCTGTGGCTCTCATCACAGCTACATAGTGTTGTCTTCTTAGTTAGTAATGTAAAGATATTACTATTTATATAGCTGTTGCAGTTGTCAATGCAGTACAGATCCTAAAAAAAATAATGCTTTAAAGGAACTTCAAAGACTGAAGAATGCAAGTTTGCAAGTCCATTGTTCTGATAAAAGTTTTCTGATTTCCATTTTTTCAGAGTAGTCTCAGCAGCCACAGAACCTGCCACTTCGAAATCTGCAATATTCTTCTGCTCATTTCATAAGCTTCTGCTGGTGGTGCCAGTGAAGTGAGCCAGCATGTGAGTATTGAATATCCATTGTTTTGCTGGTGCTGATGCAAACCATTAGCATGAATTTGGGGATGAGCAAGGGATGCAGAGCATGGTCTGCTGATGTTGTTCATATCTCTCAGAGTCATGCAGCTGTGGTAAAAAACCCTGAAAGAAGAAAGCAGGAATTACTGTTGTGTTGCGTGCTGGACTAAATTACATTTCTTCTCCAGTTCTTTAAGCCACTTGGATGTTTTCATCCAGAACATAGATTTATTGGCAAGCTATTGTTGTCACATCACCCAAGAAGAAGAAAATCTATAATTTTTCAGTTGTGGGGAAAAAAAAGGCTCTATGTAGGTTTTAGAGAATTCTCAGATCTTCCTTTCCTGGACTGCTAAATGAATATATCACACATTTTATTGCTTTGCAGACAGAAAATAAAAGGAGAATCCAGCAATCGCTTGAACAGTGCTGGCATCATCTGACCTTGCCGTTAAAGCCCAGGAATGGTGGAAGTGTTTTGACTTGAATAGATTAGAGGTGATTATTAACTTACTTGACCGAAAACTTGCCCAAGAGAATGACAATTTCAGAAGTTTCCGAAGTTTCCTCCAACTACTAGTCAACCCTAGCATTAACTTTGGTGATATTTTAAGATTTTTTTTTCTTAAAGACATCTTTAAATTTGACCCCGTTTGAGGGGTCATTTGCATCCTTACAGGTCTAATTTCAACTCTAACATGAACAGGTTCTGAGAGGTGCCAGGAGTGGAACCTCTGAGTTTCCTGTGTGGGAAATGGAGAAGAAATTGACTCTCAGAATTGTAGAGTTTAGAATATGATAAACTGGATGTCAAAACACAAAGATTTTGCTTTCAACTCAGTAACAAAAAGATGCTTAAAATTAAGAATGAAAGACTGTACTTAAGGCATGAAGGGAGCAGCTAGATGCTACTGCATCCTGACCATGTGTGAGGATCAAAATTAGCTATTTTAGGAGTCCAACTTTGGCATTAATTTTTGAAAATCTTAGCCTGTGCATTAAATGTAACTGAAAAGAATGTACTTTATAGATACATATGCATTTGTGAATCGTATCCTCCATATGTGAGCAATCTAATGCTAAGATGTAAAGTTACTCAATTAATGTGCTTTTTTTTTCTTTTTTTTTTTCAAGTCAATGCCAAATTTAATCTTGATATGTACTAAGCACTGTGTTTAAAACACCAAAGGTAAATTTTCACCTCTTATCATGGGGTCAGCTTGTAGATGTTCTATGTTCATTTTCCAGGCCCACATTTCTATGAAGCCACATAAACCTGGGAAAGGTAACAAGGATGATAACGGATTTGAAAAGCATAACCTTTGAGGGAAGGTTAAAGTGATAGCATTTGTTTAGTCTAGAAGAGAGCAGAGAACAGCTGACATGAGAGAAACTTTCATAAGCAAGAAGTATTTAAAAGATGCTAATGATAAATTATTTTGTGACCATTTTGGAACTGGACAAGAAAAAAATAACCTTTCAGCCAAAAAGATTCAGGTGAGATTATAGGAAGATATTGTTTATAAGTCCCGTTAAACATTGCAACATGTTGCCTAGGGAGCTAGTGAAATCTCTTACTCTGGAAAATTTCATCACAAACATCTGTTGTGGATGGTCTTAGCAAACCCCAGACTTGGCATCCCAACAAGGGGATTGTCTAAAAGACTTTTGAAGTCCCACCCTAGTTTACTTTTCTGTGCCTATTTTCTTAAGTTTTCACTGTGCCTTTCTTTTCTTTCCTTTTCTCTTTTTCATGCTATAGTGAGTATGACAGTTCTGAAACAGGTGATTTGAGGGTGTGCCATTGGACAGCTGGTCAACATCTACCATATTTTCCCATGTGATAGGGAAGCCATTCCTGCGCGAGGAGTCTCCTGAATGAAAGTCATAAGATTTTCTTTCTCCTTCTAAGACAGTATGATCTGAAACATCTAGGGACTGAGGAGAGTGTATTACAGAAAGCAGAGGGTATGTACTTCTTTTTTTTCCATGACATTTAAAGACTGTGTGACTTGCTAATAGCAAGGTACTAAGCCACACTCTTGCTTCCTGCTTTTGAATTTATTGGATGATGGAAATAATGGGAGACTATCAGAACTTACACTTGACCTTGAATGATGCTCTGAAACACTGAAAAAGTCAATGACAAATAAATGCTACTGGTTTGGTTTCACAAGAAAATTCTTCAGAGTTTGTACAGTAGAAGTGACAAAAAAACTCCTTATGTTTTCCATAAAAATGTGTTGTTTGTAATATTTACTTTTCAAAAAGAAAAATGGTCCTTTCTGGAACTTTTTTTTGATACTTTTGTGTCTTACAAATATGCTACAGCTTATATGCTACAGACCAACAATAACCAAAAATAATCTTGCTCATTCATTTTGCTTACTTCTATGATCCTACTTCCTACTGATGGCAGTAGCTCTGTCTCAGTCCTCCTGGTTCCCACTTAGGCTCTGTCTTTCTCTGATTGCTCAACAATTTTTTTGAGATTCACTTCCAATAAACCTGCAGTTACTTTGAATGACATTACTATATGCAGCTATTTGAGCTGGATTCAGAAATATCACTCGTGTTGGCCTCAGGTCTTCTTTTTCTATTTTATTCTAACTTTGGTTATATATTGTCGGTCTGTCATTCCTCTTTGAAGTCTCATATCTAGTACTTAGAGGAGTGCATAGCAATAGTCTAAGTTTAGCATAAAAATCAACAATCTTCTTTCCTGTCTTTTTTTGTCATTGTGATCAGAATTTTTACTACAATTTCTGCTTTCCAATTGCTTTATTCTTACTCATCTTTTGTGCTCAAATTTCTGTTTGGTACTAAGGATTTACTATAATTGTGTCCTTCTGTGTCCTCTTAGTGTTACAAATGATGGTACAAAACATACTCAGCTGGTGTCTGTATGCTGTAGGCAGACCATTTCCTAGATGCAATCCGCTGTAACAACATTGCTTCCTGTCATTTTGAAGGGACATATCAATTCTGATATTTTCTCACTTTGAGATTTCAGAAAGCTGCTAAGTCTTCTTTTTTTTTTCTTCTATAAAACCTCTTTGCACAGTGACATATTAGCTCTCAGTTGAATATTCAGGGATAGCTAGGAGCTACATCACTTGGTTTAATTCAGACATTCCTCTATCATCAGGTGCAAGCTGCAATTTCTTCTATGATGTCAGACATTAAACTCATGGTCCAGTCACCATGAAACAAAATCGTGCCTTGCACCTAACTACATCCTGGCCCCATCTGTGTGGAGTAAAAGGTAGTTTTTCTTGTCATCTGGACAGGCTTTAAGATGGTACTGCTTGTAGGTGGCAGGAGCCTCTGAAGCCTCTGCCAGTAGCAACGTACTGACCAGAAACCTCTTCCTCTTTGGCTGGAGAGTCAGTCAAATGTATTCACTTACATCAGTGTTGTAGATATCATATCTGATATCCCCACCCTAATAACTCTCTGGGAATATTTCCTTTCACTATTGGAGCTGTGGTAGCAAAACATGAATTGCTGCTGATCCTAGAGTCCTGCTTTTGATGAATATGTGCAAAATCTATCAACACTGGACACCACTCCCACCAGTTGCTAGATTTGTTTCCCACCACCTCATTCAGGCATTTCTCTATATCTTATCAGAATATCTATATCAGAATTCCTTCAACATGGAGTCTTGGTGATCTCAATGGCTTCCACTAATTCGCTGGCACTCGGACAGAATTTGTGGCACCTGGTACCATGATATACAGTTTTACAGTGCTAGTGTCTTGCTTAGGCCACATTTTCTTTTTCTTTCACTCTTTTTCTGGCAGTGATCTTTATAGTGCTTGAATCTTCAGTAGTTTTAGTGGGAAGTCATGTTTGCATCTTGCTTATCAGACTTATTTTAATTCATTCTGGGCAGGTTCCCAGTGTTGTGTTAGAGATTAAAGGGAACTACACACCCCAATTAGCAGACAGTCCTCTCTAAGTAAAAATATTTCTGAAGAGTGACTTCCTGTCTTGCAGTCTTGATTGCTTTCCTCAAGCCAATACATGGTTATCTACTGATTGTTGTCCTTATTCTGTCCCTTAGTTTACCTTGATTTACCTGCCTTTATGACTTTGAAGCATTTTTCTAGAGTTAGATCTGTTTCCATCAACAGTCTCTCCATTAGAATGGAGAGAATCCTCTCAAAAGTGAGTTTGTTACAGATCATTTTGACAACTTTTTACAAAGTTCTTGCATTGTAAACACTTTTTTTCTGCTTTTAGACACAAAACTTTGACTCTGTTTTCATTTTACTCGCTCTCAGGGCTCACAAGTTAAAATGTTGAAATGTACTTACTGAAGTGCTGCAGTCCTATTGCACCCATATGCCTGCCCACTGACTCCATGTATCTTGTCCAGACTCTTCCTTCCTCCAACACTTACCACTTTCTTCAATTTCCATACCAGGAGCTAACATGTCATACTAATCTCTGCACGTTGCAATGAAGTCTTTCTCCTTCTATGTTCACTTTCTGCTCACGAATGAGTCATACATAGAATGCTTAAAGTTGTAAGGGACTTCAGAGGTCATCTAGTCCAATCCCGCTGCACACGTAGGGTAAGGTAGCATAATAGCTAAGTTTGTCTAAAGCTAAAGCTAAGTGTGTCATAGTAGCAAAGGTGTCTAAAATGTATAACCTTGGAGCAAAATCATGCTCTATTCCTCTCCTGAAAGTTCGTATTTTCTTCTGAAAGCCATGAGTCCTTCTACTTGCTCTCTTATCTTGGAGGATATTCTGTGTCATTTATTTCCTCTTTTTGATGATATTCTTTTAATTCTCAATTATGAGAACAAAAGAGAGATATTTTTAAATGGGAATACTTCCCTCAAAATGCTCAAGAGGATCATTTGGACCCGAAGTTACCTCCTCTTATCTGCAAAATAAGCCCTAGAAAACTTTTGTGGCTTCAGATGTCACTTGAGGTTGTACTTAAATCTGAGCATGTTTTTAAGTGATTCTTTAGAGAATCTTTATTTTTAATTTTATTTTTTTTCAGGTGCCTAATGACTCTGTGGAAAAACCACATATTTAAGAATAATATGAAGGATAACAATGTGACTCCAGTTCTGCAAAAAAATTTATGCAGCAGATCCAAGCGAAACACCTTTGGAATGAGAAAGACTTCGTGAAAGTGCATGGAGTTTTCCACAAAATGTTCTTTGCCGGACTGGGGCCCACATAAACAGAAGAAGAACATTTTCTGCATCTCTGCACTCATGGCAAAAACTGTGAACAGATCCAAAGAATGAAGCAAAATATGAACTTAATATGTCTTTGCTGATTGTACCCTTTGGAATGGATGCAGATATTTTGGAAACTGTGAAGCATACTTCCTAGCCTAAACAGTTTCCTGACTCAGAGACGAGTAAGCAGATCTTCTCTGCTTGTTCTCCAGTGGTATTTAAATTACTGAAACTGCACAGGATGTTTTAAATTAGCCCTTAACAATGAAGCCTATTCAGGCATTTGTTGAATCCTCCAAACCCTCTTTGACTGGTTATTAGACACCTACATTTCTATATGAACTAATTTTCTTGACATTTTTATAATTATAATAACCAGAGGTATTTTTTAATATTTTCTAAGAATCTAATAAAATATGTTCCAAGAGCACATTTAGGAATGATACTGAGCACACAGCCTTTGTTCCTAACTTTCCATTTATACCTATCTTTCCATTAAATATTTTTATTGAGACAGTTTATTGCCCTTGTAGTTGTTCTTGCTAATTAAGTACAATATCAGAATCACCACCTACTAAAACAGGGGGCATCATACTATGGTGGAACAAAATCTACCATAATACTAAATAGAAGATGAATTCTCTACCTGATTGCTGCTACACTTCCTGTTCTGCAGTTTGCACAGAAGACATTAATGGAGAAAAAAGGTGAGATCAGGAAGACTTCCTTGAACTATAGGCTCATTTCCTTACTCAGCCTTCCCTTCAGCTGAGGTGTAAGAGAGAATTACTTGTACCATGTACTGGAAAGAAAATGGGCTTCCATTTTTAATTAATGTAGACTATTCTGTTGACAAAATGACTACCAGAGTCTTGTTGAGCTAAACTAACCAAGATGGGCAGCTGGCTATGTGGCCATTTAATAGCATGAATCGTAAAGAACAAGACTGTTTGTACAGTGAAGGATAAGGGGTGCTT
>JAUBOD010000735.1:962490-993501 GCA_032353885.1 Nothura maculosa
TTCATTTGATCAAATGGTCACTCTTCTGGGTTTAGGATTAGAGTTGGGTTCTCTTTTGGGTTTAAGAACTCAGAAGGTCCACTAACTGCGGATTGTTTAATATGGGACTTGGCTGCCCTGGTCATAACATTTCCTGCTGTTAAGACTGATAAAGCATTTGTCTGTCACTGTGTTAGGACCTTGGTGAGAATCAGATGATTATAAAGGGCTCAAAAAATTCCTTGAAGTCTTTGAGAGGTGTCAAACAGAACACTTTACCAAGGAACCATTTGTGTGCCAAAATACAGGATTGTCACTCTCTTGTCACACTCCAAAATACTCTGACAAGATTAGGAATTCAGGGTCCTGTTTTTCCCAAGGGGAATGTCTGGGACCTCTGGGACCTGCTTGAAAACTGGAAATAGAAACAAGGAGGTTGCAAGTCTTACCAATCTGCACTGCATCAGTGCTGGTTCACTTTTAGCAGCTTTTAGAGCTCTGGGTCTGTATACCTTGCCAGCAATCCACTGGGACTTTTCTAACACAGTTAAATTTTCCAGTACTTTAAATTAAAGCAGAAAGATGTGCTCAGTATGCCCTTTGGTCATCTCATTGCCTTCACTTTAAGGATCTGAAGAAAGATGCTCTCAAGGCAGTTACCACTTCTGTTTTCTCTGCAGTGATAATATTCAAACTGAGGCAACTCCCTGTTGCCTCAGCAACCTGTTTGTTCAAGCTTTGCTTGTGCATCTAGTGCCTCACCAACTCTGTTCAAAAAGATTTTTGTGGGGGGAAGGCGAAATAAATGCATCAGGCCACACTTATAGTTCAGCCCATCTTATCCTATCAGGCTGAATAAGAGTTGCCCCAAAAGGTGATTTTTGTATCAAGCTTTCTGAGCAATCGTGATCTACAAACCTTAAATTACATTCCCTTTTTATCAGTGTTATTCTTCCCACAAAGTCCCACAAAGCATTCAATTTTGTTGGAATATGGAGAGTGGCTAAAATGCAGTAATTTTTCAGTACTGATAAAATTTTATTCATGTTGGTTGTAGCGAGATCCTGTTGTCTGAGGGCTAATTGCAGGTGCAGATACAGGAAATATGTCAAGAGAAGATTTTTGGACAGTTTATCTGAAGTTGTTGCTTGGATGTGTTTCGACTTCATTAGAGACAACTGATATACTTCTTTATTCATAAATACATAAATGTGCATATATCTGTAGGTACTTGCCAGTTCAGCAGTTATTTGCAATATAGTTTTAAAGACATGAAAAAAACAGAATATTGAAACATATTCATTTTTATTTTCTATAGGTGGCTAACGATTACGTCGGTATTCATTTAATTGATTCTGAGCATATAGCCAAAGAAGGGCAATACAAGCAAAATACTCCTGTGAACAAACTACTGAGGAATGATCCCACATGACTAGAGAAACAACACAATAGTATACCAAATCTTCTAAAAATACAAAAGTTTACAGGTTGTTTGTGAGGTATGTGAACAATAAAATATATAGACTGCTGGAAACTGAAAGTGCAGTGCTGGATTCATGGCTGGACAGGACTGAGTTTTTAGTTTACTGGTCTAGCCTCTGAATCTGTTCTGCCTCATTGTGCTGCTGGGAAGCAGGTATAAATGATACGTTTACACTAGCAGACAGCTTATCTGCCTCACAGAATCGCAGAATGTTTGAGGTAGGAATCATCTAGTCCAACACGCTGCTCCAGAAGGGACACCTAGGGGATGTGGCACAGAGCAGCATTCAGGCAGGTTTTGAAGACCTTCAGCAAATGAACTCCACAATCTCTCTGGGCAGCCTGTTCCACTGTTCTGTCACCCTCGCAGTAAAGAAATTCCTCCTCACCTGGAGATGGAACTTCCTGTGTTTCAGCTTGCACCCAATACCCCTTGTCCTATCACTGGCCACCACTGAGAAGATCTTGGCCCCTTCCTCTTTACATTCCCCTTCATGTATTTATGCATGTTAATCAGATCCCCTCTCAGCCTTCTCTTCTCCAGAGAAAACAGGCCCAACTCACTCAGTCTCTCTTCATAAGATAGATGCTCCTGTCCCTTAATCATCTTTGTTGTCGTCCACTGAACCCTCTCTAGAAACTCCACGTACCTCCCTCAGGGAGCCCAGAACTGCACACAATGCTCTAGATGTGGCCTCATCAGAGCTGAGTAGAGGAGCACCCTCATTTATATCTGATCCCCTGTGTAATTTTTAGTTCAGTCCAAAGATTCCTTTTCCAGTGAACCGATTTTCTCCAAAAAGACGAGGTTCTGTGGGAAGTTTCCCTTGGTGCCCATTTTCAATAGCTACTGGAGATCTCACCCCAGTTCCCTTTGCTCCTTGCAAACCTCCAGCTCTATCCCTGCAGGTTTTGTACCCCCGTCTACTCCTGTGGTCTCGCACTAGAACCTTTGACAGTCTCATGTTATTTCAGACTCTCTGAGCAGACTCTATCTCCCCTGTTCCCTTATCACTTGGAGCTCAGAGCAGATGCACAGTCAGATGATGTGCCATGTGGACAGGGATGATATATACCTGCTGTCCAGAGATGCTAGAGTTGCCCCATGGGATAAGATCTATGTTGAAATGTGGACAATGCCACTATTAATTGCCTCCATGAATATCAATAACACTAACAGTTGTTGTTTCAATCTTATACTTGCATCACAGCAGCCCAGTCCTACCCATCACTCATGTCTCAGTAAATGTAGCAGAAAAAAATGGGCTCCACAGCACCTCCTGAAGTGTAAAACATGGCTCACCTGGACTAATTCTTATGGGGAATTTTGAAGTCCTAGGAGTCTAGGCAAAAGCTGATGTAGATTTTATGAGTTGGTGGATTGCACACTCCATACTGGATCACCTCTAGTGACAGATGATAGTCTCTTATATATTTGTGCAGATGATAGTCTCTTATATATTTGTGCCAAGAGGATATAACTTTAACCACAAATGGAGACACTGCTTCACTCAGGTGCTCACTTTGACCCAAAAGTCCCTTCTGTTTGTACTGCAGCCATGACCAGATTACTCAAGTGTATTCAAGGGCCCATTGAGCTGTACAAAGAACACATAGTGGCACCAAACCACAATGTCCCTTTTCAGACAAACTCTCCATTATGAAAGCGCTATTTTAGAACAACTACGGTATTTTCCATAGCTCATGATTAGAATAGCATGGTAGGGAAAAAGAAAAAAAAAAAGTAAAATAAGAAGGAGAGAAAATGAAATCTGCAGGCTGCAATTAAAGCCTACTTTCTGGTTTGCCAGTACTTTTTCGTATTTGAGCCTTTAGCAATTAATGCTCAACTTTAAAGGGGGATGAAAGATTAAGTTTTAAGAAGAGTGAATTTATTGAACTTATTATTCCCATCTTTAGGGGCCAGAAAAGAAATTCTGTTCTCTATGGCAGTACCTCAACTCCTTGAGTATAAAGTCAGATATCTCTTTAGGAACTACTTAAATAAAGTGCCATTTCCAGAAAAATGCATTTTAAATTCACATTGACTCAGCCAATCATTCAAGAATGTCTCAGCTTCACTGTATTTATATCTGACATCTTTCTATAAGGTCTTGAAACTCCTATGTCAGGATAGACTTAGAAAATATGAATGAACCATCTTTTGATAAACAAAGTGCATAAAGCACTGCAAGATTCAAGGGATGCATGTTAACACAATGTAGTTCAAATTTGGAACATAATGTCATACTTCTAATGTTATTATATGCACTGATTATTACTTAGGCTAAAGAGAATTGGCAGAACTGAAGAAGAAAGAAAATATGATTTAAACCAGTTCAAATGGAAATTCTTGCAGTTATTGTACTTGATTTTTAGTGCATCTATAATATAAGGGAAAGCGAGGAGTGTTAAAATGCTGCCTACATAAATAACTAACTAGAATTTGTCAGAGGAGCTAAAGGGAAATCTATTGCTCAGGGTCTGGAAGAAAATCAGACAGTTATAGTATCTCCTGCTTGCCTGTCTTTGCCCTCTATCCCTCCAGAGTCTTTTTCTCACTGGTGTTAAGAGCACCCTTCATTCTTACTCTGGCCCTCCCATCTAAGCTGTTCTGCTGCCTCGCATGTTGCTCCAAGTGCTGGCAGCGAAGTGAGACTCGCTGGAATGATAATCTCAGTGCTGCCCGGAGGAGCAACCTTGGAGATGCGCTTTCTCACCCCTTTCAGTTTTCTTGGCAGCACCCTCGTCCCAGCCATGCTGGGGCACAGGGAAGGGATGGAAGTTTTGCTGCTGATAACACTGCTGCTGAACAGAGGTCTGGGGCGGTTGGGGTGGATGTGTGTGTCTGGCTGCCAGGGCGCTCCCAGCCAGCAGCGCTGCCAACCAGACCCAATTTGGAAGCTGTTGAGACCCTCTGTGCAGGACACTGTCCAAGTTGTATCCTGTTAAGCCTTAATTAGAGGAGCCAGAATTGGATGCCAAACCAGGCATTAATTATTCTGGGTGAAGGGCATGGCAGCCCCCTCTGTTCGTGCTGCCCACTGCAGTCTGTCTGCTCTGTGTCATATGACACAGCTGGAACCAAGCTTGGCAGCTACCTCATCCATGGCATAGCTGAACTCGGCCTTCATGGACAGCTTTGTAGGAGTGGAGCTGGCTCATGCTTCAAAATCTTGGGAGAGGAGGATCTACAAGAGAGCTGTTTCCACCAGACTTTATGAACATGCTTAATGTTTTATGCACACTTCCAATTTCCAGACCAGCGTCTCACTTCTTCCCCCAGTCATAAATTTTCCCTGAAATTAACCAAAAATAAACTTACTAACTTTGTGTATTTGTAATACGGAATGGAAATAATTGGTGACGCAGCCTTTGTTGACTGCTCACTGAGTATGACAATGATCAAAATATCCATCTATCTGTGTACTCTCACAGGGACTTCAGGGAGACTCGAGTGTAAACAAGAAATTTACACCTTGGGAAGTCTGCCTCAGTGTTTACAGTAAGGAACACTGTTATCTTTAGAAAAATGCTTCAGTTCATGTGTTTAGATTTATACCTAGAATCTTGTTTTGAAACTCCTTCCCTAGCTTCTTCAAGGATATTGAAATGTCATCACCTTTTACTTGCAGTACAACAAAAACCCTTGGCTCAGATGGGATACTCTTTTTCACCATTAAATTTTGTCTCTGCAACTCTTGACTGAGATGCCTTCAAGTTCCTAAGCTGGTCTTCAATTTCCTTTCGTGCAAACTTGTCCTATAATCCTGGGGAAGTGCCACGTGTGGCTGGTCTGCCTGTTCCCTTCCCCACGTGCCTGCCTGGGGCAGCCCTGGAGACAGTTCTGGGCTTGGGCCAGCTTTGATCTGAACCAGTACAACTCCCCTTGCACTTGTACATGACAGCATATTCATATATCTGTTTCCTAGCTTCTGGGGATTTCCTGACTTTTGTGATCAGCATGCTTTAAAAGTTTTCTTAGTAGTTTAATTGATGGATTTCTGCTGTTCCTATTTTAGTCTGTTGAAAATTACCAAGTTTGTTTTTTAACTGTCCACAGGATGGAACAGACAATCAGTTGTTGTTGCTATATATTTCTTCCTGTCTTGCTTTATCTTGTGTTTATGCAAACACAAAGTACAGATGTACATACAGGAACAAATGATGCATATGTCCATATATTTTTATATATATTTATATATAGGGGCATATATGTACACATATGTATGAAAACACACATAAATGGAGACAGAAACAGAGCAAGAAAGCAATAAACAAAATATATCATTAAAATATTTATTGATTTAATTCTGCATTTCCAACATTTACTCTTCTTATTTCATTAGAGACAGTGCTAGGACTGCAACATTATTCCTAGTAAAAGTCAAATTAAAGAAATCTACTGAAAGATTATTCTGAGTAACAGGAAGCAGTAACTCATGCCGATGTAAAGTTAAAGAAACTTCAGCCAGATTTGCTTCTGTGACGATGTGCCTTTTTTTTTTTTCTTCAGTAACAATCAGATAGATTTGGCTAGGAAGTCATAATGTCTTGTAAAGTGTTTAGTGCTGTACTTTTGAAAGGAGGGCAGGAGCTGCATGAGAACATAATGTAGGTAAAAAATGAATGAAAAATTGTTTCAGGTATGTAGGCGTGCCAACAGAGTTGATATATTATGGAAGTATTGGTATGATTTCACATGAGGATTTTTGGGGGGAATTTCCCTAGTTCTCTTTATATTTTGGGGGAATTTCCCTAGTTTTTCTTTCATATACATGAAAACTCTCCCCATAAATAAAATGAAATGAAATAAAATTTAAAGAAATATATATTATTAAGGCTGTGAAAACAGCAACTAATAAAATGATAGAATTCACATCTATTGTCCAACATTAGTTCAGTCATTTTAAGTCAAAGTGGACAATCTGTGCATTTCAGATCTTCCATCTGTATTTTTGGTAAGTCTTTCCTATATACATATGGTATCTATATACATCTTGATATACATCTCTGGGGACACAAAGTCTTGAGAATTCTCCCAATCTAATTAATAATATGTATTGGAGAGAAAAGTTCAAGCACAGTTCATTAACACATTTCTGAAAGGGATTCCCTTAATAGTGGAGTGTGTGTGTGTGGGATTCATTAGAGAATGTAGGTAACATTTCCTAAATAGTGTTACAAGAATGAAACTTCTCTTTCTTCTGGTATCTAATCTGAAGAAAAGCCACAGCTCAAAGTACTGTTAGGGCCTAGGAATAAGAGTTCGTACAGGAGTTGGTTAGCCTCCAGTCTGAGGAAGACAAAGAATGAGGTTACTTCCAGGTTAACTGTCCTAACTAGTGGTGTGTTGGTTATAATGAGAAAGGTAGGAACTTCCCTTCTGATGGAGAAGTTTGTGAGGTTATGAATGTAGACCTGAGTTTTGTAATTTCCAAATCTTGGAAATTTTATCATAGAAAAGAGTTGGCAAAATACTGAGTAATCTAAACTTTCCTTTATTAAAAAATATCTTCTTCCGAAATTAATTTTGGATAATTCCAGCACATGGTTAACCAGTGCATTGAAAAATTTCTTATTTGCATCTGTTATCTTGTACTGCCCAAAGTGGTGTTTCAGACTCATTAAGAGGCCATTGTTGGGAAAATGGTGAGTGGTCCGGTGCTGCACTTTTGGAGAAATCCCATGAAGTAGGGAATTCCTTTGCTCAGGCAGATAGGAGGAATTAAAAGACAAGATGTGGAGGGGCTTTTCCTGGCTTGGTTGACCTAGGGAGGTTTGATATTAAGTTTTGCAACTTCTACAGTAATCTTATGAAAAAATGTGAATAATTATAAATAGAGGAAGGAGGGAAATTAGAAGGATCCTCAGCCTGACCTTAGTGAATTAAGGATTTCAAGCTCAGCTTTTTGGCAGTAAGTAGGGTTGCATAGCAACCCAATTTGAATTCCCATGCAAACAATAAACACAAGAAGCTCCTGTGTTTACTTGAGTGTTGGTCTTGTTCTCCTTCCTCTTCCCATATGAGCGGGTGTCTTCCAGGTCAGGCCAGTCTCCCCCTCCTACACACAACACACAGAGCATTCATATCTTCAAGCACTTTGGCTGCCACTACAGGCAGCTATCTCCTAATCCTTGCTTACAAGCTCCTGTACATGCACACTGTCTTCACAAAACACAACCATGCTTAAGATAAATGTTCTCAGAAAACATTTTTCCTCCTCTCAGTGCACTTTTATGTGAGAAGAGATGAGGCCCCTTGTAGTGTCTGGATTTTTCTTCCTAATTCCTCCAGTCTGTGAAGGGGAATGGATATGGAATGCTGTTAAGATATTCCTCTCTGCCAAAAATGAGCTGATAGAGTGGGCGTATGTTATCTTGTAGTAACCATGGAAACAGACAGAAATTAGTAGGTCAGATATAACCAGACTGTTTTCAGTTTCTGGTAAGGCTCCTTTTCATCCGTGGTCTGATATTGACAGCATTGGTCTTGTTTTGGTATAGGTCAGGGCTAGATTTCCTGCTCTGACATCATAGAATCGCAGAATCATGGAATAGTTGAGGTTGGAATGGATCCCTAGAGATCATCTAGCCAATCCCCTGCTCCAGCAGGGACATCCAGAGCACGGGGCACAGGGCGGCATCCAGGCAGGTTTGGAAGATCCCCAGAGAAGGAACTCCACAGGTGCCAGGAACTTGTACTTGTTGAATCTCATGAGGTTCTTCTCTGCCCAACTCTCCAGCCTGTCCAGGTCCCTCTGAATGTCAGCACAGCCTTCCAGAGTGTCGGCCACTCCACCCAGCTTGGTGTCATATGCAAACTTGCTCATGGTGCACTCCGTGCCCTCGTCCAGGTCATTGATGAACA
Organism: Nothura maculosa; assembly: GCA_032353885.1. Classification (NCBI taxonomy): domain Eukaryota; kingdom Metazoa; phylum Chordata; class Aves; order Tinamiformes; family Tinamidae; genus Nothura; species Nothura maculosa. The sequence goes on from JAUBOD010000735.1 coordinate 970,823, forward strand.
AGTTGAACAGCCCTGGGCCTCGTACTGAACCTTGGGGGACACCACTGACTAGAGGCCTCCAACTGGACTCGACCCCATTTATCACCCCCCTCTAGGCTCTCCCATCCAGCCAATTCTCAATTCACCTCACTCTGCACCTGTCTAGTGCTCAATTCTGGAGCTTTCCTATGAGGATATTATGGGAGATGGTATTGAAAGCCTTGATGAAGTCAAGGTAGACAACATACAGGTTTGTCTCTCCTGTCATCCAACTGGCCAGTCATCCCATCATAGAAGGCTACATGGTTTGTCAAACATGACTTCCCCTTGGTGAATCCATGCTGACTACTCCTGATCACCTCCTTCTCCTTCACATGCCTAGAGATATTCTCTAGGATGAGCTTCTCCTTTCCAAGGACAGAGGTGAGGCCGACTGACCTTTTGTTTCCCTGGTTCTCCCTCTTACACTCCTCTGGACATTAAGCCCAGTGGTACATCTAACTAAGGAAAAGTTTGTAGTTCTTGATTTTTGAATTTGTTACAAAAAAAGTCAGCCCTTTTGAGTAATATTTTATCCTTATTAATGCTATAACCCATATATGAGATCATTGTAGCATACATCTGGATGGAGTGTTATGAATATTCTCAAGGAAGGCTGCAGTGAAATTTGTGGGAATCATTTTGTAATTTTTATGCTTTTATTTTATATTATTGTAAATAAAGAGTGCATAAAATAAATTATAAATATTGTGTGAGTTATTCTAGTACCTTCTACATGAATGTATTCACTTGTAAACTTTCAAAGCACAAATCATCATTAATAAATTGTACTTTAAATCTGACAGCCTAAGTGCTAACAACTGAAAAGTTACATCTAGACAGCAAAATATGTTTGCTGGAGACCAAAACTTTATGATGTAGGTATAACTCTTTTGGCGGGTCCACATCTACAGACTATACTATACAGAAATACGTGGATGAATCTGTAACCTTCACATTGAAGGTCCTGGATTGCAGAAAATTGTTAAAGTCATTCTAGGCTAGGCCATTCACCTCAGAGAACACATCAGGAAAGGAATTTTACCTATTTCCCCTCAATGGATTCAGAGCTGCAGCTGAGACTTGGCTGTATCATGGTCAGCTTGAGTCAATCTTTGTTTGCTGCACTTCATGGAAACCAGCCTGTGGCTTTCTACAGTCTCTGCTCAGCCAAGAATCTCTAGAGTTCTGAAAGCTGAAACTCCTGTCCAACTTGCAACTGTATCTGCTCCAGCTAGATAATGTGTGGAAAAGACAAAGGGCCACTGTGTATGTACACCCATGTGCTGGTACCATCTTCAATCACTTTTGTCTCTATGACTAGCAAGTGTAAATCACGCGTGCAATCAGTTGTACACTTTTGCTGATGCCTAAGGTGAAAGACAACACACACTGTTTTGTTAGTCTGTGGGCACTCAACAAACATCAGTATAATACAGTACAAGGTAATTACTTCTAGAAGAAATATTTCTTTAAAATTACTCTAGGATAACAAGCTATATGAACACACACATATATTAATATATATACATCCACATATATATATGCATCTGCATATGCACATATATGTAAATCTGCATATATGTACAGATATATACACACATATATGTATAAGTACATCTGAACACATTCATATATATGGTATGCACTTATGTGTATGTATATATATTGGTCATCTATCTGGGAGACTTTTGCAGAGAACTTTTCAATTACATCTGTTTTCTCTTCAGTCGTCTCAGCTGGTGTGTTTTATCTTGGTGTTGTAATTTGATGGAACGTCACAAGTCTTTTGTTAGTATTTACTCAGTGAAGATTCATACTGCAGTTACTGTTAGGGCCCTGCTGCTTGCAAGAAGTCATCTGAAACTTTCTCTCCTGAAAATAACTCATAAAATTAACTCTAATGAGCCCTTTCCTACTTGATTAACTCGTCATGGAAAGAGTTTTGGTGCTGGTTACTTCGTCTGCAGTTCTTCAGTCTGAGACAAGGGAGAAGGCTGGAATATTTGCATGGTGCAAGCACAATCACAGTGCTTGGGAAAGCTCCCTTCCACGGTAGGCAAATGCTCAGGATGTCTGCCGAAGGTTATCTTTCCTTGGAAGATAGGCATATTCTTTCTTTCAAATAATCTCTTTCCCTCTGATAGGAGTAGTGAGTGCTTCTAATACTTATTGTTCCTTTTGGTTGCCATACTTCCAAAGGAGAGGAAAAGAAAAAAAAAATAGCATTACTTGGCAGTATGTACCATTCAGTTATTAAAAGAGTGTGGCTGATTTCACATTAATGGGCCCTTGGACTCTAGGCAAATCCTAAAAGCAAATAAGCACTGGAATATTCTGAAATGCTATAAACATTTTTATTTCTTTGAATTTCATCTCTTCTCTGCACCTCAGAAGTGTCAAAGAACAGAGAAGATCCTCCTCTCTAGGAAAGGGAAGGATGCTTTCTGAAAGAGGACTTAGCAGCTGATGGGTTATTGTTTTATTTTCTTAAGTACTATCTAAAATGGATAGGGCTGCAAGGTATCTTGAGAGCTGGCCTAGGCTACCTGCTTTCCTAAGCACAGATCGCCTGATAGATGTCATCCACCCCATGTTGAGAGCTTCTGTTATGGAGATTTTGCAGTCTCCACAGGCAGCATATTCCGGTGCTTAATAATCCTCTTCAAAAAAAATTTTATTTAGCATTTCATCTTACCTTTCTAATTTTTTGTCCTGACTACACCATATACAGAGAACAGCTGATTCCCTGGTTGTTTGCAATAGCCTTTTATGTATTTAAAGACTGCTACCAAGCCTTCTCTTGGCTGTACTAAGCATAATATACTCTTAAAACATAGAAACACAACAACATAGGACAAAAGTTATAACTCCTATAGATCTGTAAGAACCTTTTTGGGCTTTTAGGAAGTTAGACAAACCAAGCAGACCAGAGAGTAGCCTTCTGGAATTGAGTGTGCTGTTTCATCTTGTTCTATTTGAATGTTTCCATTGGATTGCTAAGGACATCTTTGTTATCATCACAGCATCTTCAAAGATTTGTTTAGACATTTCATTTTCTGACAATTAGCGGTTGGTTACACTATGTTGTGTCTTGAGCTGTGTTTTCCAAGTGTCCAGGCATTTGGAGTTAACGTGAGTAAAAAGTAGCACGTTAGACTAAGCTACCTTCTTCCCTGCCTTCTTGACAAGACCTGAAAGTGGGACAGATGTCGAGTCTCCTTTACTTGGTAATTTTTTTTCGGCTGCTAGATTTACAAGGAACCTTAAATTCCCTGTTCCTTCCTGCCTGCCTTCCTGCCTTCCTGTCTTCCTCAGTTTTCTTTGTGAAAACTGTTCCTGAACCAGGACTCTCTTAAATACTGAAAGTTCTTCAGAATGCCCCGTGTACCTGAAGCCTACAATATTGCTGACTTCTGCACTTTAAACATGTCTCAAATTTACTGCACAGTGAGTCATTTCTGCAAGAGATATCTGCACCAAACATACTCAAAAAAAGTAGAAAAAAAAATTACTGGTTGAGCTACAGTAGAAAAAGAAGTTCATATAAGATCAAATGCAGCAGCAATTTGAATTCATCTGCTTTGCATCCTTCAATGCATGTAAAAAGGATCCCTGAAAAATATGACTCATTAGAAGGTAATGGCCATGTGTTATAATGACACTTGCTCATTTGACCTTAACAATCAGATTGGAAATCTTTCTTTTATCCATAATAATATTTTATTAGGGCCATTAAAGCTAATAAGGTTAATGCAGGTTTTGTCCCTAATAGCAAGAATCATTTTCAAATGCAATTCAATTGTGAAGGGGGAAATATTGTAAAGTTGCATGAGGATATAAGTAAAGCTGACTAAATATTGTTAAATCATAAATCTTTAACCTGGAAAATACCTGTTGACTCTGAATGAGGTTGTGTACAGCATCTACCAGTATACCTGCAATGCGAAGTTTGAATCTATTCAGAACATGTCAGCACAATTCTCTAAATCTCCTAGCTAAATCTATGTTGCTTTTTTTTTGTCAGCAGATAGGACACAAGGCCACCACCATTAGGGTGCAAGGCAGGAAATCATAGATCTTGAGTCTGTAGGCATCTGTCTGACCTAGTCCACAGAAAGCCTGCCCTGCTGCGAAAGTTCCTACACTGCTGAGAGAAGTCAAATGCTCTTCATAAATTTCCCTCTTGGATCAACATGGAAATGTTTTTATCTCTTTGACAGAGATATTCTATTCTACACAAGAGTGCCTAGAGTCAAATCTGTCACTTCATGGGACATCCAGGGTATTTCTGAGGCAATAGGAACCTTAAGAGAACAGAATCATGCTTTCTTTAAAGCTTTTAATTGGTGTGGAAGTTTGACAATATATTTCTTCAGGCATGCATAAGCTTGCATTTAAACCCTTCTCCTACAGTTAATCAAAGTCCTTGTTTTATTTGTTCTGGGTAGAACTTAGGTTAGGGTTCACTTTGTCCAAAACATTCAATATAGATCTGGAAAGTGGATGACGTGACAGTTTACTGATGAGGTCAACTAAAAAATTACAGAAAGATTCCCACAATACTATATTTCTGGATGAAAATGAAGAACTCTGAACTGCTTTTGCCATGAAAGAATAGCAATCTGAAATTATCACTGCTAGTTTTATGAACTCAGAGCGGTAATCAAAATAGAAAAGCAAATGTAGGATTTTTTTGTCATGAATTAGGGAACAAAACAGATATTGCTAGGTCACCACATAAGTTCATGGTGTGGTCCTTGTGTTGGATACATTTTATGGTTTTCATTCCTTCCCTCTCTCTTCACTCCCTATGTACAAAGGGATACTAGCAGAACTGAAGAAGATGAAAAAGCATATCAGTAGTGTTCACAGATAATGATTGATCTTATCTGGAGCAAACAAATAAGCAGACTAAGATCTACAAATCCAGAAACCCTTCCGAGAAGTCTTCAAAATCACAGGGAAGAAGAATGAGAATAAGAAATAGCATCTCTTAATAGAGTTAGCAGAGTGTACTAAATGAAACTTGAATACATGTGGTTCCAAAAAAAAAAAGAAAAACCCAAAAAAGAAGAAAAGATATTTCTTCAAATAATGTAGTTAGGTCTTTGCTACAAGACCTTGTTCTTAAAGACAATATGAGTTGACTATTGGCAGTTGATGACTGATGAAAACAGCATTCTTATGCTTTGTTTCTTGGTTGTTTGGCTGTTTGGTTTTTCAGAGTCTTATGGTTCATCAGGAGCTGCAGGATGACAATGAAGATGAGAAGAAGCAAAGATTATCTGCTAATAGCTATACTAGCAGATGACAGTCATTCATGTATCATAACTCTCTGTCTCACAGCAGGATAAGTGTCTTCCTGAAAGCGCCTGTTTCTTCATTGATTTTGAAGAAATTTTGATAATGAGCTTAAGCTAGACATTTAATAGGAAAAGTCCCATGCCTTTTGGGAACAGGGCAGAGAATTAAAGAGTTAAGAGTTCTGAACTGAACATGTATTAAATTACAACTTAGCTCTTTTGCCTCAGAAGTTGTAGTAAAACTTATCTAGCAATAGTGGTAGTACCAATATAGACACATGATGTTAGACTGTATAAGTTAGATGAAGAGAAACAGTATGAGGGCCTACAGAACTGCTCTGCTCCAATCTGTATGAACAAACTCACTAAAAATCTTGCTTGATTTCACAGCATCCTTTTTAATTCTTGTATTAGCTTTCCTTGCTGTTATCTTGTTTTAGCCTGGCATAACTTTTCACCCAGTTCAGTATTTTTATGTTACCTCTTATTCTTTCCACAGTGCTAAAAACAACAGCCAATATCTGCTTAGGAAAAAAGCAGCAGTTTTGCTGCTCTGAGAACTTCCTTATGATTTTCTGTTCTTCACTGAGAAAGATCCCTCTGTTTCCCGACAGCCAAGCCATGACTGTGTCTTCCAGCTTGCAGGACTGGGCTGACCTCAACCTATGTATTTGAAATGATCTCCAGTGTCTCTGCTGAAATCTATCTCCTGTTTGGAGCAGCTCCTCTCCCAACCATATGGCTTTTGATCATCCTAACAAGGGAGATGTATCATTCTGTCATGGTATGATCAGATATGTTATTAAAAATTGATGGATTTTCATGAAAAGTTACCTGAAATGCTTTAATGTCTTTGAGTTTGCTCTCTGGTTAAATAATATTTACCGAATGCAACATCCTTCTTACTCAAAAAACATCCATCTGTGGTTCTTCAATCCATCCTCTCATTCAGATTTTCTCTTTAGGCTTATGTTTTACCATCAGGAATTCAAGATTTTTTTTTAAAGGCTTTATCATGGGGTATTTATTTTAGTCCCAGTGTTTATCACCTGTGATGACCTGCTAAGCAGTTTTGTTGAATCACATTGTGCAGATATTTCTTCTGAAATACATGTATGACTTTATTCCTTCCTTTTACATTTCCACCTCATTTTTATGTATGTTCTTTAATTGTATTATGTATGAATTTGAATTTAAAGAGTTTTTTTTTTTTTAAGCAGAGACTGCTTACCATATTTCTGTCTCTTAAGATGGTAAGGAACAATCACTGTCACCGATAAATAATACTTTAAAATGAGTTAACAAAAAGTGCTTTTCTGTCTTTCACTGGAAACACACCTACTGATTACAATCTCCATATAATAAAAGGAGGGCTCTACTATGCAGAGCACACTTTTTTGATCACAGGAGAAAGAGCTACTGCCTTTCTTAGACATATCTACTCAGTATAGTAGATTTCTGTACCATATAAATGGTGTCTTTAAACGAAGAATTAGGTGTTGCTGTGAGGCTGCCTTTTTGCAGCATGCCTGCTTATTATGACATGTAATAATGGTTGAGGTTAATGAATCTGTAAATTTTTGTCTCCTTGCTATTACTGCAGAGCCAGTCCACGCAAAAACCTGATAAGCAGTGTAACAGATTTCAGTGGATGAAAATTCATTGTACTGAGTTTTTTCTGCTTACCTTAATGTGTTCCAGATCATCTGGACCGCTCACTTAATAATCCCATTTTGTGGTGGACAGACTTGTTTGAGAGGTTGCCAACTGAGATGTTGAGGGTGTGTATTGATGACTCAGGTGAGATCCCATGACAACAGATAGGATTGCTCTGTCTGGTAACACAGCAAAAACAGCTGTGGGATGGGCGATGGGTATAACAGAGACTAGGCGTTTCAGACTGCTGTTTTCTGTCAGCCTCAAAGGCATCCTGGCTCTCATGCGCTGTGTTGTGAGCAGCAGTGATGCACAAAGTGCTTCAGTGCTCTTGGCAGCTGCATCAGATGCTGATCTGTTGGTCCTTGGACAATTTTCTCCATGTCTCTTACCCTGCAGAGGCATAACCATGTAGCAGGAGCTATTTTTTATTTTTCTATTTATGTGCTGAAGTACCTCATAGTATGTGGGAGTTTTGCTCACATCCTCCTAGGTAGAGGAAGGTTATTTCTCTTTTATATGCAGGAAGTCACTTGAAAGACATCAGCAGAGAAGTGCCTGATTTTCTGAGACTATTTATTTCATCTTATTGTAGACATCCATCCTTGGTGGGACTCATTGCCTTCTGGAAACACTTCTCTCCCTGATGTGTGCAGCCTACTGGGAGGGACATATGGATCCAAAAAGATCTAAGTTCTTTCTGAAGGTACTTAGCAATCTACAGATGATATCTTGTACTTATGAACTCCCAGAGAGAGTACTTATAAACTCCCAGAGAGGTTGTGGAGTCTCCTTCTTTGGAGGTCTTTAAAGCCCGCTTGGATTCAGCCCTGTGCCACATGCTCTAGGTGACCCTGCATGTGCAGGGGGCTTGGACTAGATGACCTCTGAGGTCCCTTCCAACCTTAAGCATTCTACAATTCTATGATTCTACGAACATTTTCAAAGTGTCTTCTGCCTGCCTAAAGCTCAGCAAAATGAGAATATATGTTGTCATCCTCTCCAGAGAGACAAGGACATGCTGTAGCATTGTAAGGCTCTGTGATGAGTTCAGGAGGCCAATCCTTGCTCATGGAAATGGATAGAGATTACACCATCCTCAGCAGCAGCCCTGCAGAGTCCTGCCTAGCCCCACGATGTAAAGAGGTTGTTATGGAAGGGTGTCATGGATCTCACTCTGTCAGAAGAAGGAAAGTCCTACAGTTTTTTTTTTCCTAAGGGTAAAGAGAAATTCTTGGGATGTAAATAGCCACCACTGAATGTATTGGAATGAAAATCTGAGATTTGCACAGATCTTGAGATGATTTTTGAGTGTTCTAGAAAGAGTCAGAGGTTTTGATAACTTGGTCTTTAAAATTAGCTTGGCAAACTTGCTCAAAAATCATATTTGGGAGACAAGCCAGCATTGGCAGAGAAAAGAAGTCCTGCTTCCAATCCATGTGACTCCAGGATTAATTCTTTTCTGACAGTTTAAATCTATTTGTAGTTTTAATTGCCTTATATTACTAACTTCTTGCTCATGCATAATGTGTATGAAGTATTAAATAGCATCAGTATTTCACCTCAGATGAGGGAAAGGCTCCTAGGGAAAGTGGGGGGAAAAAATGAGGACACAGAGGAAATGTGGCACATCGCTTATATAGCCATTCATTTATGGCATAACATCTTTGTGACCTTTTTGCCTTTGAAACATTTCCTCCGTAGTTGCTAAAATTAGGCTGTAAAAATGGGATAAATATGCATGAAGGTACTGTTAGACTAATATTATTAGTTTGTTTTCTCTTTTTAGGAACTTCATAGAGCATCAGATTCTGCTGCCATTCCTGGACAGCAGACTCATCATCTGGACCACCCTTCATTTTTATTTGTACAGTACCTAGCACTGAAAGGATCTCCTTTACTTTTAACCCTCAAGCCAAATAAATACATGTAAACAGTAATAACTACTACCAATGTACTTCAGAGAGAACCACAGAGATCAACAGAGGTCAGATCTTCTTTAATTCTGTGAGCACAGTAGCAATATCCTAAAAAATTAATAATGTTGGAAAGTGAAAAATATTTATTCCTGAGAATCAGCTGGCTGTCTCCAGAGTGGAAGTCAACTCATGCTTTGTGAGAGAAATACATCACCTCTCTAAATTTAGATTTGAGAATGGCAGCTTCTCTGTTAATGAAAGCGTATATTCACTACTAAAGTACACAGTGGTCAGATGAGAAATTTCATGTCATTAAACTGGTACATAATTTACCTCTCCTGTATGTCTTTTGGAATTAACATTCAGTAATTTGTTCTTATTGGAGACATGGTAGAGGAAAATAGAGGATGTGCAAGTTCAGTGAACTCTGCCAGTCACTTGCTTGAATAAATGGACTGTTTAGGACTATTAAAAAAATGTCCTGTAATATTGAATTTGTAACAAAAATAATAAATAATAGCTAACATTTTAAGCATGTTTTACCTACCTGTTCTTCAATAACTGGCAATATGTCATTCGTTTGCTGAGATTTGCCTCAAATTGCCTTTGTGCTGAAAAAATATCTTAGAGGGAAAAGCCTCGGACCTCAAATGAGAAAGAAAGAAGTTGCTTCATTACAATTTATAACTGCTGACATTAGGGAGGGACTTTGATTATGTGTCCCTTGGTCTGTTAGATAAAAATATGTCATAGGAATTTAGGGGTAGAAATTTCAAAACTACTCTAGACAGATTTAACCTGTAGATGGATTTGGGGATTTTTTAGATCAAGGCAGTTGCATTTCTAAAAGAGCTTCTCCAGTTAGCAGGTTACTAAGAAAAAGTTCATACTGGATTTCCACAGTGAACCCTATCATCTATGCTCACATTTTCAAAGCAGGCAGATTTTCAGTTACAAAATGTGTGAACTTTTTGTGTAAAACCTTCTTAAGAGTTATGCTTCTGGATTGCCATTACAGTCAATGGAGAAAAATAATACTTACAAAATCCATTTCATCCTGAAGTAGATGTTAAAATTAGGCCAGGTGGCTGAAGGAGGGACTTACTGTTCTCTATTGCCTTTAACATAGTTTTAGGTGACCAACTCATCTAATACATGAGCTTTAATGACTGAGAGCTGCCTGTGAAACTGGGAAGGTTGTTCAGGTATCCTGGCAGGACAAGTCACTCAGAAGCCTTCTCTGGTTGTGTCCAAGATTAGACTTGCTCATGCCATCCCTCAGAGTAAGTTAGGATGCTCTGGATGCCATTCTGGGAAAGGGTCTGCTCTTTTCATGTCAGTGCTCAAACATAAGAGCTCGATTGCCTGGGATGAAACTCAGAGCCAGAAACGTGATGTCTCTGGAGCAATTCCCAGTTCAAATTCCACATGGAGGCTAACAACCATCATGCTGAGCAGGCAGAGAGTAGATGGCCTCATCTGCTGAGAGCTGGAAAAAGGAAATGGATCTCAGCTTATCTCCTACTAAAGCCAGCCTCCTTTTCAGAGGAAAGACTTGACCAAGAGGAAGGAAGTTGGGGGTGGAGGGGATAAAGTGTTTATCTGGAAGTGAGACTTGTCCATCATGGAGTTTTAGCACAACTCACAAGGCTTTTGACACCAAGTTTCATAGACAAACAATACTAATAGTGTTCAATTCACTTAGGGATTTTAAATTCAGATGTCAGCCATGTAGAAGGACACTATCCAAGCAAATCAGTTAAGCTTGAGTACTTGTGATTGGATATTTTTGGGACATATTTTCAACAGTGTTTAAAATCAAACTGTGATTCTATTTGTATTAACAAAATAAATATTGCCAGGACATGTCTCTGGCTGTTGGGACACAAGTTCCCACACTGTTAATTTTAGTTAGGATGACTTCTGCAATTACATGCGGGACATGATTATGCACCATCTGCGACAAAAATGGATCGATGCCATAACTTTTTCTAAAATGTTTTGTATTGTAATGCTACCTAACAGAAATCATTCAGCTGCAGTGTTCTCTGAGCAGAGTTTGAAACAGAAAGTAGCATTTAATTTAAAGAATATTCTGTATAATAATAACCTTTCATTTGCATTCCTCTCAAATGGGAACAGAATTGGGGAGTCTGTTACCCAGATGTAAGTCATAAACAGTAAAATGTACATCTTCCCACCATACTTTGCTTCTGATATCTAAGTCCATTTCAAGACATGCCCTAAGATCATCTCATTTAGTGTGTACCATATTTGCACATTCCAGAACTATATTTTCAGTTGTATCTTCAGTATCAGCAAGACTGTGAATCTGAAATCTGTACATCTCAATTTGGAACATGACATGCAAATATAACTATTCGAAATCTTTTCAAACTGAAAATACTGAAAGGAACATTTTCCATGTTCCTTAACATTTGCAATTGTTAAGCATATTTTATATATGTATGCGTCTCTCAATATGTGCTTGCATGTATGACTAGTACAACTGTTGCAGAAGTAACTGTTAAGCTTTATAACAGAAGGTACTGTCTGTACAATTTTGAAGGAGAAAAATACATTTTGTTTGCTCTAAAACAGAAGAAATTGATGTTATATTTCTGGAATACGTGCTTCAAAATCTATTGCTTAACAATGGATTAGATAAAAGCAAGCACACTGAAATAATTATTTAACAAGCTAAATAAACTAGTATATGTAGAATATATGAAAAGACAAAGCCAGTATTGATAATTCTAGAATCAAGGAATACTATAAAAAAGCTAGACCCTACCAACAATTTACCATTTTCCTAGGTGCAGCACCTTTTTCTTGGTCAGATGGAGTAATTAGCAGATGTTGAAGGTGCCATTCTGATGCAAATCCCAGGCAAACATTCCTTGAACATGACCATTGGTCAACAAGTTGCGAAGATATTTCATGGCTCAGCAGATGGGTCAGCTAAGGCTAGTTAGGAAAGTCATATCTGATATATAAAACTAAATAGATAATGTATAATGTATTTCAGTTCAGCATATCTCAGCTTGGACGGTGGATATCTGAATACAATATATTAAAAAGCGGAAGATACAAAAGTGGAAGCAACAGAATGCAATGATTTGCATTTCTGTGTAGTACAGATAATCTGATATTCGTATTTTTACCTTAGTTTCCTACAGAGATTAGATTTATCTTTGTCTACTCTTCAGGTTCTCCACTAGGTTCTGTACATGTTCCTGCAAATGTAGTTGAAATGTCCCAAAGGATATTGAATTCTTCCTTGGCTTGTAAATAAAGGTACTAAGGTAGAGAAAGGTGAGGTGTAAATACGATTTTCTACTGAAATATGCAACAGATATCAAAGAATTTATTAGATAACAGGGAATCCAATAAGATGAAAAAAGTAACTTTTTTCACCCAGATTGTTCTTATTGGCTAATCAGAAAACAAGTAATTTCAGCAGAGACATTTTTAGAATCTGAGATACAATTTTGCTCTCAAAGCTAAGCATCTCAGGCATGCTGGAAATACAGGACTATAACAAAATTACACTATATATCCATCATTATTGTTCTTATTTTAACCTGGAAGGAAAATGATGGAGAGACCTACTCAAGGTAATATAGTAAGATATAGCATTATCTGTGCAGAATAGAGACGAAATCTCCGTTTCACACAGTATAAACTGTATGTCTCCATTTTGTATAAAAACACACTGGAAAAGTAAATTTTAAGTAAATAGTTTCATTTTTTCATTCTTCTATGTCTCCATTTCAATGTTTGTAATAGTACTCACTGAAGTCTACAGATCAAAAACTCTATCAAAGGGCTTATGGGCTTCATATTAGGTGGTCTGTCAGACTGCAGGACTTCCTTTACACTATGGTTTGAAGTACTGGGGACAGCACTTCTGATAACTTTTGAGAAGATGTATTCATGACACCTATAGCAGCATATTTAGTGCTAAAGGTAAGGGATGGAAAGGAGATATCAACCTGATAGCATCTAGCAGAGGATTTAATAGTAGAACCTTGCTTAACTAGATTTTTTATTGACTGCAGCAGAGCTACTTGTGAACTGTAGATCTAATGACCACTATAGAGCCTGGACCCTGAGGCAAGGTGAAATATCAGCCACAAGGGCAATGCGGGGAACAAGAGAATGAACTAGTGGCTTAACTGCTAAGGATTTTAAAAGTTTTATTAATATTCTGGGTTTTTTTTTTGTTTGTTTAAATTCAGTAACTTCCAATAGCCTTTCAACAGGAAAATTATAAACATATTGTTCATCTGATATGGTATCCATAGTGATAACAATTGGTGCCCATACATGGTTCCTAATTTTCACAGAGTTGCACGGTCAGCATCTACCTCTCTTTTAAAGCATATTAAGGAAGATCATTTCCTTTTAAGGTGCAGTTTTATCATAAATAAGATAAATATTATAATCATAATAAATATTATAAAAATAATAACATTGCTGACTTGACCAAATTTCTGCTAAAGGAGTTTTCCTAATTGTTTGTATGTTGTCAGAAATATAATATCAAAGACAGAAAAAGAGATACTTCACAGTAGTACAGTAAGAATAAAAGAGATTAAACAAACCAAAGGAAAAATGAAGCACTGTTGTTCCAGTCTTATAGTGAGACTGAAGAAAACAGATGAGAATTTGTTGAAAAGAGTGATTATCTTTTTTCTTTTTTTTTCTTTTTTTTTTTAGGAGGAGAGGAGGTGGAAGGTGATTAAAGATATCATATTTCTTCTTGTTCTGATTCCAAGTCTCTTTTAGTCATATTTGTCAATGCATACAAATATACTAATAAGCTAGTATTACTAGATATAGTAATCTTCTAAATATACTTATATACTAAATAGACTAATTCTATAATCCTTCTAAAAACAGACAGCCATTCTTCAATGCCATTACTGAAAGCAGAGAATTATATAAACCTTAGAATGTTCCTTTGTTCAAATTCAGAGACCAACTGTAAATATATAAAAGTGGTGATAATTTCTCATTTTGCTGTCCAGCCAGACAATTTGTCACTTTACAGAATCACAGAACCACAGGATGGCTGAGATTGGAAGGGACCTCTAGAGATCATCTAGTCCAAACCCCTGCTCCAGCAGGGACACTTAGAACATAGGGCATAGGGCGGCATCCAGGTGGGTTTGGAAGACTTCCAGAGAAGGAGGCTTCATAGCCTCCCTGGGCAGCCTGTTCCAGGGCTCTGTCATCCTCACAGGAGAGAAGTTGGAGAAGGAGATGGAAATGGAACTTCCTGTGTTGCAGTTTGCACCCATTACCCATTGTCCTGTCACCACTACAGAGAAGAGCTTGGCCCCTTCCTCCCTACATTCTCATTTCATGAACTTATACATTTTAATCATATTCCCTCTCGACCTTCTATTCTCCAAGCTAAAGCTTTAACCTGGAAGAAGAGAAGTAAGGTATTATATGTAAAATTGCAGTAGAAGGATGAGTTGTAACTGAAAACAGTTGACAAAATTGTTTCTTCTAAAAAAATGCAGCTTATGACCAGTATTTTTAATTCACAGTAATATGATACAGAATATATGAACATCTGAAATATAGTTTTTCTTTTATTGACTTACAATGGGAAAATTTTACATGAGTATTTTTTAACAGTAGTTAGGGTTCAGTAGTAGAAGAATAACTATTCATTTTTAGATTCTCAGAGAATCCTAAAATCTTAGATTTATATTTAAAGTCTAATGATGCTGAAGAAGCCATTATGGAGTCTTATATTAGTTTCACTTGACTTCAATCAATCTATACACAAAGAAAATAGGGTTGTAGAAACTCTTTTTTCAAACTGAGCTTCCACCTTTGGGGAGGTGGGAGGAAGAAATAATTTTGTTTTCATCATGACATTTAAGATAATGCATGTATATATTAATGCTGCCAAATACTAAATGAAATACATATTTTCAATTACTGTTACACTCACATGCAAGAGTTAGAGAGATGATTGAAAAGCAGAGTGCCATGACGTTACATGATACGGCATTAGCTAGAGGCTGTACTTTCTTCTCACTTCCAAGTTCCTCAGTCTCCTTGGAGGGTGACCAAAGTTGCAGATTGCAACAAGAAACAGAACATAATGTTGATGTGGCTCCCCAGAACGCCAATGCAGCTTTTTTTTTTTTTAATGTCCTATGATCTAATAATAAACTGGTGTTAGATCAGTTCCACTTCCATTGAGTTTCATGGGCAACAGATAGTACTGGCCCAAACTATTCCTCTTCTAAAAACAAGTGTTCTCTAAGGAACAGAGGCACGGACCTATTGTTTTACAAGTATTATCAGAAGTTAATCAACTGCTATGTAAGTAACATTTCTGCTGAGTAGCTTCTTTTTCAGTAGATCATTAAAGAACAATGGCTGCTATTTTCTCATCTTGTGCTAAAATTTCTTCTTGATCCATGGTGATTTTGGTATTGGCTGTAAGGATATCTCATCAGGAGAAGCAGAATATTAGTCATGAAGTTTTTGTCTTTCCGCATGAAAGCAGCTTCTGAGTGGACCTGCATGTATTCTAGAAATATTTATTGATCCAATGATGAGGCATTTTCCTGGCTAGATATCAGCATTATTGTTTTTACAGTGTATCTATTAACTCTGAAAGGAATAAGTCGGCGCATGTGCAGAGCTATTCTCTAAAAATCCAAGTGGAGCACAGCTCTGCAAGAATTGGTGAATGAATGGTGACATTATAGAAAAATCTGCATTCAATGAGGAGGAAGTGAACCACACCATGTCTGGAATATTAATTTTTTGTTAATAGAACAAATTATGGCAGTATTTGGTGAGATTCATCTTAGGCATTTATCTAGGCATTCATCCAGGCATTTAGAGGGGTGCTCATGTCAGAAACCTTCCTCTGTAGCCAATGCAGGGAAATAGGTAGATCTAGAAACTGATTCTGACCTTAGATGGACTCCAAATGTCTCTAAGTATAGACTTTCTCCTGTATTGTTTTTTATTTGGAGGTTATTAAGACAAAACTCTATAATGCCTTTGAATCCAAAAACTCACTGGTTCCTCTATTTTGCCAGGTTCTGCTTTCCTCAATTTGCCAGATAAGGAAATGAGTCTGGTAGTACTGCAAGCTTTTAAAACAAGATTTTTGTGTTTTATGTTACAATTAAGATCAAATTTATGATTCCTGTTTTCCTGGCCAGGAATTTTACATGATCTATGCTCTTGGAAAAACAGATTACAGGATTTCATATGCTGGTATATAAACCAATGCCAGAGGTTTATTTTTCATTTTCATTATTATCTTTGTAGAAACAAAGAAATCGGAGATGAAAACATCTTAGATTATCTGTCCAGCTCCCACTCTCATTTAATATTAGGCCATTTATTCCCTACTGCATTGTCTATTCTTGCTGTAAATGACTCATAATAACCTTTCCATTAGATTAGCTGAGAGGTTAATCTTCATTGTTTGTTCACTGAAATTACTCCTGTTTGCACCCCATGGACTCTTAAAGAATTATTCTGTTTCTGCTTTTGCTTTAAAAATGGAACATGTCAAAATCTTATTTTTTTTAAGATGACATGTTATCTTTTGGGGAGTTTTGGAAATTATACCACTTTGCTGTTTTGATATTTCTTTTCTTTTTTTTTTTTAATCCAAGTGAATAGTTGTAGGCAGTGTTCTATCATGGTTGTATAGCTTGCTGTAACTCTACCCTTCTGTTGTAATTCTCATGCAAGCAGTCAGACATATTTCCCCCAAAGCTGAGTTCTTCACTACTCCCACTATGTTGACACTTGAGCACTTGAGTATTATACACCTGGGCTCACGTGGGGCATATACCTAGTTTTGTTGAATGCCCATCAGCCATACAGATTTATAGTGGATGTGCAGGCAGACACATCAAGGATTTCTCACTAGGGAGAAAGGCCTCTGGTGCCATCTCCCAATATTATCTCTATTAGTCTGTGGGACTGTGTCCAATCAGTTTAAACATCGGTTTACTTCAGTTTGAAACCACCACTTTTGACTTAAAATACTTGTGAAGTCTACCTCAAGATACTAGAATTTTGAGAGTTAAATACTGTAAAGTTGTTCCAAGGATCATTAAACCAAAGTCTCCTTTGGGTCTAGCCCTTAAAGTTACATAGTGTGACCATGACTTGTGCGGGAAATTGGTCACAGAAAAAGAACCGAGTTCAACAGCAGCATTATAATTTTCCATCATAACCACAGGATGTCCTTCTTCCTTATACCAGTCTATTGTATATGATATGTGAATAACACTTATCCATCTTTCTGATATCATTACCATATTCATCTGGTAGCACAGTCATATTTTTTCATATTCTAATAATATATATGCTACCAGTTCAAGAATGGAAGACTGAACATCAGATTGTACTGCCTTGATAATAACTGTAAGAAGATGCCTTGTTTCCATCAATTTGGTACTATAATCGTTAAGTTAAGCATAAATCATGTTTACAGTGAATTGAGTGTCACTCAATCCTCAGTTCACAATAACATATTATGAATTTTTAATTTATTGCATTAAAACTAAAATAATTTTCATCCAGAAGATGTGAAAGCAATGGTGTCACTCTTGCTTAAACTTTAATGTAGCAGCTTTCCAGAGCTTTCTAAGCTTACTTTTTCTAGTGGAAAATTTGGATCTCTTGACTTTGGGATAAGATGCTGGACAGCCCATCAAATGATTTATTCCAAAAATGACACTATCTGAGATAATTGTAATGAAGCTGGTGTGCTTAATTGCAAAACATATAACATGTTTTCCTCTTGCTTTTACTATGTGTTATCATAACCTCTGTCAGCTTGCTCGCTGTACCCCTAGTCTTGAAATCTTGAAATTAAAGTTAGTAGTCTTTTTATTTTTTTTTATTTCCAGTGACAAATTAACAGAATTATGAGTGTTTCACCATTCTGCCTCAGATAAAACCTCATCTTTCATCAGAAAAAAAGTATAGATTTTGTTAGGCATAGTTCAAAAGGAATTAATTTCCTCTTTTTTGTTTTTATTTACTTATCTTAATGTTAAAATGAAGATGGTCCTGACTATGAATAGTTGACTGCCTAGTGACTGGATGCAGAGCTTACATAAGTAAAGAGGCAAGGAACAGTGCTCATAAAATGTATCAGATTAAAATTAGTGTTGCAAGTTTTGAAATGTGCCTAGTATGTCAAAATATATTGGCTTTTGGGTGTCCAACGTGATATGCCTTTAGAGTGACCTGTATTTCTAAAAATAAAGTCTCTCACATCACTACACACTTTTCAAACTTAAGAATAAATAGTTAAGGTATTCTGGCATTATATCAAAATGTGCAGTTCTCATGGAAAGTATTACATGCTCTGGCATTATGTAGTGGGTGTGTAAATTTTCCATCTGATCCAGCAGGAGCCTTGCCTTTTTGAAATGTTATGCTCTCAGCTCAAGGGATTTTATGTCATGGAAAACATTAGTGATGGAGTGAATTAAGTATCCTATCCTAATGTGGCTTTAATTTTCAAGCTTTACCATCTCCTGGGCCTTCTCCCAATTTCCTGCAATGAGTGTTCAGAATTTGCACAGGACCTTGAAGTTCTACGTCACAACTCCTGTCATTTTTCACCTCATTTGCTGGTTCTCTTTTTCAATAAATATAGACAAGAGAGCAAAAAAGCTTCTGCATAAGGAACAAGAACCACAACAGAAATGTGTCAGACTTCTGAATATTACATAGTTTGAACTTACATGGTTTGGGCAGGTCTAACAGCAAAGTCCTAGTCCAGTTCTGTTCCTTCTGTTCTAGCACATGCTTTGTTGGGACACCAATTTTTGCGACTAATTTTAGCTTAAGTGGAAACATAAGAGTGACAGTGGACTAATTATAAGACAATACAAATCTATATCAAACTCATTTCAGCTATTAGAAAGACTGATAAAAGCATTAGCTGCTTTTGAAATTCTTGAAAATGGTGAATAATATACTATGGTGTATTTATTCTTGCACAGAATGAGATTTGAATTCTTTTTTCATCTTCTTTATTCAAAATTATTCTATTTCTCCCCTCCTTCTCTCTTTTTCAGTCCTTGTCAAGCTGACAGAGGTAGTAAATTCAGATGGGACATTTCACAGGAATTTACAATGGACTTCTCATAGGTTAAAATTTCAATTAGCATTATTTTATGGGAATTAAATGGGACTAGAGATAGAGCTCCTCTCTCTTTTGTAAGAAATACCCATGCTATCAATAGACAATCAACAAAGGCCTGTGAAATACAGATGTATTTCTGGAAAAATGGGGCAAAATGTCTGAAATAACTGAAATGAAATAATTGAAATAATTTGAATAAAATCTTTTTTTTTTGAACTGGAGAGGACATTTTCTTGTTGATCTTTCAAGGATTATTGCAATTCCTATAGCAAAAAGTTTGT
Organism: Nothura maculosa; assembly: GCA_032353885.1. NCBI lineage: Eukaryota > Metazoa > Chordata > Aves > Tinamiformes > Tinamidae > Nothura > Nothura maculosa. Next base: position 990,171 of record JAUBOD010000735.1, read on the forward strand.
TTTATGGTGAAACTATACAGCATACCTCTGTGTATGGTAGATGTTCTGCTTGTTTGTATGTTTGTTTGTTTGTTTTTGCAGGGAACAAGCTCAAACTTCAGGTATGAGAAACTCTTTTTGTAAGATGTCAAAAATCCTTTCTGAATAACTTTTTTTTTAAATGAGCCTCATTAGTTTTACTTTGGCCATCTACTTGTGCATTAACATGTGGTACCAATGAATACTACAAGTGTTCATAGTTCATGCCATCCTGTGAAGAACATACAATGGGATGTAAATTACTCTGAGATAAAACAACAGGAATTATCTTTATAGGTAAGTAGAACTATTGTGAAGGCCTGTGGAGGCCTATTTCAAGGAAGGCAGGACAGTGTTCCATCAGCAAGCGGGGAGTAGCATGGGATGCCTCGCTAGTGGGTAACCAGCTTCAAGGACAGCAGCGCACTTGTTCTATCAGCAAGCGACAAAAGCAACTGAACAACTGCTATGTAACCAAGAAGCTAATTGGATAGTCGTGGTGTATTAGCCAGGGCACAAGAGAACTGACTGACATATTAACTACACAGAATGTTTATGATTCGGCCACCTGGGACAGCGTAGGAGTCACCCTGTGGGATAAGTTTACTTGCAGTGACCAAGAGCCAGCCTCCCTCCTTGGATCGTGGGGAACGCTCTGTGAAGCACTAAAAGCCTATACAGGGTTGGGCTCTAGAGAAAAAAGGTAAAACAAAAGGGGAAATGCCTGCTGACCCAACTGAACCAAATCAAGGTACGGATCAAGGTGTGGTGTGTGCAGTGGCTCATGTGGATCTACCTGACAATCCCCTAGATCCAGGACCTAGAGACCTTGCTGCTCTGTACCCCAAAAACTATCATCATTTGGCCGACTGCTGGCAGTTTTCAGCTCTAAATGAGCTTTAGCTGGGTTCAGCGCTATTCAATCAAGGAGACGGACAAAATGTGTCCATGCATATAGCTTTTTGGTTTGGCTTGCAGCAGTTGACAGCATTTCAGTCTTAGTCAGTATGCTATCATTTCATAGCTTTATAAGGCTATGCCTAAAGCCAAGCTGTGAGTCTTTGTTTTCATTTAAATATTTTAATCAGAGTCCCAGAGAGTTGTTTCATCCCAGGAACCTGCTGATGCCTTACAGGGGGCATTACTTCACCAGTCCATTTCTGAGCTAGGTTGGCACTGACAAGGCAGCCCTGATCTAGGGGGATCTTTGAGGATTCAGTATCCATTGGAAATGTATGGAGAGTCTCCATTCAGCAATAAGGCGTATAAACAACAAACTCTTTCTTGACCCATTTGAGTTTTGGTTCTCAGGGACTCAAAATTGGGACTCAAAGTGACAATTGGCCATCATGTCATGTCTAAAAGGCTTACCTTTTGCTGGTTCTCTGTTTAGCTGTGAGATACAGCAGCCACACATCTCGAGGTAGTGCATATACCAGATTGGGTCCATGCTATGGGTTCATAGTTAGATGTTTAGGGGGTGACTAATTCTTGAACTAAACCTTGCACATGCTATTATTACTGGTCTTAGCATAGAAGATGGAAATCTTGGCTACTTTTATCCTCATTTAAGACTGATAATATATGGGTTTTTGTTCAGAAAGTTAGAGCAATCATATTGATGATGGCAAATAACCCAGATCTGTCCCATAAGTAAATGTGCTAATCAATAGACTGTTGTACAGGAACTTTATAATGACATGAATGATCTGGGCAACTAATTCCAGGAAAAGGCTTCAGGTTGTTCAAAATTTACCTGCATACCCTATTTGATGCAGGAAGGTAGGAAGATTTTCAAAGCAGCAACTCATTTTTACTAAAAAATGTAAAATTTCAAAATGAAAGTCTTTCTGAAAGAGAGCTTACTACTTCTTACTTTAAAAATAGCTGTTCAGAATTCATGAGGTTTGCAAAATTTCTGCCTTCCTTTATTTATTTTATTCTATTTTTGAGGGGGATGGAGAGTGTTAAACAAGAATTCCTGAAGAGCAAAATGGTCAACCAAATGGTATTTTTCAGCAAATAACTAATTTACCCCCTACTAATTGCCAACTCCACTTGAACTCAATCTTTATCACATTTTAGTATGGCTTCACAAAAGAATAGATCATCCTTATCTACCAGATGGGACTGATAGTAAAGGGAGCCTATTCTACTAAAATTTACATATAGGTTTTCCCTGCAGTACAAATACAAGGCTCAGCTAATCTAAATGTGTTTCGGAGAGGTGGCCAGAAAGAGTTCCAAGTTTCTCATGGAACTTCTCAAGCAAAACAGAATATTTTTATTCATTCTCATTACAAGATAATTTAAACACCCTTGAGCCAAAAGAACTTGGAAATTTACCCAGTGTTATATGAAAAGATTAAAAGATTTTATGAACTGCTGGGTCTAGTCAGAGTTGGGCATATGAGCTGTAATAAAGTGACTAAAGGTTTTGCCATCCGAGCATGCAGCTTGTCTTTGTCTCATGCCATCTCTTGAACACAATCAGAGGAGACCTTGATACTGCTTCAGCCTAGATCATCAAATCTGTTTGGGTGATGCAATCCAGATTCACAAAGTGCCATAACCAAGAGCAACTTTTACGATTTCAGCACTTATATGCTGATGTCTGGCTCTACAAGTTGAACTCATATTCTGGTGATATTCACGTCTGGGTGAATAGGGAGGCTCCCAGGAATGGGATTTGCAATAAGCAGGAAGCTAAATAAGGTATACCTTTCCCAGTCAATAGAAAACACTATGTAAAGGATTCTTTCTTAAATTCAGTCTGCCTTCTTGAAGACAGGTTGTAGAAACCAGAAACATTCTTCTGGCCTTTGTGTAAAACGCAATTAGAAGGGATATAATGTTGCAGCTCAATGGATATGGGAAAGGAGAGTATTGATTGCTGAGCCTTCTCCTCAAGTTGTTCAGATTTTATGCATTAATGAGTCACTGAATAAAATAAAATGATTAAAGGTCTTCGATCACTTGACTGATCTGTCAGACTAGAATGCTACAAGATTACACTCATTTTTGACTACAAATTGTGTCATATATGTTTTGTAGTTTTGATCAGGAACAAGCTTCTGAACACTCTGATTTGTAGTGCAGAGCAATCTTGAACAATTTAAATCACTTTTGATGAAAACTAAATAGAAAGATGCTCTCTTCCATCTACTCATCATACCAGCAGCTTTCTGGGAATACAGCAGGCTTGCATCCTTAGACATCAAGAGAACAAACTTTGACATGCTTGGAAGAATCCAAAGGAGAAGGGTCCCGAACGGCTTGTTCATTTACAAGGATCACTTCATCGAAGCTCAAG
>JAUBOD010000735.1:1002677-1021049 GCA_032353885.1 Nothura maculosa
CTGTTGGCCACCAAATGGATGAAGGAAATACTTGCCATACTCCACTTGCTTCAGTGGAGGTGTCACAAGAGGTCTGGAAAGAGCTGTAGAAAAGTGAACATGCATAGCAAGACTATGATAATGTGAAACTTCCTTTAACAGTCTCTTGTCCTTTTAGCTCCTGTTTAATACTGTCGGCTTTAACTTATTTCCTGAGATTATGGATAAAATGCATTGTTGATACCAGCATTCACAAATTTATCTGCATTGGTTTCTTGACACTTTATATTTCAGCCTGCTTTATTTGGTTAACTGAGTTCATGCTGTCTCTAAATCAATGATCCACTTCCTCTGGGTTGCTGATATGGTTTGCAGTCATTTAATGGCTTAGAATATTCAGGGATATGAAATTTTTCCTTTTTCCATCACTTACAATATGTATTTTTATATATAGGTAAGATTTAGTTATTAGTATTTTTGCTTAATTTGTCTGTTTGTGGCTCCCTGTGTGTAGCCCAGGTCATTCTACCTGTCAGCTCACTTTTTTGTCCCTTTGCACCATATTCTTATTTCTCATCTCATACATGCTCATCTCTCTCACACAAGAAATAAATAACAACCTGGTAAAACCATGTCCAGAAAGTGAGGACCACATTTTTCCTTCCCCAGTAAATCCATGGCTGGATTTTTCCCTCTCTAGCTCATCCACAAGCTGTTCCTCTTTTCTACTTCTCCAAAGGTGGCTGTCTCCTGAGACCTGCTAGGGGAACTGTTTGTGTGGGACTGAGTGAACTCCCTTAGTGTGACTGTGTTGGTTCTGACATCTTCATTAATTCCACTGGTTTGGAATGTGAGGGTCTTGAGACTCTTCACATGAGCCAGGTAGCAAGGCATGCGCGGTTGGGGAGTGTTTTCAATAAGCCAGAGCCTCCTCCAAAGCATTCACAATGGGCAAATAAATAGCCATTGCTATAGGGAGAGTGAGGAGCATTTGGGAGAAAAATTATGGAAAATAAGATGTTCAGCTTTTATCAAGGCTGTCATAAACCCGTGAGACTAATTTCTAATATCCAAGTTCCGCCTCATCATGCCTCATTTATCAGATACTAAACACTTATCTCAGCTATCTTGGCATCCAACACTGGTCTCCTAAGTAAATCCTAAGCAAATCATTAGCCAATCTGAAAAATACAAAGCAAAACCAGCCCACAGTTTTCTGCAGCCTGTCTCTCAAAACCTCTCTCATGGGTATCCAAGCTGCTGATGCAGACTATTTCCCTGAGTAAGCAAACAGTAAAGAGTAAGTAAGAGTTTTTGAAGATAAAGTTCTCTATCTATTTTTAGGCCTGCTGGGTGGGTAAGTGTGCATGAAATTTAAGCAAGAGCATCTACCAATTTCTGAGGGGAAAAAAAGGCAAAATTCTGCCCCCCCCCACTATTATAATTAGCCAGTAGGGATAAATATAGAGTGCATTAGACATTCTGCAGTAGATATTTAGATTTTGTTGGAGCTTGCTGAAAACTTGTATGTTTAGCTCCCCCATGAAAACCAGGATTTTGGAGGTGATTTTGCACAAGAGCTTGTTTCTCCTAGACACTCTCAGCTGTAATAATAATAATAATCAGCCTTGAAGAATACATTGTTGACATTCTCAGGTTAAAAAAAAAACACTTTGGTGCCTTCATTCTGTATCCTTCATAACTCGATGGTTTGAACTACCTTCAGATCAATAATGAGATCAGTGCTTAGAGAGTAAGGGATATAAATTACACATCAGCCATAGATCAGCTGGTGGAAGATGAAAGTGGAGGCTAGGTAAATGTCTAGATATGTAAACATAAGATCATATCTATTTCACATTGTTTTCCTGAAAGTGTTTACAATATTAAAACAATCTGCCTGTAGTGTATGTAGGCCTTATTGCACGAAAACAGCCTGACAAGCTCTTTTGGTTGAAGAGTCATTCAACTATCTTTTAATCACAGCTCCAGACAAGAAGTGACTTTAAGCTATTACCAAATGGAAACTGGTTACTGACCGCCTGTGAGTCAAATGTGTTGGTGGTCTTTGGTTCCTAATAGAGAAGAGTTCGGATCAGACACACACACAGGATCAGAAACACTCACACTAACTACCAGAACAGACAAAAAAATGGTTCTTTTTTGATGGCCTTAGTGGATAGAAGGTTTTAGGTCTATTGGGGAATTTTACAAGGAAACAGTAACTGAAAACAAGAATATTACAAGAGGAATGTAACTAGTGCAAAGGGAAGGAAAGAATATATTCTTTGTTCCTATGTCAGCTGTCCAACTTGGTCACTGCTAGCATTTCACTTTCACCCTGAAGAGCAGCTAATTGTTTATGAAATGACCTTGTTATTCCTGCCCTAGTAACCTTGTCTGAAAGGCCACCATATGCATTTATTATTCTCTGAAGGAAAATGTGCTTTCTGACATCTGTTCTACATTTGTTTTCCTTTAATTTCCTTTAACTTCCATAACCCCCCTCCCCAGATTGCTCATCTGTGCTGCTCTGTACAAGGGTGGCATTGGGGGGCTGTGCTAGTCATACAAACTTGCTAGTCTTTGACCTGTGCTTCTGACTTTCTGTTTTGTAGCCTGGTCAAAAGGACAAAGAAGGGCAGTGAGAAATTGCCTTTTTCCTCATCTGGCTGCTGTGGTGAATATTCTGTCCCCTGAATTATGTATTCTGCTTTAGGAAAGTGAGAGCACTTCACCCAAAGGCTCGTGTTTATAGTTTAGTGCAGACAAAGGCTCCTTCTAATCTAACAGGATTCGTTTTCCTATTAATTTTATTGCCAAAGAGTGTCAAAACAGTCTGCCTTTTCCATGCAATTTTTTAGTTGGTAAAATGAGCATGGACAGCAAGTTCCCAAGGTCCACTTGTCTTCTCCTGCCTTGCCTTACCTTGCCTCTACTGTAAGTTTTGTGAACCAGTGATAGGAGTTGGAAAAAATGATATGAGATAGCATTTGGCTGATTTTATACATTAATTAATAGGACATTGATGATAACACAATGTGGAAACAGGAAAAAAATATGGCATAATGCTTACCAGATATGTTCTAATAGTCAGGATATGCACACTGTCAAAGGAAAATGAATTCACTGCACCCATCATGAAAGGTGTTTCTGTGACAAGTTCTCTGACTCGCTGAGGCCCCCTCCAGGTTCTTCTGCTTGTGCTTAGTTTCCTTCATTTCATCCTGTTGTTTACTTTTGAATGGGGAATGTCTTCACTTACGCTTGTCAATGATGAATTTTATTTATTGCATAGCAGTCTTATTTCAGAGGAAATCCAGTTCTTTTTTTTTCTGCTCCTTCACTTCATGCAATCAGTGAATGCAGCTTGCATACGGTTTCCCATCTGTCTCAGTCATTTATATAGATTAAAAACAGCAGAGGTCCAAGTAATGGCCTTGTGAGGAGGATTCCCCACAGTGGGGTGGCTTGCTTTACAAGTCTTCAGATTTCACTTTGTTTGTTAGTTTTTTTCTCATCTGTGAATTCACCATTTGCATTTTAATAGCTTTGAAGAGGAGAAGGTTGCCCTCAAAGTCTCACCAGCCTGCTTTGTAACTTCAGACAATGCTGTCTGCTTATTCTCTTCTTAAACCCAGTAATCTGTGTTTCATAAAAACACATCATCCTTAGTTCTTGCCTTGGCCAGAAATGCTCTTATGGGATTGTAATAAATGAATCTCACCTACTAAAATCCTCAAACATACTTACACGCATCTTTGTGTTATTTTATGATTATCATATTTTGTCGTATTATTCGGAGACAATATTACTGCTAAAAATCTATAGAATAAAAACATTTCACCTCTTTGAAAGGTTGCAGCTTTCAAACAGGTTGAACCTGTTTATATAATAACATGCCATTAAATCAGTGGGCACATATTACCATTAAACATCATTTCTGCACTTTATGCTTTATATGATTTCCCTACTTTTATTTTTCTTTTAAACATTACACTAATTTTAGACAAAATAGTTACTTTGCAATAGAGGTAGAAATTAATAGCCAACTCAATGTTGTGAGAGCCATCTCATTCATTCAGTAAGAAGCAATGACTTTATGCCATCTAAAGTGACAAAGATGATTAAGGGACTGGAGCATCTATCCCATGAGGAAAGACTAAAATGAGCTAGGTCTGTTTGGCCTACAGAAAAGAAGAGGATATCTGAGCAGTGTATAAATACCTGAGGGGAGAATGTAAAGAACATGGGGCCAAACTCTTCTTGGTGGTGGCCAGTGACAGGACAAGAGGTAATGGTATAAGTTGAAACAAAGGTAGTTCCATCTCCACGTGAGGAAGAACTTCTTTACAGTGAGGGCACCAGAGCCCTGGAACAGGCTATCCAGGGAGGTTGTGGAGTCTCCTTCTCTGGGGGTCTTCCAAACCTGCCTGGATCCTGCCCTGTGCCCCGTGCTCTGGGTGTCCCTACTGAAGAAGGGGGATTGGACTAGATGATCTCTAGAGGTCCCTTCCAACCTCAACCATTTTGTGATTCTATGATATCAAAGCTGAAACTTTTTTGTTTTTTTGAAGTTGAGAAACTGCTTATGATTTCAGCAGAAGCTGGAGTTCTTCAAAAATGCATACTATTGGTCTTAGCCTTGTTGTAAGTACTTAGAAGAAAAAGATATTTAGACACTCAGATAGGTAGATTGAAGGCCTCTCTTTGATGTGGTGATCAACTTTTTTTTTATCTCAGGTCTCCATTATTTAAATTCAATGTGTTAGCATTTTTTTTCATGTGACCCTTTTCTCACATGAGCCTCAAATATAGTTGTGAAAAGTGGTGACTACATTAAAGTAACAGCAATGATAAGCATTGGACAGCCTGAGACGTGGCTGGAGCCACAGAGCGGCAAGGGAGCATAATGACTCTATTTAAGCCAGATGAATGCTGGTAGGTTTATGGGTGTGAGAGACATTAGTTCTTAAAATAGCAGCAAGAGTGATTGTTCCCATTGTGGAAGGGAGAAATATTTCCATCTATAGTGTCTTTTCTGCTTTGTCCAAACAGCAGGATATCTTATAATGTACACAGTGTGGGCAAAAGTGAGTGTTGCACATACTTGGGTTATGGGGGGGTCAAATAACAAAAAGCAAATCCTCCCAGTGCCACATGAGCTACCTAGGTCTGCCTTTGATTAAGAAGAGAGATCTTCATATACTCCTAGACTGTTTAGTTCATGGGCAGAAAAAAAGAGTAGGGCATTTTCGGGACTTTTATGACTTTAATGAAATATTTTAGTACTTTACTAGTGTGCAGGTCTGACTGTAAACTCAAGAGTCATCATTAGGAATAAATACTCTTTTGGCAAAAACACTTTTCTATGCGAGACAGTGCATACATGGTATGTTATCTGTGTAATTTATGCAAAAGTACATGCATACACCAGTGAATTGGATGTTTTATGCAGGATATTGCCTTAAGGAAGGAAACCAAACCAACAAACAAAACTCCCTCAAGACAGTACTTTGCAAACAAAGCATTTTTGACTATCAGTATGCTATCTGATTTCCAACAGGAGCTGCTGTAAAATGGAAATTACTTTTAGCATGTGAAAGCTCAAACTGGCAGTGTTGGCTCTGAAAAGTATCATAATAATTTATTGCTCCTGGTTAGATCAAGTCCTAAGGCATTTCAATAAATCAAGGAAAGGTCTTTCAGCCAATTATCAAGGAGTGGTTCTTTGAAGGGTTGTTATAGTGTCTATAAATCTGTAAATGTGTTTCTCAGTCATTCAGCTAGAGCTGTAATCATTTATCAGACCAGATGAATTTTGAAGTCAGCAGAGCAGTTACATATTCCCAGGAGGATTTTTCCTGTCTTAGCTTTCCTATTTCTTTGAAAGACATGGTAAAATTTCATATATATTCAGCACATTCTCACTCTAGCTATTGCTGTGATGAATAAAGCTAGGAGAGATAACGGGATAAAGTTTGTTTGAGACTTATCAATTTGAATTTTCCATGAGGTCAACTCAGAATGGAAGGAGAGACTTGATTTGCTTTGATAAAGAGATTTTTTTTTTGTCTTTATGGATAAATGGTCATGTCCCAAAGACTTTTAGGGAATGCTAACATGTTGGTGTGCTTCATTCATTCTCAAGGGAAAACTGCATTGGATCTCCCACAGCTGAAATAACTTGCAGAAGTAGCATATTGACATAAAAGTAGTGTGATTTAGATGAAAGCTCCTTGAGCACCTAAGAGATATTGCTGGGAATTGTGGATGATTTGTAATAATCTTCAAACTGTTTCATGCATTATAACCCGACCTTTGCTGAAACTATCAATGTGTGGCACCATTTTATTATCTAATCTGGCCTCATAAGATTTCACCAAAGCAGACATTATTTGAGTATCATTAGAATCTCTTGAAAAAAATTGAAAGAAACAGCTAGAATGTGTAATGTAAGCTTCACAAGATCCAATAGCTGAAAAAACAAATTGCAATACTTTCGGTAGAATTATGAATTTGAAATCCCATGAAATCACAAATCCTATTAGCTTAGGTATTTCAACTCTCCTCAGAAACCTTCAGTAAGTTTCAGATGACATGAAACAGCAGGGAGCAGCTGACATACTGGAGGACAGGGTTACTTGTCAGAGGGATCTGAGTAGACTAGAGAAATGAGCTGATGGAAACCTTCCAAAGACAAAGGTGAAGTCCTGCAGCGGGTATGAAATAATCCTATGCAACAGCACAGGCTGAGGGATAATTGGCTAATGAGCAGCTTTGCAGGAAAGGACCTAGGAGCACTTACTGCAAAGAAGGGAACCAGGTACTGAGGTCTACAAGACAGAGTGTATCAGTAGGTCAGGAGCATATCCGCCTCTATGCAATGGAATATCCCCCTCTGGCACTTGTGAGACACCATCTGCAGTACTGTGTCCAATTTTGGGCTCCCTGCTTGAAGAGAAGACCTTGGCAGGGTGGGGAGCAAGGCAAGGTGGGGAAGGAACACCAAGATGGAGCACACACACAGAGGCCAAGAGAATTGGGCTTCTTCAGCATAGAGAAGAGTAAACTCAAGGGGATTAACTACCTAAAGGGAGCGAGGACATAGATAAAGTGAAGGCAGTGTGTTCTCAGAGATACTGAAAGCATGTGAGGCAATGGACAAAAGTTAATACAAAGAGCGAGGAAAGCATGCCTTACAACAAAGATAATCAAACAATGGCACAGAGTTCTGAAAGTCTGGGTATCTCCATCACGGTAGACACTTAAGGTCAACTAGACAAGGTCCTGTAAAACATACTCAAAAACTAACACTCCTTTGAACAAAGCTAAGACCAGATTACTGCAGACTTTCCTTGAACCTAATGCATTCCATTATTTTGTGATTCCAAGGTCTGTGCCAGCCCCTTTGATATGAAGGGCCGTCTAGTTACATACAGTTGCAAACACAAAACTGCAAACTGGTTGTTAGAGGTGGAGCCTCTGAAGGTTTCTCCAGGCTGATACCCTACTTTTAGGTTCCCGCATATGTCCATATGTCAGTTTTGTTACTGAGTTCTGGGGTAAAACTAAATTACATAAAGTTGGTGGACATTTTTGTTTTGTTTTGCTTTATGTTCCTACTCTGTCCTCCTCTGAAAATCTACCCTTATGTACAGAATAAATGGAAGAGATACTTGTCATCCCGGGCCACAAGACAGTTTTAATGTGGACTATTTGCATCAAGTTGTGGTAATCAATGTGATGGAGATTTCCAGAAGTGATGAGTAATTTTAGGCTGCTTCTGTAGAAAAATTATAAACACTCCAAATTTTCAGCCCACTGAGCAGTTTGAATTCTTTCAGATATTGAAAGCAGGGTTCCCAAAAAATGAAATCTTCCAAAATTACCAGTCACATTGAATAATCTTTTTAAAATCTCCTCTGTCTTCAGCATAATAGGAAAGGTAAAGAAGATTTTTTGGCATTGTTTGCTTCTTTTATTTCTTATTTCTGTTGTTCTTCGTGAAGCACAAAAATCACCAGATTTCTTTGTTAGGTCCAAATAACAAATTTGTACTTCATCAGTAGTGGATGAACTCCAGAAAGGGAAGGAGAAAAGTATAAGAGACAAATCTGCATGGGAAAATCTCTCCTCCTTCCCATTCTCCAGGGTTAGAATCCAAAAACACATCATTTTGGCTGTCAACTTGCTTTTAGCATCTGTACTCCAGCTGAGAGCCTGTTTGGCCTTGCATACTTTGATGCAGTAACAGCACAACCCATGTTTCTGCTGATTAATAATTGGGTCATTTTGCAGCTTAACCAGTTGTGATCATGAGCAAAGACTAGAAATGTCACTGTTTACCATCTTCATATTCCTCACTTACTTTGTGTATGGTTGAAAAGTGCTCTCATTTCAGAAGGTGCTAAGAAGCCACATTCCCACCGAAGGTTCTGCTCAAAATCTCATCTTACTCTTCTGTCTTACCAAAATTGATAACCATCAATTATTTGATTCAATTTATAAGAAACTGTGCTCTAAATTTAATTTCATCCTAGGAGTAAGAAGTCTCATGGCTAAATCTTTATTATTTGCTTAGTTTTGGCACTTCAGTACTGCCAGCAGATGGAAAATGTCAACCAAATGCACCAAAAGCACTTCCTTTTTGACTCATTAACTTGTCAAAAAAAATTCACAGTAGAAGATTAATGTTAAATAGAAGAAGATTTTTCTGATAAACTCTTGCAGCATTTTGATTTCTTTAGGTCCATTGATTCTTACTGCTTGTTTTAGTCGCCTGGGTGGAATATGCTGACAGTGTTCTGATAAAATAGGGAAGGTAAATAGGAAGATATAATTCTTCCTTTGAAATGATAGTGTAGTCACAGAATCACAGAATCATAGAATCACAGAGGGTTCAAGGTTGGAAGGGACCTCTAGAGATCATCTAGTCCAACCTTCCTGCTCAAACAGGGACACCCAGAGCATGGGGCACAGGGTGGCATCCAGGCGGGCTTTGAAGACCTCCAGAGAGGGAGACGAACAGCCTCCCTGGGCAGCCTGTTCCACTGCTCTGTCACCGTCACTGTAAAGAAGTTCTTCCTCAAATGGAGATGGAAGTTCCTGTGTTTCAGCTTACACCCATTACCCCTTGTCCTATCACTGGCCATCACTGAAAAAAGCTTGGCCCCCTCCACCCTACAATCTCCCTTCTTGTATTTATACATGTTAACAAAGTCACCTCTCAGCCTTCTCTTCTCCAAGCTGAACAGGCCCAACTCACTCAGTCTCTTCTCATACAAGAGATGTTCCAGTAAATTAATTATCTTTGTTGCACTCTGCTGGACCCTCTCTAGGACCTTTATGTCCCTTTTATACTGGGGGGCCCAGAACTGCACACAGTACTCCAGGTGCAGCCTCACCACAGCTGAGTAGAGGGGCAGAATCACCTCCCTTGACCTGCTGGCAATGTTCCTCCTGATGCAGCCAGGATCCCATTGGCCTTCTTGGCCACAAGGGCACACTGCTGACTCATGGTTAACTTGGTGTCAACCAGGACTCCCAGGTCCCTCTCTGCAGAGTTGCTTTCCAGCAGGTCGACCCCTAATCGGTACTGGTGCCCAGGGTTATTCCTCCCCAGGTGCAGGACCCTGCACTTTTCCTTATTGAATCTCATGAGATTCCTCTCTGCCCAACTCCCTAAATGGCAGCACAGCCCTCCGGAGTGTTGACCACTCCACCCAGCTTGGTATCATCTGCAAACTTGCTCAGGGTGCACTCAGTGCCCTCATCCAGGTCATTGATGAAAAGCTGAACAGCCCTGGGCCCAGTACTGACTCCTGAGGGATACCACTGGCAACAGGCTTCCAAGTGTACTCGGCCCCATTTATCACCACCCTCTGGGCTCTGCCATCCAGCCAGTGGTCTTCAAGCCAAATGAATCTTGAAAGCAGATTTCTATAAATTTCATTTTTTCCATATGGCATTTGATCCATCTGCAGTCACTAATGGGTGAATTCTGATATGGACAGTAGTATCCTTGTAAACAAGGACATTTAATATGTGTCATTTTATTGTTCTTTTATTCAGAACAATGTCTCTTTTTTCTTTGGAAAGAAACAGGTTTATTTTTCTCTCCTATTTTATCCATTGTGGCTAATTTTGCTCTTAAAAGATATCAAATGAGTTAGTCAAATCATTCTTCTGAAGAGAAACAGAGTCTGTAAGTCTGCAAATAATAATAATATAAATTCTACTCAGTACATCCTGGGTGAAAAGTAGAAAGGCATGTGTGAAAACACTCTGTCCCTCCCAGAGCATCTATAAAGAACTTTGTTTGTAATCATCTGTCATGAGAATATTATTTTCCTCATTAGAAGAACAGAACCATGCCATTCATTAAATGTCATTCATTTGGAGTCTTTGTTTAATACTTTGCCTAGTTTTACTTACAATAACAATCATTTGGGTAGGGAAATGTTTTCTTTTCCACTTTCCACACTGAGAAAGAGCTCCTTTCTACACTTAAGGAGGAGTGATATAGGAGGGTAGATAAACAAAAACTAAATTCATTGAGTGGCATTTTCTTATTGACTGCAATGTTAAGCGCAGAGAAAATGCATAAACTGTTTAATTGATACTAACTTTCTCATTAACAGCTGACTGATTGCTTCTGCCATGACATCAGTAGATCCTGAGAACATGAAGGGTGTTAAACCTGCCATTTTATCCCAGCAAGGAGTCACAGCACAGCATCACCATTTTTTTCACACTCAGGAAAGATGAAATCAGGAGTTATTGTTCCATCTTTGATGGTACGGTGTTGCTATTAAACTGGTATATAGGAAAGTCAGAAAGGGACTTGGACCTGGCAGAAGATACAAGGGAATAGATAGACAGCTGCAAATTATATAGTACCTTTTAAGTAGAATTATGTGAGATATACATTGTTGAATTAATTAGACTTCAGATCCTCAAGATGGGAATAGCTAGCCTATTATACCAGACCAGCGTAGGCTGAGACATGGATCCTGATAAGCAAATTGTTTGAATTGGGCTCAGAGAGACACATTATATGGTGGATATTAATATTCTTCATTTTCCTAAAACGGAGATATTCCTGTGTTGAGTAAGAAAGCTCTATCTGTCTGCTAAAGTTGAGGTGGGAGGAACTGCTGAAGAAGGCAGATGATTTGCTCTTTTACGAATGAGCAATAAAAATTTAAATTATGAATCTTGTCTCTTTAATGATTCTTTAGTGATTTGTAAGATACTCAAACCAATTTGGAGGGCATAGCTATGGCTATAAAGGTCTTGGCAAGAGTTTGGAAAGATATTCAGTTCTTTCATCTCCCTGAGAGAAAATAAATCTGTCAGGGACATTAAAGCACAATCTTTAATTTTTAGTCAACACTCTCGTGTTTGCTGTCTATCATATTGGGAAACAACAGGAAAACGGACCTTTTCTGCACAGCAGTCTTCAGAGTACCTCACTCAGAGGGCTTGTAGGAGACCAGAATCAGCAAATCAGGTCTATTTCTGTGGCACCAAGGGAATAAAAAGGACCATAAGAAGGAAGCTTAAAAATTCAACTGCCTTGACAGGCTGGCCTGCGAGTGGAGGACACTCTGTTACTCAGTTTGAGACATCCACTGTTTTTACCTCCCTTGCTGTTTTGCTGATATTTCTGTAGTAGGAAAAAGATGGAATAACAGCATGGAAAAAGGCACTGAAGGAAATCACAAAAATGGAGGTTTGTTGTGCAGTGTATATGCTGAAGAACATGCCTTTAGAGTGCTTCTACCTGAAATTAGTTTCAGGAGGGACACGTCTATCCCACCTCTGTCAAGGAACTGTCGATTACTAGAATTCTATAAAATACAAATACTGTATTTAAATATGTTAACATACAGGGAATTGCGACTTCTATTTTGTTTTATATGATTTGACCTCTGTGTGTCTATTTAGCTGTTATGATAGAGGTCAGAACTAAATGTATATTCTGAATATGAAATATTCAGAAATATGAAAATGTATATTCTGTTTTGTCCGTCTCTGTCTGGAATGGAGATCAGAAAAGCAATATGTTAATGAAATCCATTATTTTCATTGATAAGTAGAATATTGGTTTGCAGGATAAAGCTAATTCTATGCAATTAGTATGGAAACTGTACCTTGTCAGCTTTAGCATCTGAGCTTACCACATTTGCCTGGGAGATCTGGTGGACATGTACAATGTTATATTTAATCAAAAGAACTATTACAGTTAATATATCAAAGAAATTCAGAGTAACCAAAATAATGACTTGAACAATCTGCTTACTCTCACTCCTCTTAATAAAAAGAACCTGAGTTTACCCTGCAGTAGTTTCCAGGGATGTGCAGCAGCTACTATAACTGGAAGTACTTAACCATTGGAAGTAATTACAGGTTATTATGGTGTAAAGGAGCACTGAATGAGTCAAGCTATCTCAGATGTGCTGTGTTTCAACCTGCTCTCTTCAATGACCAAAGTCTAGAAAAGGACAGAAATTCTTCTTTAAGTACTTCTTCAAAAGAGCCATATAACCATTTGTGGTTGAGTTATTCTTTCCATGAAAAAATGGCTGATGTGCTAGTATGATTTCCTCTAAGATAAAAGAGGAACTCCAACCCCAAATCCTTTACATTTGTGCAAAATTAAACCTATTTTGTTTTGATCTTTTTCACAAGGACTCTGTGAGCATTCCCAGGTTCTCTTAATCTGGCATTAGGTTGCTGGTGACAAGACAGTGTGTTCACCCAGCAGAGGCAGGTTGCTGGTCTTCCATTTACTCAAAAATAAAGGTTATAGGCTAGACCAGACAAGAATGGCTGCAGTTAATGGCATGTTTACAGATGAGAAGCCTAGACTTGTCTAAAGATTGAACAAGCACGGGTCTCTCATCCTCTTCTCACAGATCATATGCTCATATGCTTTCATATGCTTCCTATGTTCATATGATTTTATTCCATCAGAAATCTCACTTTTTTTCCTCTCTCTAAGAAAAGCAGTTGCCATTGGTAGTGAGAGAACATTGTTCCTTGGAGAAGAGTTGAAAGATGATTCTTCACTGCAGAATGACATTCTGGGCTGCAAAATCTGGACATGTATCTACCTACAGAAAATGAGAGGGAAACTTTAGTATATGTTTATAATTTCATATTTTAAGTAGAAAAGACAACATGAGACCTTATTCTAATGGTAGATGGGATTTACAGTTGTCTCATAGGCATTTTGTAATATCTTCTCCAAATGTAATTTAAATAGGCAATACATTCTATCAGAGATAAATACTCATGAAATCGGAAAAAGAGTATAAAAACAGGAAGAAAATTTATAATACCAATAAAGCAAAAAGATATTCCTATTAGAATTCTGAGAAAGAAACACAAATTAATTGAAGAAAGATTGTTAGGCTCCCTAGATTACTTGGTCCTTCATATAGACTTACCATTACCATCCAGAAAATCTTCAGATTTTAATATAATGGCAGTAATAAATATCTGATAGAAGTTCATAGAGACATTCCCATTAATAAAATGGAACAAGTCTCCCATGAAATACATCCCTTTTGATGTATTTACATAGCAGCAATCAGCACTGTGTCTTGAATTCAAGGATTTTATGAATGGTTCTGGTTAGATTTATATTCTGCTCCTTACTATCAGGGAATGACTGTGTTTCTGCAACATTTCCCTACATGACTTCAGAACCTTGTCATTTTGTTCTCTCTATTTTGTTATTTATTTTCTAAAGGTCCCTGGCTTTCCCACTTGGCTGGGAAAATTTTCAAAACAAGACCCACAAATAACCAGAGAACTTTGACAGTTTCAGCCAGTCTGAAGCAACATCTCTGGGTCTGCTGATATCCTTGCTGCTTTAGAATTGCAGACATGGGTCTCTTCTGGAGCAGGAGATGGTTTCCCCATTCATTGCCATTGCACAAGCACTTGCCTGCTGTAGAAATATTTACAACTTACTGTGATTCCTAGGCTAGCAGTGAATATAACATATACACTTTCAGACTGATGGAACTTAAAATGTCACAAGAGAACCCCACTCTATAAGTACACATTTCTAGAATACCTGTAAGCCTTTTTGAGTGCCTATTTTAAAGAAGAGGGCTTTAAAGAGGTGTAGATATTTTACAGACATGGCAGATGGAGATAGATAAATTTCTATCAGGTATTCTGAACATTTTATTTTCTCTATTCTGTCAATAGCTCTCAGGGTTTTGGCAGTGACCTTAAATCTCAGCTAACACAATGTTTGTCCAAAGTAAACAGAGCTGAGAAGGAGCACAGGGGCTCAATAGAAGACAATATAACAGTTGCCAGCATATTCCTAGAAAAGGCATCATGCTCAGATCTTGAGGAGGCTTGTTTAAAATTGGCTTTTCACTGTGTTATGAGCCATGCAGTGGCCTAGGTTCCAGGGAACAAAATAGTCTAGCACAACGGGTGCAATATATTAGTGAGTTGCATGTGCATTTACAAAAGACTCTCTGTTATTTCCTTAGGAACTGAAATTCATGTGGGGTCTACAGTTAGTTTACTGTAAATTGTAAGAGGAATTATATTTATTAAAGCAATCCCAAATTCAACAGCTCTTTTAGCAATTCCACAAGGATTCTTCATTTTCATTAGAAGTCTGAGCATTTGAAGTGAAGCCAATTTGGTTTTATGTCATTTTAGTTTTGCTGATGATTTATATAAGTCCTACCTCCTCTACACAATATGAAATGGCCACTTTAGTCATTGAGCTGAAGTTTGTATTTATGTAGTCTGCACGGGGTGCTGGTTTACAACATGCAACTGTCTTCTTCATTCATTTGGCCTTCAAAATGAATGCCCAAATGTTCCCTCATTGATGGCAGGATTAATGATACTCATGGTTCCTTACCCAGGAGCTGTGTAATGTTTCAATATTTACCATCTTCTAAATCTGAGATCAGAGATTATTAATTTTACATTAATAATGTAAAATTGTTATTGTCATATTACAAGAGATGCCACCTTTATATTTTGCTAGAATATCTGAAAATGTCTCTGCTCCTCTGGAATGGACATAGCCTAGAAGCTCAGGTTAAAAAAATATGACAGATATGCCTATTTTTAATGAAGATTTATTGGTAGTGTTTTCTTATAAAGAGAATATGTCTGCAATTAGCTTACATATAGTCTAGGAATACTCTTGTGCAGACAGCAATAGAATTATTTTCTTTGATATATCAAGTGCTTTGTTGCATGTTGGATCTGCAACATATGGTTTCCTCTGCTACATGACAAGTTGTCTTGTTTCTTTATGACAATGGCTGACAAAACTTTATACTCTTTTTACTAGTAAGCTAAATACTTTGTGACCGTGCCAAGTGTTCCTGTACCTTGAGACCATCCTGCCTGCGACATGAGTGTCCAAGATCACACTTAATAGTGAGAAGCACATCTGAAAATGTTAATCCATCTGGGTGTCTAGACAGTTCTCACTGCCATGATATCTCTGTCTTCCCTTTCTAGAAAATGACAATATTATCTTTCTTCCTTTCTTGTCATCATAATACAAGATTTGAATTTAGTGGATTTTAGATCTGATTTTCTGAGGAAATGAAGCTTATGCTTTCATTAAGTATGTCTGCCTGATAGTTTGCTACCACCTGGAAGAATACTTGGACCTGATGAATGCTTTAACTGGACTGAAACTTGTATAGAGGTCTCAAAGACCTTGATTGCCTATATGTTGCAAGAAGAGATGTCTGCCTAAAACAGTCATCCAAATAAGAGCTCATCTGCTAATTAATTGTCAATTGTCTGAGACTAAACTCAGACCAAAATAACATTATATTATCCCATCTGTGCAGCATATCTGGAAGCATCAGGTTTGAATTGTACAGAAAATTTAGAGAAAAATCAACTTCCAATCTCAAATTTGGGGTCAGATGCCTCTCCTTTTGATCCATATCCTAATTACATGTTATACTTAAGTTCAGTTTAAGTGATTGGTTTACATATGACTTAAAAATGTCACATTATTTTGGAAGTTTTCTCACAATCTGAGAAAAAGGAGGCTTCTTTAATGACCTGGCCTTTCCTCCCAAATCTGCTTTGGTAATTAAAAGATTTACTGATAAATGGCATTTTGAGATAATCATAAATATTCATTAATGTAGAGGCACTATGTGAATATCACCAGAGAGAAATGGAAAGGAGAGAAAATGTCAAAATATATTTTCCAATATTCAAAATAGAGCACTTTTTAACTTGATGAAAATATATTCTTTCCTTCTTAAAAAGTGACATAATGTAAAAGAAATGATCATTTAAAGTATCCAGAAAATTAAACAGAAATATATTTGCAGCTATACACTTTGGTTCAGAATTATTTTGAAGTTTAATATATCTATATTTTGCTGTAGAAACGGAGCTAAATTTGTCTGTGTCTTTACTACTTTGATGACAAATATTTACCCAAGCTGGAAGCCAATTAGTAAATTTATATGGGCATTTAAACAGTCAGATGGACTGAAGAACTGGATAGGTGGCAAAGCTCAGAGAGTGGTCATAAATGAGGCCGAGTCCAGTTGGAGGCCGGTGGGATCCTGGCTGCATCAGGAGGATGTTCCCAGCCAGAGGAGCGAGGTGATTCTGCCCCTCTACTCAGCTCTGGTGAGTCCGCCCCAAGAGTACTGTGTGCAGTTCTGGGCTCCCCAGTATAAAAGGGATGTGGAGCTTCTAGAGAGGGTTCAGCGAGGAGCAATCAAGATGATTAAGGGACTGGAAGATCAATCGTACAAGGAGAGACTGAATGAGTTGGGCCTATTTAGCCCCAGAGCATGTGACACAAGAGCGTGCCCAAGGAAGTTTTGAAGATCTCCTGAGAAGGAGATTCTACAACCTCTCTTGGCAACCTGTTTCAGGCCTCTGTCATCCTCACTGTCAAGAAATATTTCCTTAAGTTTCTGTGGAACTTTTGGTGCTTCAGTTTGTCACCATTTCCTCTATCAGTGGCCACCACTGAAAAGAGGATAGCCCCATACTCCTCACTCCCTCCGATGAGGTATTTATAGACACTGATCAGGTCCCCCCCTCAGCCTTCTCTTCTTCGAGCTGAACAGGCCCAACCTCTCTTAACCTCTGTTAGGGCAGAGTGTAGAGAGGGAGGTGCCACACTCTTCTCAGTGGTGGCCAGTAACAGGACAAGGAGCAATGGGTAAAAGTTGAAACACAGGAAGTTTCACCTACACGTGAGGAAGAACTCCTTTCCTGTGAAGATGAGAGGCTGCATAGGGAGGTTGTGGAGTCTCCTTCTCTGGAGGTCTTCCAAACCTGCCCGAATGTGACCCTGTGCCACTTACTCTAGATATCTCTGTTGGAGCAGGGGAGTTGGACTAGATCATCTGTAGAGGTCCCTTCCAACCTTAACCATTCTGTGATTCTGTGATTTCTTAGGAAATAAAGGTCACTATGCACAAACAAAATGGGAGTAATAGAACTGTAACATAGTAAATTTTTCTCTTCAGAGAAGAATTTGCTACAGTAAATGGAAAAGATGAAGTGCTTGTGTACATATTTTTAATCCCCTTATGTCCTTTAGAATGTAGTGGTTACAAACCAATCAGTGCCAGCAGCCACATTGGATGGCTGACTATAGATTTGAAACATTTTAATTGGTCTGTTAAGGTAAATAGCTTAGTTACATATTTGAGAATACGAGACAAATAATTGGATTTCTATTTCACTGCATAAAATGTGTAACTGAGATTAATATATTGTTTTGGAAGAAAAAATAAAATGGGTTGATAGGTTTCACCACTGGATGAATAGGGACAGATCTGTATAACTACCTGTTTCTTTCATTCAGCACACTGAAAATACGTAAGGATGAAGGATAGAAAGCAACTTTTACTAACCTCTAGGCATATATTAATCATATCAAATTGCATATTGATCCATCTTCTGGGCTCTGAAATTATGTATTTTTTCATTGAGAGATGCCCCCAGTTAATGATGGCATTTAACATTTGGTACTTCAAAGTACTAAATTGAATAAAAACTGTTGAAAGAACGTATTGAACACAGACAGGACACCAGAAATAGTCATGTATTTGGGGTGTGTTCCTGGATACCAGCTTCATGTGGCTGATACACACAGGGCCTGGCTGCTGTGCTGGGATAGATGTCCCATGGATCTCAGTGATAGCTTGAGGACAGTTGTGGAACTTCCATGTGTGGTCTTAGCTCCTGAGTCCCTGCTATGTTATGTTACCACTCCATTGCCAAACCATGGGTTTGGGTCCCACAGCGGTGAAGAACCTGTGTCACAAGTATGTCTTGAATCTAAGCTAGCCTACCAGTATTTCTGTCCTGGGCAGTGGAAGAATGGGATATGAG
>JAUBOD010000735.1:1021149-1033790 GCA_032353885.1 Nothura maculosa
ATGAGGTATGGCCCTAGCTGTGTGGAAGTGTAGGTGCAAAGCTAGACCAGGAGTCTTGCTCAAGAAATTAATACTGTGAAAGATACTGTGCCATGTGACTGCAATTCTAGAGAACTGTCTCAAAAACATTTGCTTTAATGGTATGGGTGAAGCCAAACTGAACAGAAAGTGACACAGAAAATTGGAAGTCTTGTAGGAAGACTATCTGCATTGGACCATGAAAGAGGAGGATTGTATTCCTTTACAATTAGCCCCAAAAAGTCCACTTTCTGAAGCAACATAATGCCCTTTTCAAAACCTGTCATTTTTTAACAAGCTAATAAACTCTTTAACACTGCAAATCAGGTTAACCTCATTGTCCACATAAATATCCTCTTCTTCCTCAGCTTTGCCACACTCTTTGCCTTAATGAAGTCCTGCAATGATGAATTCCAGGTTAACCATGAAGGTGCCTGACACACCACAGCCTGACACCACACACCTTATAAAGGAAAAATCTTCCATTTCTTTGAGGTTATGCTCTTATCTTCCATGTGAGAAGGGATGCAGCCTGCAGCCTTCTATGATTTTAGCATTCCCGTTTTCCTTATTAATGTGTTTAGCTCTCCTTGGGGACTGAACATGAATATGAATACGAACTATCCGTAAATATGAATGTTCCCTACTGTGTGTGGTTGTCTTGTCATCCTCTTTATTTATCCTGTGATATTACTTTTCACTTCCCACCAATTGACTGAGCCACTTAAGATGTCTCTTGGGCAGTAAATAAACAAAGGCAGCTAAGCATGAAAAGTCTTCACTTCTGTGAGTCTTAAAAAAGGGGTGGGAAAAAGGAAGAACACTGTTTATAACAACTGCCAGTAAACAGTTTCCTTTGCAATGCCAGCTCCCTGTTTTCTTGTTAGTTATTGCTTGGTTTCCAAATACATGCAGTGGGTGAGGGAGACCCAGCATGTTTTTATATCAGTTTTTAGCTTTGTTTTCTGTTTCAAGATGTTTTGATTGTGGTCGTCTTAGGAGTCCTTATGCTGAGGGGATATTTTCCTGGAATGGTAATACTGATAGCTAAGACAATTTGTCCCTAATGGATAAAGCTTGAAGACCTTTCTTCTGCCTATGGATGAAATGGGTAGTCTGTGATCTGTGTGCCTTTTCCAAAGAGCATAGCAACTCCCTCTGTTTCTCCTTTGTACACAAAATATTCTGCATCCTCTGCTACCAGCAGAGCAGGAAACTGTGTCCCATAGCATGGCGTGGCTAACTGGAATTCTGCTCATCCTAAAACCTTGCGCTGGCTGGGAGATCTACCTTATTTATTTATTTATTTTCCTGAGGTGGGTTGGCCCCTCTCCTCAAAAAAATCTTGTTTTTGTTGACATGATTCAATGTAAATAGTAGTTCTCATAATGGATTACTAGCTTTGGAGTTCTCAAAAAGGAAGATTTTCATTCAACAACTTATAAGTCATTTTATTGCCAAGTTTATTTGAGTGCTGAAAACAGCAGATGAAAAATGAAATTTCATTTTAATAAGTTCCTAAGAAAACAACTCCACCCTCTGAGTTAGTAATGTGGAAGACCTGAAACTTGATTTTGAGAAAATATCTGAGCATTTTCCTACCTTCTCTCTTTCATGCTTGAACCATCCATGACATAGATTTAGAGAAAGAATTTTGAGATTAAAAAAAATAGAAAAGGAATAAAATGGTCATAAGGAGCTGCACATTAAATTTTTTCTCACGTGACTGGGAGTACAGCTCTTGTACCTGAGACTCTCATGCACATGGAGGTGGGTTACAGCCTATGTGCAATGCGCAGAGCTCCTCTTTGGCATATCTAAGTCAAGCTTTATGGCAAGAAATAGTATGTATTACGCAGATGACTTTTAACAGATCTATATCATAGTGTGCCTTTGGCCACCACCTATCATCACAGCATATATGGGAGATAACAAGAACGAATCACTGGCAGGCAAATACTGTTTGGCAGAGCTGTGGACCTAATACTCCCTGAGAATAGATCTATTTTGTATGCCATACATAGAGGTATACTGGGAAAGAAAGGTGAGTAAAATGGCTATAAATGAAGTTCAGAAGTATTTTTTGTCTTCTGAGCAAGTATTTAATTATGTTTCTTGGGAAAGAGAAAAACGTAAGATGACTGGGAACAGAAGAACAACTGTTCCTAAAAAGGAGAATTGAACCATCTTTTGAAGGTGCCTTTCTCTCTTCACATAATTTATAGACAAGACTACTGTGTTAACTTCAATTTGTGTCTTCACTTACTGTTTACCTGAGGTGAATTCGTACAAGAATATAGTTTCCTATTCAGTTAATATTCAGCTAATATGTTGTCTGAAGTAACTCAGATGATTCAAAGATCTGAACTCTTCACATCCTGAGTGGAGTAATGACATATAAATTAGAAAGAAATGGAGATGCTAAGAATAGAGCAATGGGACCTTTGCTTTGAGTCCTTCTCTGTTATAATCAATTGATATTGGATTCTTTGTGTTTATTTAGAATTGATTTTTGTTTTTTATATGTATCTATGTTCAAAGCAAATCACTGAAAGCTGATCAGAGAGGTTACTTGCTATAACATCAGATAATAACCGCTGAGTGGCTATCTTGATCTTCTGTGATGATATGAAAGCCAAACAAACACCCAGTAGACACATTGGCTTTGCTTGTGTGAAGAAGAGATAGCAGATCTTAAGGAAACATGTTGTTTGTTATTATCGGTAATGAAGGCTGCCATATTATACATTAAACAGATTTGGTGCTGGTATTTAGGAAAAAAGACTCTTAATGAATTCTAAGCCAGTGTGTGTCTCTAACTGTTATTTTTTATAGGGACAATTGAGGACTGGTGATATGTTTATGAACTTTCATAACATGAGCTATTTCTATACTGACAGATATTGACTAGTAACAATTGAAGTCTGAAGTTTCTCAGAATTCCTCTAAGATGCACTTTGATTCACAGCTCAGGAAGTCCATCTGAATTTCTCTGTCTCAATAGGAGTAGACTCAGTTGGCTAAACATGGGCACCAACTGTCATTGGAGATTCTGGGTCTTGATCTGAGGCTGCTGATATGACAAAACAAAAATAAAAATAAAAACAAAAACACATGTACACACAAAAAACTTATCTAACACCTGGATCTTCCTCGCACACTAGCTAAAGACTAGTCGAGATACTCACAGTGGTTGGATTGGTGGAAATTTATTCCTCTCTATAGAAATCAGATAAGTAGGATTCTGTCCCAAATAATGCCAGTCAAATGCCAGTTAAAATTAGAAGTTTACATGTAGATGTTTGCTTTTTTATTATTTTTTTGCAAGATCGTCCAAGATTCCATTACAGCCATAGAAAACCCACTCAGCATGATCAAAGAAGGGTAAGAATATTATCTATATTGGGAGAACAGGGGCCCCAAGTGCCTTTTGAGATTTCCTACTGCATCTCTGAGGATGTAAATATGATGCAGGACTTATAGGGATCGTACAGGGGTCTTAAAGGAACTTGTAGGGGATCTAAAATTTGTTCTAGTGTTTTGATATAATTGTTAAGCCTTTCTTGCTGCCCTTCACATCTCTTACTAGTTCCACATGAGCTTTGGTTTTCCATTCCTGCAGACACAGACTGAATCTCTATAATCTTCTCGGATGATCTGACCCAGTTTCCATTCTTATATTTTTTATTTTTATACTTGAATTTAGTCAGCAGTTCTTTGTCCATCCAGGCAGCCCTCCTGTCAACTTCGGATCATATTCTGCATATCAGGATGGATCATTCTTGATTGTGGAAGAAGTAATCCTTGAAAATGAACCCATTCTGACAGACCCTTTTTCTTTCTAGATACATCTCCCAAGGGTTTCTTCCAAGCAGGTACCTCAACAGGCCAAAGTCTACTCTTCTGATGTCAAAAGTTATGATTCTTCCATCATTTATTTTTATATCATTTATTTTTCTTTCTTTTCTACACAGTTCATAATTGAGAACTGGAACTGTGGCCTATGACCTTGTTGAAACCAAAAAGAGAAATGCATTTATAGAAATGCATTAGAGAAATTCCTTGGGCTGTCAAAACTGAAGATCTGGCTGAAAAGATTGGCTTAGGGTGTCCCTAGTTGCTGGAAGCCAAAAGAGTCTTCTAAAAGAATGATCATCTAGACTTGTGATTTTCCTTTATTTTGGTCACTGTGGGGGACTTGATAGTGATCTAGGAGAATCTTTGGAATGACACAATTTGACTGTTCTTGCACACAAACAAAGGGTCAGTAATAATGTGCGGAGTCACAAGAAGTGCTATTATAACATCATCATATCCTCCAAATAGTGGCACAGCCATTAACAAGCCCAGAGGGTTGTTTTGTGGAGAATGCTCACTAGCATTGTGAGCTATAGTTGTGCTATTCTGAAAGAAAAAAAGATTTTAAAAAAAGATTAATTTTTAAATCTTCACTGTGAACTATGTTGCCTACCCCCATGAATCTTTTCTCCCCTTCTCCTCTTCCCTGCAGCCTTGAGTAATTGAAAAGAAAACATTTCAAATGATATGTGAGAAGTGCTCCTGGCATGGTCACCATGTGGCTGAAGTGACCAGACATTGTGAAATCCAAATGAATAGCTCATTATGAGGAAAAGCTTTGTTCAAGTATTACGCAGTGCTGAGGAATCCACGCTTCATTTGCAGAGGAAGGGAATGTTCTTTCTGAGTTCCTTGAATATATGTTACCCACTTCTTGTGGGTAGTCCCCCCAGCATTATAACTTCCGTCTTGATCCCAGCTATGTTAAAATTGCTGGCCATGTCCAACATGCTGCTGCTATATTATGCGAATGAATGTTCCCTGTAGGGAGTACAATTCTGAAGAATAGTTAAAGAATCTCTTGGATCCCATTCAATCTTTCTTACTCAATATTGTCTATATCCAAATGATCTCTACGCACACCAAAAAAAAAGTGGCAAGTCTCTTTATCTGGATATGCTTGAGTGTAGCATGCACTTCCCATACAATACATGTTGTACCCATGGCATGTTTTCTCATGGGTTTAGGTTGGGTTGAGATTGAGAGCTGGAATATTCTGTTTCCCCAGCATGAGCCATCTCAGACAAATAGTGAGACTTTAAGCTAAGTACCTCTAATAGGTGGCCTGGAGATAGTCTGATCTATAGGAAGAGGTTATGGAGGTATAACTTTTTCCCACAAGGAAAATAAAAATTGCAAAGCTAGTGCACAGCATCAAACTGCAGTGTTAAGTGGATCTGTGCCACAGAATGACTTGCTTATGGGCTGATTCTGTATCACCCATCACAAACAATTTAAAGGCTGAGCTACTTAAGCCATTTATTCAAATTCCCTCCAAGACTAGTATGCTAGGGCAAGTTCAGCGTAATTCAACCCACCTTAAAACTGGTTTTAGAAGCTCACTTCTAGAGCTTCCTTTCTCTTTCCATTAATCATAAAAGGAATCTAGAGAGGGATTCAGCTAGTCTTGAGCAATTCATTAACTTGAGCAATGTAATAGTTTAGCATTAATGTGGAATTAATGTTGATAATTTGAATTTCATCCTACTTCTTCTAATAGCAGCTTAATATTTCTAGTATGAAGCTGAGTTGGGCCAGAAGAAGGGAAAGAGGTATCAGAAAGAGTTTACTCCTGGTGAAATTAAACATTGGCTTTGACTGCAGTGGGGCCAAGATTTCACTTCTGATATCCATAAAAGTGCTTGTGATGTTATGATGTGGTCTACTTTTCACTTTTTCTCCCTGCACATGATAAGGAGGTATGGTAAAGAACCATTTTAGAATAAGTATTCAGCATGGACAATGATGGCACTAATTGGCATGTGAACTGTTTCAAATTACTGTGATGCCATTTGCTGTAGCTTGGCTGGAGAAATTTCTGGATAATTCATAGTGAAGACACAATTTTAGAAAAACTGAAATGTCTGTGGAGTCCAGTTATCAAGCTCTTTGAAATGTTCTTTAATTTTTTTCTCTCTATATATATTGACAGCAGTTCTCATGCTGTAGATTCAAGAAATATTAGCTACTTATTTCATATCTATTATAAGAAAAGAACAGAAAATATGTCTTTTTTTCAGAGGAAATAGGAATTCACTGTTACTGCTTGCATCTATAACCCTCAACTTTGCAAACATATCTGTTTATAATTATGATAGATATTGTTAAATTCTTAATTAGTCTATTTTTTCCCTAAGCAATAATAAAAGGTCCAACACTATATATATTTATGCTGACTTAAATGAAAATTTTCTCATCTTCATTCCTTGCTTCTAATGTTTATATCCCCAGGACAAGACTGGTCAAGATGCAATCTGTGGTACTTGCAAAAGTCAATTAATATAAAAGCCCATTATTTTAAGGGACTCTTTAGGGCTATAACATGCTTAATAAGCCTCTCAGGGCTAACATTTAACATGTGTGCCCTATAGAAGCCTATAATTTACCATGTGCCATCAATTTCATATAGACCAATACATGGCTATCAACCAGGTGCAGCTCAGCCTGTTACATGGGAGTTCAAGTATTTTAGTGCAACCCATGGTGGCTTAAAGTACGCTAAATAGCTAGCTGCTCTCCTGCTTTGTTAAGGTTGCATGCTGAGACCAAAGCTGGTAATGCCTGAAAATTATTTCTCATTATTTTCACTCCCTCTTTATTTGGACAAGCAAAACATTACTAAGGTGCAAAGGAAGCACTCTTGCAGCCTGAATATAATGCATAATTTTTTATTATTTGGTGTTCAACATAAGACCAAAATCTTCAATATTAATTAGGGACTAGTTAAAATGTTATGTTTTTCTTCTTTCTGAAAACATTATTACACTGTAGAATTTTTCATTCTACAAAGAGTAGATTTTTACAACAGCTCCTATATTATCTTCGGAATTGAGCAGTAGCACCAAGTTGTTTAGTCTGTGATAAGAAAACTTGTCCAAAGGTGTCATGTTCTTGTTTTTGGTTTCTTTAGAGAAACTGTGCATAAGTTTCGGTTGTGTATGTGCCTTGAAAATGCTTTGTGTAATAATATTATTCAGCTTCTTCCCTTTTTAGTGATGTATTGGGAATATGTAGAAGTTGGCTGAATTTATGAGAGGGTGGAAAACCACAACTGGCAGAGAAATTGTTGACTTTTCAGAATAAGCTTTTCCTCGTATGAATAGCAGCAATATGGAGAGATTTTAATATAGAGAAAAATAGCTAGTTGAGATATGGACTTTTCTGAAGACAAGGCTGTGGCAGAGTGAAAGAAAGGAAGATATTTACCTCTAAAATACTTTTAAGGACACTTTGAAATATCATTTTTCTCGTAGAAATATTGTTTGTCTTGTATGGATTTAACAAAGTTTTTTACTCTTCTCTTGATGTTGCAGAGTCCTTTTACAGTGTTTTTTTCATAAGAGGAACAAGGTTGATTTATAGAAAACACACATTGATTATTGTTGTATTCACTAGCCATGTACTTGCAAAATTGCCTCTGAGCATAAATGATTTGGTTTTGGTATTTAACCATTTGATTTTTTTATTGCATATGATTGATTACTGATATTGATTTAAACTCATCCACAACACACTTAATAAAAATACTGTTTTGAATGCTAAAATATAAAGAGATTTAATTTGTTTGAGAAGCTTATGTAGCTGCACAGTCAGTTAGCAGGTATGAATTGGGTCTTTCCATTGACACTGTGACTCTGTGGGCACCTAAGGCCACATCTGAAGGTATTTGGGAATTATCATCAGGGGCTTTTTTGCTGGATTCCGTTTGTGATGAGTCAAGGAAAACAAACACTGGGAAGAAGAATCTATGAAAATAATCAAACAATGTCCCTCCCTCTCTCCCTTCCTTCTTAATGTTACTTTTAAAAACCCTAAAAAGTATAAATAGATATTCAAAATGTAATGAAAATAGGTGAAATAATGTAGGTCTAAACATAAAACAGTGTTTTTTTCTAATAAATATTTGGGTTGCTCCAAACAGACTTTTCCTATCAAGAGTCAGATTTCAAGAAATATGCACATAAACTGCTCTGCTAGAACATCCTTCTTTACAGTCAGTCTCTGGCTTCATTTAGTAGGATGGTCTTAGAGGTTCCTGTTAAGACATGGTTGGTTGCTCTTCTCCTACAAGAACTTGTCATTATTATAATTGCCTTATTTAATAACTTTTCTCTCATATCTCCCACCATTCATACTAGGATTGCACTTAATATACTATAAAATACCATGTACTATGCCATATCACAGTGATTAAAAAAGACTTCAAAAACAAACCCAAATTGAAACTTTACAGATTAGTGAGAAATAGTATTTTGCATTTGACTTGCAAATCACATCTTTTCACTCCATAGGTATTAAATTATTATGAAATATGATTTATTACATAGTACCAAACTCTTGACAGGAAATATGTTTTTTCATAAATAAAGCCTTGTACATGGAGGAAAATGTATTTTACTGAAATAGATGTGAAGTTTATTATAAGTAGTTTATTTATGCAGCCTGATGTGGAATTTGGATGTTGGATCATTGGAAGTTTCTATCACTGGTGAAGTCTCAAAGCGGACTGAGGAGATGCTAGCCGTTTTATATTGTTGGGTAGGATATAAAAGCATTTCAAGTCCTGTCATGCAGAATGTAGGTCACCTCTTCCCCTGGATCTGCTGCATTTCAGAAAATAAAATGTAATTCTTCATTCCAGTAAAAGTAGACTGTATTAATTTTTCTTCAGCGCTGTTTATGCTTTATCCAGAAAACAAAGGTGAACAACTGCCTACTTTGGGAAAAAATGATGGAAAAGTGATAATCTATGTTTATTGTTGCATCAGTGTTTCCCAGAACATTTATTCTTAAAATGGCAGATATGGAGATAACAGTTGATCCTCAAAATACTTAATCACTAGAGCAGTGATATTATTACTCAGTTCTTGTGGCTTCTGTTTCACTTTTTAATCCTTTCCTCCTGCTCTGCTTTTTATGGATAAAATCATAGAGAAAGAAAAGAAATAGATGAAAATATAAAACTCAGTCTTCAGTGACATTGAGGAGCAAAGTTAAGCGAAGGTGCTGAACCTTTGACACTGCTTAGAAACTTTATTCAACAGTACCTTCTGGATTCCTTCTCTAGTTGTGTTCCTTGAGAAGAATTGTAACCTGGGGATAAAAAGAATTGAAATCGAAATTTCTATAGGACAGCTGAACATAATTAGATTCATAGATGAATGGTGTCAAATACTGTTGATTTAAGGGCACTTGGGGAAGAATAACCCCAAACACCAGTTCGGGCTGGAGACTGACTTTCTAGAGAGTAGCTCTGCAGAGAGGGACCTGGGTGTCATGGTAGACGACAAGTTGACCATGAGGCGGCAGTGCCCTCCTGGCCAAGAAGGCCAATGGGATCCTGGGGTGCATTAAGAAGAGCATCTCCAACAAGCCAAGATGGGTGATTGTCTCCCTATACACAGACTGGGTGAGGTCACATCTGGAGTCCTGTGTTCTCTATCTGGAGTCCTGGACTTCTGTGTTTTGGGCTCACTAGTACAAGAGGGATATGGAACTGCTGAGGAGAGTCCAGCGCAGGACTATGGGGATGATCAGGGGCCTAGAACATCTGGCCTATAACGAAGGGCTAAGAGAGCTGGGCCTGTTTAGCCTGAAGAAGAGAAAACTGAGGGGGCGAATCTGATCAATGTCTTTAAATGCCTCAAGGGAGAGAGTGAGGAGGATGGAGTCAGCCTCTTTTCCATGGCAGCCATTGATAGGACCAGAGGAAATGGCCACAAACTGAAGCACCAAAAGTTCCATGGGCACTTAACGAAAAGTTTGTTGACAGTGAGGGTGACAGCACCCTGGAACAGGTTACCAAGAGAGGTTGTGGAGTCTCCTTCTCTGGAGGTCTTCAAAACCTGCTTGGACCCAATCCTGTACCACATGCTGTAGGTGAGCCTGCTTGAGCAGGGAGGTTGGGCTAGATGATCTCTAAAGGTCCCTTTCAACCTTAAGGATTCTATAATTCTCTGATTTTATGATAACATGAGCTGAAAATGAGTTCTTTAATGTAAAACCATTTTTCGGTTGTCAGGTTTTAGTAAATAAACTGAGAAGGTGGATACTGCACTATACTGAACTAAATGCGACAATATACTAAGATATGTTGCAAAATACTCACTACTTGTACATCTACTTCTAGTCCTTTCAGGAAGGAGATATCTGTGAAATGGTAATAGATCTAAGAATGCAGTAATTTCTAGCTGTTCTTCCCAAAACTTTAATAGGAGGTATTTTTGGAAAAGAGCTTGCCAAAAGGCCCATTGAGGTGTAAAGAGCACATACTTTTTGCACTCCAATGGCTATAGCTCATAACAACTCCACAGGAATTTGTCTATTTTGTATTTCCTTCATACTTACGAAGGATAATAAAAGGAATAAGGAATTAACTACTCTTATTCATTGCAAATACTTTCATGCTGTGGCGGAACGAGTATAAGGCGGGGCAAGTGATGGATATTCAGGGAGTTAGGTTGCAAACTTTGCATTTTCCAAAAAAAGCAATCATGTCATTGAAGAAGATAGATATTTAAAAGTAGTTTTGAAAAGACAGGTTATATTTATTTATTTATTTATTGATCTTGTGGATAGTAGATACAATAGAATTTCTTTGTGGTAGTGTCATCTTTCAGATTTGCCAGAGTCTTTAAGTATGCACTGATAATCTGGATTTTGGCATTGGGCAATGTGACTTGTACAATTTCTATGCCACAGCAAGGACTCAAAGCAGAAATAAACAAAGAAAGTGAATACAAGCCACAGCGTAGTCCTTGGTAAGGAAATCTGAGTTAGATCAAAATGAACTTGTTCTGCTGTTGCTAAGGCTGTGTAAGCACCATCTCATCTCAAATGACAGAACAGATAGGAAGAAGGGTACACTAGCTCACCAAAATTTTTAAAAAGCAACAAGAGGATATTTAAGTCTGGCAACGTAGGACATCTGAATCATCCAGAACTGTTCATCATCCAGAGAAAACATTAAGTGCTGAAGCTACATTCCTTTTTGTTTGTGTGTGTGCATGTGTGTGTGTGATGCTGATATTAGTTGCTTTCCTTTGCAGTAGAGACTTACTTAGACTTTGAGTGCTATGTTTCATGAGATCAGTCTCTCTGTGAACCGTGCTAGAGATGACCAAGACACATCTGAAAATGGCACTGAGTGTATTTATGGAGTTCAAAGCTCGTCTGCATATGTTATCAGTTATAACTCAGAAGAAAATATTTGCATCATGCAAGCAGTTGAAAGCTTCCAAAAGCCCCTTTCTTGTGTGCCGTTTAGTCACTAAGCAGAGAGAGAATTGTATTTCTCACCCCAAAGTAATAGAGAATAAAACAAAGATCTCTTGATGCAGTACAACTTCATTCAAAAAACTCAATCATGGTGGGAACTAGAATATCCAGAGAGGCTGGAGACCTCTGTGGAGTAGATAATGCTTCTAGAGTATTAGAGTAATTAGCAAATAATATGAGCTGCACTTCAGTCATCAGAGCTAAAAGGCAAATTCATTTCCCTCTGAAATTAATAGCAACTTTTTTTTACAGTTCCCAAATCCACTTCTGATTCTGTTTGGTTTTGCATTCACATTCTTCCTTAGCAATTTAGCTGATATTTTT
The DNA here is from genome assembly GCA_032353885.1 of Nothura maculosa. Taxonomy (NCBI): domain Eukaryota; kingdom Metazoa; phylum Chordata; class Aves; order Tinamiformes; family Tinamidae; genus Nothura; species Nothura maculosa. Next base: position 1,032,847 of record JAUBOD010000735.1, read on the forward strand.
CATTCTATCTTGCATTCGTGTTTTTGAGTGTTGTTAAATGAACAAGATAGCTATATATCATATTGTGTAAGTGCTGCAGGATTCTTCTGAACAATCACAACTCTTACTACTTTAGCTTGTTTTTATAGTGTGGTTTTTATAGAGATATGCTTTGCCATTCTGCAGGGCTGAGTAAACATTCACTCATGCTAGACAATGTTTTTCTGTTTGTTTACGTCAGTTAAAGAGCTTGGATATACAGATAGAAATCCTACATTACATCTCTTAAACCAACAGAATATGAAATCAGCTGGGCTTGATGCCGAAAAGCTGATTTCTGATGATAAACTGAAGTAAAACAAAATCTGCTCCATATGGTGCAATTGTAAACTTTGGAACTATAAACAAAAACATGCTTTGTGACTAAAAATTGTGATACAAAAGCAAGCATGAAGCACTATCACTCAAGCCGGATCTAATGAAACTAGCCTGCACACTTTCAAGTAACCTTCTGAAGAAAACCAAGTAAACCAAGTGTGACAGAGCATGAAGTGGTTATTCTGAGCCTGGTTGGTGCACGTATCTCTGGAGGTGGATGTAATTTTTCACATTCTGAGCCTAGACTGAGGAGTAGAGTGAACTGGTATATATTCTGCATCTGACTAAATATCCACAGGCAGTGGCAGCTCCTTGCCTGCTGACTGAAGATAGGAAGATAACCAAACTTATGTTAAGAGTGAAAAACTCCATGCATATTTCAGTGTGCTTCACAGGTGGGTTTGCATGTTTTTTTCCCTCAATGTGTGTGCAAATTTGGCAGGGCTAGATGCAAAGATAACTTGGCTCCCTAAAATCCTTTCAGTTTCCAAGAAAAAGGATCATGAAGGCAAGTCACGGAGGCAAGTCAATTTGAGACATTCAGTGGACATCAAGAAATGCAGGCAGTCCCTTGATATGTCCACTAA
>JAUBOD010000735.1:1061997-1072455 GCA_032353885.1 Nothura maculosa
AAAATATTTCAAAAGAAGATCTTCAGATTCATCTTTACCTTTCTAAGATTCCATATTCTTAAATCTGTTAATTTAATGGTGATTGATTTTAAGAACAATTTTCCCTTAATTGTTGCTCAAAAATTACTAATGATTTGAAGTACAGTATTTTATATTTCATTGTCAAAGACAACAAATAAAGGATGGTTGTTCCTTTCCTTATTAGCTCATTTTTTACATCTTTTTGTCTGTCTCCATATGGACCATTCTTGGAAATCATTCACTTTTCCGTCCTTTTAAGCATCAAGCTTGTCAGAAGCGCTGTTCATCATTCATATTTCAGATCCCATTTAAAAGGTCAAGTGATTATGAAGTACTGATGAAGATAGAGGAGGAAAATTTAGCTTTAGGCTAAATTAGGTTTTAAGCTAGCTTTAGGTTTTCACTGCAGATACCCACTAACCAGCAGATATTCCCACTAACCAGCTTTTTGGACATGTGCTGTGTACATCAGCTGTGGACATTGTCATATGAGTTGTGATGCTCCTTGGACACCTTTTGGTAGGGGCCATGAATCATCCATCAACTCATTTTAATGCAGCAAGCCTGGTGGCCCTGGTTGGCTGTCTTCTATGGAAAGCAGGTGTTGGCAGTACACCCTGTAAATTACTGCAACGGGCTTTCTTTGTTTTGCATAGTTGTGTGAGGAGAGTTTGAGCTAATGAGCCACTTTGCAAGTTCCTGGCCAAAGCTCTGTTCTGAAGGCTTACTACAGTCTGGTTCATAAACACTAATCCTTACCAGACTTTCTTTTGCCCAATGTTATAAAACAGAAAAGGGGAAAAAAATGTCTTTTAGTAATCCTGGGTTCCCACTGTGTTGTGTCCCACCTGTAGTCATTATTTGCTAGCTGGAGTGTAGGCTGAGGAAATCTAAAACATTGGCAATATCCACTACGCACATTAGCTATTACTTGAATACTGCTTCCAGTTGTCATCCTAAATACTTTCCCTTGTGGCTTTTGCTGACATTATGCCCCCCAAAGCTTTATGTGCTGGCAAGTGGAAGTGATTCAGAGTATAATGGTGCCAACAATGTTAAATCCAGCAGCCACCAATGCTGGGAAAGAAATGCAAACCACCTTCTCGAACCAGCGTAGACACAACCAGCAGGCATAGCGTATAATTTACAACTGGGAGTTTATCCATTTATAGGAGAAGGATGATAGTTGAGGCTCTGGCCTAAGGTCTGAGATCTCCAAGACCTTTGTTGGAAACAAAGCTCTCAGGCCCTTCGTTAGTCACCTGCCAAATGGATGTGCTCACACTTCCCTGCCTTATGCACTACCAGAGTAGCTGAACATACAGAAAGACTCAAAGTTGCTCATATCTTCTAGAGGCTGCTTCAAGCAGACAGCTTAGGGACAGAAGTCATTGCCTCAGGATGGATGAAGTTCAAGGGCTGACAGGAACTTCAGATAGATAAATCATGGTTGCTGCTTCTGTGCAGGTTTTTATGCTTGTGTAGTAGCCAATTTCTGGTAGCTTTTTGAAAGGATTAACTGGACCTTTTTCATAGCTGTGAAGTATCAGTACTATGCTTGCTTTTCCTGAATCTGAGAAATTCCTGTCCCTTCCAGCTTCAGTGCTCCCTGAACTGCATTAGGAACCATGAAACTTTTCTGCTCATGCTGTGTTTCAGTGATACAGAGCACCAAACTAATGCTTTTCTTTTGGGTATCTTTTGCTCTCTCTGCTGGCAGTCTGCAGGAATGGCAGCTCTCTAACTGGGCTGGCTTCAGTGATTGCTGAGGTGTGTCGGAGTAACTGAAATAACTTTTACATTCAGCAGCTGTCAAAATGAAATTTCCTACTGTTGTGAAATAGTTTCAGTTTATATTATTGAGCCAGCGTAGCATGCTAAAGTTTTTTAAGCATTTTCTGACACTTTGTATAAATTCATGCTGGAAAGCTAAACTTCAGTGTAAAACCAGTAAGGCAAAAAAAGTACCATCCTTGAGTGGCTCAGAAATCTTAGTTGCCTGCCCAGTAATTTAATGTAGTAATTCAGTTAATAAATCATGAGAGAGAACTCATCAAGGAATACTGGCTGCATTGCAAATAGATAATTCAGGATGAAATATTTATTTTTATTTATTTATTCCCCACAGATAGAAGAGAACATTCTCTTGCTCTTTTTTTTTTCTTCCTTCTTTTTCCGTCTTGCTGTGAATGGAAGTAGTAGTTCCTTTCCATGCACGGTTATAACTCACAAGCCTCATGAGTGCACAAGGAATGATTGTATTTACCCCCGGAAGAGAGATGAAAGTGGAAATTTAATGTACACAGGAAACGAATTATTAGAGTATGAGAAAAAATGGTGGTCTTAGAACAGGATATAGCCTCAACCAAAAGCATTCACTTGAAAAAAAAAAGAAAAAAAAAAAGCTCCAAACATACTACATCTACAGACAAGAAAGGTAAGGAGGCATTTTACTGAAGTGGAGGCTTACCTAGGGAAATACATTTATTCCTGATAAGATGGTGTTCTCAGCATTGTGTCATCTCCATTCTGCGTCAGCCCATGTTGGTCAAGTACCAAGTAGAAGACAGTGCTCCCCTGACATTTGAAGCAGCTCCAAGCTATAAGTGAAACACTGATGGTTATCACAGAGGATAGCACTGCATAAGCATTTGTTCACAGATTCCATATTCTGATTAGCCAGAAGAGAACATTAGGTAGGACCACTAAAGCATGGGGTATTAACTGTCACCTAACTGTAGGACAGACACTCCAGGGGTATGTCAGGGAGTGAGGCAAGTGACCAAATCCATTCTCTTCCCCTTTCCACCTGAAGTGGATATAGATCCACTGTTTCAGTACAGTGAAAATCTGTACTGAAATCTGTTTCAGTACAAAATCCTACACTTGTATCTCTCTCTCTGTTAGCAAAACATTTGAGTAAATAGATATGAAATAATCTATGTCTTAACAGGACTGAGATGAGGAGAAGGAAATGACATATTGTCAAGGAGGAAAAGATGGCTTTTTTTCCCATTAAGGAGAAAAATGTCACATCCTCCTTTCACATAAGCAGTTGATTGGTCTTACCTTCCTCCACTTTTGAACCTGCTCAGTTTCAACACCAGACACAAGATGCGTGGTAAGCAGATCTGGTTCTAGTTTCTAAAGTTCCTAAAGCCCTTTCAGAGGGTCTTGTAAGTTGTACTTACAGCTTGTTATCTGCATGCAGGCCTGGCCGCACCCCTCCCCGCCACGTCTTCACCTGGCGTCATGTGTTGCACATCTGTGGTTTGTTCAAATAGCTGAACACCATTGTGCAACAGACTCTGCAGCTTGGAATTGCATTTTTTCCCCCCGTGGTTCCTAACGTACTCCTTTCCTTTCATTTCACAGCTCCCTGCAGCTCTTAAAACATGATTCCAGGAAAGCCGCACTAAAAAGGAAAGTTTTCCAGTTACTACACCTGATTAACAAGGAAATGAGCTACTGCTTTCTTCAACTACAGAGACAAGGGCTTGTTGTTGAAAAGCAGATGAATATTTTTGTAGTCCTACATGGTACACCACTGAAAACCCATGCTTTCTGACCGTGAGTATCACCATATTCTGAATATTAGCAGCTGTATGTCATCTGAATATCTCCCAGATGAAGTCCTAGAAAATATGGTATAGGTCCTTCATTACTGCTGTAACAGAATATCAAAAACCTAAACAAGAAAGCAACCAAAGTAGAGATCTACATCCAGAACAAACTGGAACCCACACACCAAACATACTAGCTGATCTAAGTTCTCTTCAGTGTCTTCAGTTGCCAGTACTTCTTTGGAATGTTGTGTTGTCCAAAGATTGGAAAACATCAGAAAATACACCTTTCATGTGAAGAACATGAGAATGGTCCCCACTGTTAATGCTATCAAATGCATTCTTTAAGGTAAATTTGAATAATATTCCCCTTCTAAGTAAGTTGACAACTTTTACAGTAGTCCTCCAGTCACTTGCCAGGGCTGCTTTCCCTGGTCTTCAGTTTGGCAAACTAAGTTGCCTGTTTCTTCCTTCATTCTCATCAGTGTTAAATCCTTAACTCCAGTGTAAAGGATCAGAACCCACTTTGTCTTCAAATGCTTCTCAATAGGAGGTGATCCCTGGAGTATCAGGGAGCTGCCACATCCTATTAACAGAGTCATTAGCATCATCTGCTGAATGGAAGCACTGAAACAGGAATAGGAATGACTAGGCCTGGAGTGGAAACAGCTATCACAGTAATATCATTTTTAGGACCTGATTCTCCTGTTATTCCACCCCAGACCTGAACAACAGAAACTTTGATAAAATAAATGTAATCACACTGGGAGCTCTGCCCTCAGCACAGATTCAAGCGTCTTGGTCATTTCTATAACTGTGCAAGGAATTACTATGAATTCCTCAAGTTGAAATATTTACCAATAGCAAAATGCTTACAGCATTTTTTAAGGAAAATTTTATTTTATTTTATTTTATTTATGGATCTGACACTTTCTTTCAAGAAAACTCTTAATTTTATTCTGTTTATTTTATTCCATAAAGGCATAAAGGTCAGTAGTTCACTCAATGAAAAGTGTTACATAAATTAAACAGCTAGAAAACAAAATCACTCTAGTTCACAGCAAACACTTAAGTTTGAGCCAAAATACATTTTTTTCACTTTGTTCTTTTCACTATAAAACTTGGGAAAAAATGTTTTGGTTTCTCCCAAACCAAATTTCTTTCCTATCTGAAAAACCCATTACTTACATAGCTCAGCTGATCAGTTTCCTTGTAACAAAAGGGCAGAATCATATATTTTCTGTTCAGCTCTCAAATGATAGTAGGTAATGGTGATGGGAGGAGTTCCTGCAGGATGTTTTCAACCAATTCATCTATGTTTGTAATATAATCCAAAGTGCATTTAGACCACCCTCAAGCAGATAAGAAGTAATATGTTAGGGGAGCTATTGAACAGGATATTTATACTGAATAAGCACAGTTAGGTTGCACAGATGTTTCTTCTATTATACTAGTTTTAAATTACTATTTCCTCCTATAACTTAGTATTACAATGTTGCTTCTCTTAGCAACTACAGAAACCCCTACAGAAGAATAATGGTTGAGTTTCTTCATATCTATTTTAAAATAAGCAAAACCTGTCAAATGATTGTTCACTCTCAGAGTTGTTAGTTCAGAGAATTTAAAATCTGAAGATCATCCAGTAATAAACAAACATATTTGCTATATATATGTATATTTAGATATACAGATTCAGATTGGAAATCTTACAAAATAGAGAGAAAGAGATTGAAAGAGAGAGCAAGAGCAAGATGGAGCTTTCTTAGAGTCCATATGTCTTTATACTTATATTCAGACTGCAATTATCATGAAAATTGATGGGCTTTTGCAGATAGACTCACCTTTAAGCTGTTTTCTGGGCACTACATAGGTGTGGGATTTCTTAAAAAATCCAACAATTTCCCTTTCTTATTTGAAAGACTGTTCATGTGTTAACGTCGCTGCTTCAAATGAAGTGGAAACTTGAGGATCCGATCTTGAGGATCTAGATAGCCTATAAGACACAGAAGGTACTGTACCAGGGCAATTTAGTAACATGGAATTAAAAGAAGATGTGGCAGTATTTTAACATGCAGAATGAATTTTGTTGATGTATCTTATCTCCCTGTTACATGGAGGCACTTAACTTTCATATTTAATGCTTTCTGAATAGAAAGGGCTTAAGCTAATTTTATTATCTGTGAATCAAGACCGAAACCTCTGTTTTTCTGAGCTGAATATCCTGTAAAGAAGCCATCTTAATCTGTGTATTATCACAGAATTGCCATAAGAATCTTCAATTCTTTTTGACTTTTCTTCGTTCAGTTACAATGGAAGCATTGGGGGTGAAATGTGAAACACTTGGATCAAGAGGCTGACTGGCACAGCTGAGGCCCCTTTGAGGCTGCCTTGTGGGCTTTTTGTAGTCCTAATTACTTCCTACTGTGTCGGCAGCCCCTTCTGTCAGCTGGTGTTGGGCAGACGGTGGGTGGGTGAATGGGTTCTGACTCTGCTTCCTTTGGCGTCCCTCCCTCTGGAATGACTGGGCGTTCCTGTGGATGCTCCCAAATCACTGCCCGCATCTCTCCTTTGGATTGTGTATTGACCACCGAAAGCCCCTCATCACTTCTGATTTCATCTCTCCTTCAAAAACTGTTTTGTATCTAAGTCTGGGAAAATTCACTCGAGGGGGATGATGAAAGAGAGAGAGAGAGAGAGAGAGAGAGAGGCTATTACAGATAGAACAGTGAAGTTCCAATTCTAAATGAGAGAAATCTCTCTAACAGAGAATTCACCTCCTGCTGGGGAAAAAATAGGTTTATGTAAAATTGAAATAAAACTAGTTATATCCCGTAAGGTTGCTCATATTTATAGTTATTATATTTGTAAAGTAGTGTTTATATACCAGTGATTATTCCATGCAAATATATCTGTGTGCTCATATATGTGCATGCTCAACATGCAGGCATGCTGCAAAATGTACAAGAAGTAGATTTATGAACACTTAGATGGACTCAGCTGAGCTCACAACAGCTCTTTGCAGCTCACTGATAGTATATACCTGTCTGTATTTAAAATACCATATCCAAACTCACCTTAATTCACTTCAAGCTTTGGTATTACTGACCTGCTTAGTAAAGCAGAAAGTGTTCTGGTGTTAACTGAGCATCCTCCTCCATGGCTTTGTAAATGTACCTATGTGATATATAGTGCTTATGTGTGCAAGCACTTGTGAGATTGTATCTCACAAGATTATGAGACCTAATTCTCATAATCTTGTGTTTTTCTCTTGTATTTTTTTATGTCAACTGTTTTTCCCAACACAGGAAAAGTGACAAGTGTTCTGGATATTGGCCAGTTCTTACACAGAGAACATTGCTATCTGAGAAGAAAAAAAAAAGGAGAAATTAATCTGAATTCATTTCCATGAACTATGGGTGCCTGTAGTGTGCATGTCCATCTCTGTGTTAGTCACATTAGATTGCCTTTTTAATCAAGAGAGAGCATCAATATAGTCAATGTAATTTGGAGTAACACTTCCCTTACTAAAATGGGCATCAAAACAAAAAAGGGAGATTTTTCAACTATTTCACAAGTAGACAATGTTAGACAAGATGGTTTTCATTTCTAAAGTGCAGCAAGGGATAGCAGTACCACTGATATCAACATAATTAAATGGATCTACTTAGTGCAGTCTCCTAGATCTGAGAGAAAGGAGCAGTCTCCTCTGCACGTTATCAGCCTAAAATCACCTGATGAGTAATAACATTCTTATTCCCACATGCTCAAAAGGAGCTGTACTAGTTTGATCAAAATATCCAAATGAAGAAAATAATAAAGCAAGAAATATATGAAGTAAAGGAGCAGCTAGGACCAATTCCAGGGAAAAAATATTTGGGGAGCAATTCATATTGAAACAAAATCTGTCCCTGAACTTTTCTGATCTCCCTCTAAACATCTTGTCGTCCTTAATACAATACTGTCCCTTGCTTACCTGCTGAACACACCAAAACATATATTGTATTTTAATCCATTGCTGATAAATTCTGTCCTGTCTCCCAGCTTTTTTATGATCTACAAATGCCAAATGTTCCTGGGAGGTTCAGTAAATAATACTCAGGCCAGAGAACTCAAATTCCCTTGTGAACCTTCAAGTTTACCTTACAAATGCCAGGTATATGCTGTTCTGCACCTACTGATAACTTTAAACTAGGTGCAAACTAAACATAGATGGTGAGATGAAACATCACAGGGTATTTCTTTGTCATCTGATCATTATTTCTTCTCATTTCTAACAACTCCTTTATTTTTTCCGTTCTCTTGTGATGTGCAAATAACACATGTGCGTCAGAGAAATTAAGGACAGCAAAAGCCTGGGACGTAACAATGTCCTTGTGGATGCTTCTGTTTCACACGTTCTAATGTCTCTGGGGTTTGCAGCAGTTGGATTTTCCTGACAACCCTGCTCCCAGTTTTCGATTCTATCTTCACTGTGAAACTATCTCCATATATTCAGTAACTTCATGATAGGCAGAGAGGTAGTGCTTGATCACTGGGATGAATGTCTGGTAATCTGCTCACTCAGGACTTTGTTTAGGCACATTGTTAGATGACAAAGAACAACTTTTCCTCATTATCCGCGGATGGATTTAAATACTCACTACATTTACCATGAGGTATTGCATGTTCCCCTGCCATCCACCATTAAATAGCAGCTAATATATGTACCAAGGGAAAGAGGAACAGCAAGTTATTTGTTTCAGTAATGTTAAAACTACATATGGTATACAACACGGGAAATATCACATTTGATAACACCAGTTTATAGTAATAGAATTGCCAAATAATTTGAAGTTGTGTATTCCATATATGTATCTACTACTCTAAATCAGTGCTAGACAATCATCAGATACCAGTTGCATAATTCTATTCGTAGAAAGCTGTAAACAGACTCTAAGACAGAAAGAGGTGTTGCAGCTAATTAACAAGCTGTAAATAGACTCTAAGACTGGAAGAGATGTTGCAGCTAATTCACAAAGAATTAGGCTATGGTTTCCAACAACTTAAGACTAGGTATCAAGGTATCCATAGAAGTAGTAGACTTGCTTACATCCCCTGAAGAAATCTAAGGAAAGGACAGAGACATATTTTGATCCACCCTACTATAATGACTGGCACTGTAGAGGCTAGCAGTAAATATTGTGCCAAAGACTTGATGAAGAAAAAGAGAAGAAAATCTGACTCAGAGACATCTCTCTGTGGCAAGAAATATCTGTTGTAATGCATCTCAAGTGTCTTATAACTCCTTCTTGAGTTACAACCTAATCCAAAGATATTTGGTGCATTATAAATACTCAAGGTGATTTTGAAATGTTAGAAAAGCCACAGAAATTGCTATAAACCTGTAAAGTAGGTTTGCAGCTTATAGTGACAATGTGATCTAAAAGAAAACTTGTTCAGGTAATGCATGAGAAAAGTATCTCTCACTGAAAATGATTATTTTAAATATTTAGTAGAGCAGACATTTTCCCACCCTTTTTGATTGGTTAACTGTTCTCCCTTTCTGAAACATATAGAAGAGAGACAAATAATGAACTTGTGATTATCACAGGAAAAAAATAACATTTTCTCACGACTATGGTAAATATCAGTGATATATAAAATAATTTTTAAAAGCTTTGTGTGATTAGTGGGGATGAACTCTGTAATTATATTAGCAGGATCTTTGCTATGTCCATTCTTCTCTTTCATTTAGTGTGGGTTGCCACCAGACAAAAAATTTTGGATAGAAAATAGGAAGAGTGTTATTTATGGAGCTTCCGCATTTTGCCTGTATGCTGCAGGCTTGATTTGCCAAATCTGGGGTTTGCTTGATGAAAGTGCTTGAAAAAAGTTCAAAAATGGCTTTAGTAGTATAAGAGGTTGACCAAAAGACTGACTACAATTTAATAGCCTGTTTCATGATGCAGAGAGAGTAATCTGAATTTCATTAGTGGTCTAGAGTAGCACCCAGCCTGTGGATCCTTAGTCTGGTTTGGGGAAAGCAAGATATGTCAGCATCCCTAAATGGACGGTTGGATGGTGGTAAGCTAGACAGGTACATAGTCTGCCTTTTAAATACTTTTTCCTGGACAGTTTTTTAAGCAAAGGACATAGCAGTCTGAAAAGTTGACTTATCACTACAGAGGTGAAGATCCTCTCCTCAGTCTTGAGAAAGTGCATGCTTAAAGGAACATGAAAGGGCTAAAAATACACTTATTCCAGGAATTGAATGGCAATTGCATCAAAACATTATGCTGGACTCTTTAAAGAAGTTGCTACTATACAAGAAAATCTGTGGCACCAGTTTACTCATGTTTCGATGATCATGCAAGTACCACTCAAACACTTCAGTACAGTACCCTACAGTACTTTCCTCCTAATAGTTTAAGAATAATCTTGTTGAGCTTTGGTATTTTGAATAGAGAACTATTAAGAGTGACTTTTATCATTAAGTTACAGGGCAGGAAAGAAAACCATGCAAAAAGTGTTTGAACTGAACCATGCAGAAGCTGATAACAAGACCTTTACTCCAACTAGCTAGCTGGTGCCAAACCTCATTGGCTGATACTCAGGTAAATACAATTTGGTTTCCTTTGTCACATCTTACCTTGCCAAATTAATATGTTAATATTGGCAAGCCCACTCTTGCATAGGAGAGGATATGTAATTATCCTAGAATCAACTGCCTTAGCAGCTGTAGGAAGAAACCATAGAACTTGTCTGAAAGCCTAAGCATAGGATCAAGAAAGTTTACAAGTTTTTGTATATCAAGTTAACCATCAGGATTTCCAAGAGCTGCCCAGGTATCTATTCAAGAGTCTCTCCAGGCAATGTAGCTTAGGTCATGTCAGTG
>JAUBOD010000735.1:1085844-1112258 GCA_032353885.1 Nothura maculosa
TCACAGTCTGACTTACAAGCCTTGCATTTTTTGCTATTCTTTATTTTATTTTATTTTATTTTATTTTATTTTATTTTTCAGTTTTGTCCTACATGGAAAAAGTAAGAAAAGGAGAATGGGAAGGTAAAGGTAGAGACGGAGAATATCATACCAGTACTGTGATTTAGCTTTTCCTAATATATTTCCTTGCTTCATTTAGCCTGCATTAGAGCTTTGCCCACCTTTTGATCTCAGACCCACTACTTGAACTGATTTTCTATTAAAAAAAATACTGCTTTTAAATGATGTTTGCTTTAAGTAAGACTGGAGTGTGATTATTTTGACTTGAGAAAATAAGAGACTGTTTGTTTAACTGAATTCATAACATATGTTTGCAATAAATGGACTTGGACAGTTGTCCTGACATGAAATGGGCCAAAAATTGAAATTTGAAGCCCTGAAGAAATTTCAACACTGCAAAATCCAGAAAAAAAAATCATGTGTGAAAGTTAACAACTAAACATACTGATGGAGCTCAGGAGTAGGATTTATGACTGCAAAGTTTGCTGGAGGGCAAGGAGCTGTGGAAATGTGTGCTCAGAGGGAAGAAAGAGTTTCTAGGCTTTTTGTCTAGACTGGAGCTCCTCAGGATTTGTGACTCTTTGAGCCGCTCTCAGAAGTCAGACACCTGTAATTCTCCTCAAGAGCAGCCTTTCATGTTCAGACCACCTACTTTGAAAACCAAAGCCACCTATGAGAGAGTTGAACTTCTGTGGTTAAACATGGTGTTCTGAGCTGCCAGTTATCTGGGATTACCAACCGAGAGACCACTGGGCTAGTTGTGCATGAAAAGTTCCCTGTGTATCTCTAAATCCAGCATCTCCCTGACTGAGCTGGCAGGCTGAACGTCACCAGAGATGCACACATCCTGCAGAGGTGTGAGCTCCTTTTCTTGTCCCCACTGCCTGCCACTTTAGTGCCACAAGGCATAGGATGGACAGTGATAGAGCACATATGGAGCATAGACCTAGAGTAACTGTAGAAACTCTTCAGTGGTCATTTCCAAAGATCTTTGTAAAAACAAAGACAAGTTTCTCTACTACAGCTGCTTTATGGTGTAGATACTTTACATCTATCTTCTTTGACCTGAGTGACTTATCAAGAGCATATGCCACCATGCACCCTCCATAGTAGGGTCTCTAGAACCTCTAGCCTAACCTCTGGCCTCTAGAGGCTCTAACTTCTGTGGCTCTCAAGATTCCTCTCCTCTTTTGTGTCCAGTTACCATCTCTCAGAAAGGGCAGTGGCCTGTTTTCTCCTTTTTTATTCCTTAATCCTTAATAAACTAGATTAAGTCTTGAACTTAATGCCAAAGCACTAAGCACTGGTTGATGAACTGATCACAAAGCCCTGAGACAAAACCCTACAGGACTAATTTAGAATCAAAACATTTTAGAGTAAAAAAGCAAACAAGCAAACAAATTATCTGTAGCATGGCTACATTTCCCTCAAACTTACCTCCTTCTGAAGTTGGGGTTGCAAGAAGCCTCCTAGGACTTCCTGCTCAGCTTCTCCTTTCCTACAAAAAGGTTTTTAATTCTTTCACAGAATCACAGAATCATGAATGGTTGAGGTTGAAGGGACCTCTAGAGATCATCTAGCTCAACCCCCTGCTCCAGCAGAGAAATCCAGAGCACGGGGCACAAGGCGGCATTCAGGCGAGTTTGGAGACCTCCAGAGAAGGAGACTCCACAGCCTCCCTGGGCAGCCTGTGTCAGGGCTCTGGCACCCTCACAGGAAAGAAGTTCCTCCTCATATGGAGATGGAGCTTCCTGTGTTTCAACCTACACCCATTTCCCCTTGTCCTGTCACTGGCCACCGCTGAGAAGAGGTTGACCCCTTCTTACTACATTCTCCATTCATGTACTTCTACATGTTAATCAGATCCCCTCTCAGCCTCTCTTCTTCAGAGAAAACAGGCCTTTAATTCTCTTCTGATCTCCTCATTTTAAGCATGTTCTATATTAACAGAATATCTCTGCTGCTTCAGCCAGTGATCAGAAAGCATCAGGAAACAGAGGTCTTGAAATGACCTCTCTGATTCTTTGACAAGAAATTTCTCATTCTGATCCACTCTATTACTTTCCAGATTGTTTTTTCCAACAACTTTCTACTAAGTTGTCTGAATATTTTAATGCAGAGAATCATTATTCAAATGCTTTGTCTTACTGTCAAGTAACTTCCTGCGGCTGTTGTCATTACACATGTTTACATATAACGATCCAGCCATAGACTTAAGTTAGGAAGAGTTACCGTGTGATCCTCCCTGGTCATATATGCATGTAGCAGCCTCAATCATCTACCTCATTTAGCCTGTGGGAATCCCTTTCCTCTTGGCATTCTGGATAATGCTCTGTTTGCTCCATCCTAATACCTCTCTGAAGGACATTATTCCTGTATAATGGCAGAGTAGCTCCAGATCTGTCATTAGTAACCATACAAAATAGGCAAGATCTCACAGGAAATGAATCTAGCTGGGCTGGACACTTGTGGAATGACAGAGGTGGAAATTCTGAGGAAGTGCAAGGATTTTTGCTTTGTTGACTATTCTGCTGTGCCAGCTGCTGGGCTGCAAATCTGACTTTGTTCCTGTTGCTGGTGACAGGAACCATCTATTCCTATTGCATGTGACAGAGCCTTTAATACGCCTTCCTAACGATCACAATGCACTGAAACAATAGCCATCTTTGCACACCAATATTGCACCTTGGACCTTTTCTACCTTAGTCAAGAGTAGTATTACTGATATTTCTCTATTTTTTTCTCATTTACTCAGAAGGCAATACTTACTATTTTTTAACTCCTTCCTGCTTTCTAGTTTCTTTCAAAAAGTCTTGGTGCAACCACAGACAACTCAGTGTTGCAAAGGGAAAAGCTGTGATTTTCCATGTATTAGATACGAAAGAGAGTCAGATAAAGGTATACTTTTAGCACATATGCATTGCTAGATGTCAAACTGGCAAATTAGTGATTGAAGGTTATCTACAGAAGATTTTAGGGACATATGCATATATGTATATGCATATAGAAACATGTAGGGACAATAAGATCTATACACGACATGTCCTGCAAAGAGAGCACCAAAATGCTATGTTACATGTAGCATTTTGGGTTACATGTCTTAAGGTTGTTGCCTGCCTTGAAAATAACTGTTTATATTAGATGTTGTAATGGCATTTAGTGCTTAGCTAGTAACAACACTTTTATGTATTGTGCTTAAGGTGTACTACGAGGGAAGAAAAAGAAATTGCATGGTGAATGTATGAATAATATTATCCTGGATTCCTACCACACAAGCACACTATAGCCAGGTACTATAACTTAAGAAAAACTTGTTTGATGGCTTCCAGTTACATTTCCAGTTGAAATGAATTTTGAAATGTGATTGCAATTAAATCCCTTGAAGGCTTATGGAAAAGGCATGTCCCCTTCTGTAATATCTGTGGGTCCTAAAATTGTGCAATATACTGAGAGACTATGGACTTTTTGTTTGATTACAGAAGTAATTAAATTTAAAATTTTATTAAACTTGCTAATAAAGACATAAAACATAGAGCTTCATGCTTTGCTTTGATTTGTTGTGAGCTCTCACTAAATCCACAATTTCCTGGCACATGAATACACTGTGTTTAAGGCCACTCTGGTTTAAACACGTAAATTCAAAATCAGTGACATCGCTTCAAAGGAGGAAGAGAAGAAAATGATTGGGCTGTATTAAAAAACTCTATCTCAGGACATACATTGAATCCTACTTAAAGCAGCCATGTGAGATCAAGGTTACTGCCTACAGGCATTGATCAGCTTCAGGATGAAGGACAATCCACAGCAGCCTGGAGTAGGAGTTCAAATGATTGTTCTAAGAAAAGATCAAAAGACTCTTCCAATTATTTTTCCCATCAGAGATCAATGTTAGTGGTGAAATTTAGTTCTAGAAATTATGGCTTGTTTTAAAACTGAAGGAGTGTGAGGTCCTCTGTCCAGCTCCTCCTCAAAGACAGAAAAATCTCCCTGTCCTTTGACTCCTGAAGGAGCTGGAGTGTTGCCCGGGCTCCAGGACACAATTCTCCAATGTTTCTCATTACCTTATTCTTTCAGACTTCAGTCTGCAAATCTCAGAGAATGCTCAGCAAATTGTAGGCTCAGATGCTAATATTTAACCTAGACAAACCTTTAAAATAGGACTAAATATGGAATCTCAGTTAAACTCTTATCCATATAGAAGAAAGTCTGGAATTTTAAGCCTTGAAAAGTCTAAAAGTTTTCTTCCTCTTACTTAAAAAAGAAAAGTGTTAGAAAGGCCCAGAATTAATATACCAATTCTTACATTCATATGAAACTAGACGTATGAAAAAATACCCTCGGAAGAAATGATGATTCTTAGGATCATATAACTTTTATTTACAATAAGGCTCTTACATGCATGACTTCATATGGGTTAATTTGCAGATATTTTCTATGATTGCACATTTTAGGAAACATATGCTAATTTTTTTTCTTTTCCTTGGAAATATGAACTATAATACAATCACATTTGTGCTGTTAAAAACACAGATCATAAAACATAGGCTCTCCAAGGTGGCCTCCCTGTCTCTGTTATTATATTGCTTTCTCAGCTCATTTTTAAACATTTACATTTGTTAGTCATATACCTTTCTCTACTCCATGCGTCAGGATGAAAATTTTGTTGCTAGAACAATATAAGGAAGGAAAACTTCAAAAAGCCCCTCAACCAAATGGTCATGTACCTTGAAGTGATTTTGGCCTTTTGGGAGGAAAGACAGAAGAAAGGAAGATGAGTATGTGTATATTCATTATAAACCTTAGAGCTTACAGAAACATAGACTCTCAAGAGCCAGCTCCATAATGGTTTTAGTCAAACATTTGTATTGTTATAACTTTATATGTTTAATGTTTTTTTCCCATTAGTGTTTCTGTGGTTTAATAAGGAAACTCCAAATATTCTTGACTGTGATTGCTGAGTTAAAATCTTTTGCAGCAACATAGTATAAAATCCTCTCCAAGTAAGTGTCTTTTTCACACATCTGGAAAAACTCCATTTTTTATCTGCTAGAGTCTTACAAGGGCAGCTTATTACATAAATAAACAGAAGAATATATGTGGTCGTAGAATGGCTGATCAGAGTATAATCTTACAAAAACAAATCCTGTCTCAATGCTCCTTTGTTTGTTGCTTTTTGGCACTATTATCAACTCTCCTGTGTGCACTATATAATCATTAATGCACCCACTTTCTCCCTAATGTAAAATGCAACCAGGTGCCTAGCAAAACTAACATTAAAGCTTTTCTTAAAATGTACCTTGTTAAAGCTGAAGGCTCCTTGGGAACGGGACTCCTGATTCTCACTTGTTCCCCAAAATATTCAGGAGCTGTCAAAGACCTGGTTTGAAGCAGATTTGGGCTGATAGGAGCACATGAACTATTTATTACAACTCCACAAAGTTGTGAAGCTGGCTGAAGCACCCATCTCCATCCCTGCCGTTATCATGGACAGAAGGACGGTCCACTGGGACTGGGTCACAGTCACCCAAAGGAAGAACGTTCTTGAGTGAATGCAGGTGAGGGAAAAGTCCAGAAACTAGAAAGCCTGTTTGTATCCAATCTTGTCACCCAGAGAAAACACTGTCCTCTGTCCTGTCCAACACACAACCCAAAGGACAATCACCTCCTTTCAGTTCTGCAACATGAAGATCTCAAGGTTGTAAGATATGAAGGCTGTAAGATCTTGCATCTTCTCTTCCCAGTGAAGAGCCTGAAGCACCCTATCAACCTGGGATACATGCTAATATGTAAGCCTGGCTCACATGCTGGAGAGAGGAAAAATGGAATATTAGTTAAGGCAAAGGAGTTACTTTGGTTTCTGATGTTTCAGCACTTCCTATGGAAGAAAACAAAGCAGAAAATAAAAGCAAAATGTTTTACGTTTTTGCTTCTAGCTATGTATCTTTCCCTGGCTCTAGCAATGACAAGAAAAATAAAAAGACCCTTACATAAGATTTGGTATAGCTTTATTAGTTGACTTTTATTGAAAGAACATTTTCATTTGTTAGGTGTCTCTTTTCTGATTCATGATTGCTGTAGCACTGTTATATCTACTCGCCCTAATATAACAGATGCCAACTACAAAGATAAATGTTTATCTCCTGCATTTCTTAGAAGCCTTGGGAAACATGACTTGCCAGGAATCCTTTTGGAACAGAAATCAGGTAATGTTCATTAATATTGCTATCCTGATATCATTTAAAATTAAAGCAAAGGAGAAAAGATGTTGCTTTAGTTCAGACCTGCCTGTATTTATTCATAATTTGGCTAAAGGGATTGAATTCTTATAGATACATGAAGTTCAACTTCAACCCTGAAAACCCAAAGCATAAAGAAAGGTTTTGGATTGGCTTCATCTTTATTTGTCTTTATAAGTTCTTTAGCACCTGGTGCTGGTAGGACACTTGCTTGAGCCAAGCATGGGGATGGAGAGGAAAAAGGAAGAAATACTGCTCCTGTGCACGGCCTAGGGTGCCAGCACCATCAGCTCGGATGTAGAGATGGGAGTACCATGAAACGAGAGAGTATCAGGAAATGCATACAGGGTAATGCAGGATCAGAAACTTTCCCTGTGCAATCGCAAGTGCCATCTTTTAACAACCAATGACAAGCCATGCTTGACTAGCAACAAATCCAGAAGCCTTGAGGATACAGCTGAAGGATAGGAAGTGGGATAGACTGCCTGGCAATGCTCATGATCACCAGCTGTGTGACACTTGGACATGGATGCCCACAAAAGCCATATATTACTTTTATTCATCCTCAGAAATTTAAGCCAGTTCAAAAACAATGAATAATCACATATATTGAACTCAGTATTGAACTTTCTGTATTTATAAAGTGGAGACATTTATGGTTGAAGACAGTGTGCTATTTTGCTTTGAATGTTGCAGCTTAAATGCACTAGTCACAGTAAACCAGCTGTTTCTGAGGAGTTGTGCTGCAAACAGTCCCTCCAGACAAAATCCCACATCAACATTGTCATTACAATTTGCCACACATCACGTTTTACTTTCCATGTTGCACTTGAATCTTCACATCTTCCTCAATCTATTCCTGTAGGCTCTGAGTCTGGAGAAATTCATGAATGGAGGAATGGGGACAGAAAATAGTTTGGGGAAAAAGGACAAAAAAAGAAAAAAATACAGACACTATAAATTACAGACTGAGATTGACATTTCTTACAGAGATAAGGCAATGTTGCAGATATATTCAAGATAATTTTGAAGTTACCATCAGCAGCCTTTCTGTCTCAAAATCATGGGAAATGGGGCAGGCTACAGAAGCTCTGGAGCAGTGTATAGTGAATGCTGAACTGTGATCTACTGCTGAGATATTGTCACCAACACCCATAGCTTGGTCACCACTGTGGCATACCCACAGAGAGTGTGTGGATACATCAAAAATTAAAAATGTGCTTCGCTGCACCTTTTTTGGATACTTCCTGTCATTTTCCAGTGTTTCATTCTTCCCATTGTACTGTAAGTCCAAGGCATGCAAGAAAAGAGATATAGCTTATTTTGTTTATTCTCCATTTGGTATTTTACATAAAGCTCCTTAGAAACATACTACTTCCTCTTAATACCGAGTTATTCCTTCAAAAGGGCTAATCAGTAAGTAATACAGACATCACTTTAAAAACAGTACTATATTTGTCAATAAATTTATGCAAAATGCTCTAATAACTTCAGTCCTGGGGCATTGGTGCAATCTTCTTTTGGTATTTTACTGAGCTAATACCTGTTAGTTTTGCTTCAGAAGAAAGAAAATTGATATGATTACTCGAATATGGTTACTTGAAATTGTTTTGCTCCAAATAAGAAGATAACACACTTTCAGTTGAAGTGAGAATATTGCATAAAAAATAGTAGTAATATATTTTGGGTGAATAGAAATGTTGTATTTTGAGAAAATAATAATAATTCAGTCCAGATTTAATTTCCACTGTTTAACTGACATTTACTTCTGTTCTATTTTATTTTTAAAGTGAATAAGAAGAAATAAAGTATAGGAATTTGGAGTTTGATTATCCGTCGTATCTCAAGAAATGCAGGTTAATCTGAACTCATTTTCCAGCGTAGGGAAAAAAAAATCCTTATGGTACCACCTTGGGCCATAATGCAAAACACAGAACAGAACATGAAATAATAATAGATATTCAAGATAATTACCACGAATATGGACAACATGATAAAAGCAGAATGCTAAAAATATTCCATTTTTTTTTTGTTTTTCGAGATGCTAAAAAGCCCTCTAGTGTGAACACCTGTGGCAGAATTGATCTTTTATCAGCCTAATACATGGCAATCTTTCTTCTCTAACATCTACTTTGAGTGAAATAAGCTGTCAGAAAGAGCACGGTTTTCCCAGCAGAAATACAGGAGCCTTTGCCAAAGCAGCTCTGTTTCACACTGTTTGACTCTGTTTGGCACTTAACAAAAACCCCAGCATAAGCCTTGCTTACGGCAAACAGTCCATAGGTTTATGTCAGCAAAACACACTGAGAAAGAACCCCTGCGAGATAACCCGGCTGCACTGATTTTGTTGCCTGAACAACAACCAAAACAGTTCCCTCCCTTCCTCCATCCTCCTCCTCTTTTTCTTCCCTCTATTAGAAAAGCAGCAGCCGGCTCGGACTATAAAAACTCCCAGGCTTTTCATAGCCCCAGTCCCATGGGTGGATGAGCTGCTCCCCACTCACGTCCCTTCGCAATCCGCCCCCACCCTTGGCCTGGGAGCATCCGCAGCGGCCCCCCCGGGCGCCGCGGCCCCCCGCAACCCCGCTCTGCTGCCCAGGCCCATCCACCTGCGCAGTGATGAGTCCCGGGGGAGCACTGCACATTTTGGACGCCTCCCTGCTTGCCAGCTGCAGGGCGGGGGCTCCAATGAGTTTTTTTTTTCTTTTTAATAATAATAATAATTTAAAAAATGTGTGTTTACATTGCAGAGACTTTTTAGTAGCCTCCCCACGTTTTGTGTGTTGCATCTGACTGCTAACATTTTCTCACTCGCTAGGGCTAATAGGAACCTTTTCATTGTATATTCACTTTTTTTTTTTTTTTTTGAAAATGCAGCTCTTTCGAAATCAAAATGTTATTTGCGAAATGGTTTCGATTGTGCTTGAATTTAGTTTTGAAAGCAGACCAGGAATAAAAGTCCTGACACAGCTAAAATCTCTGTCCTATTTCTTTTTTTTTCTTTTCTTTTTATGCTGAGTCCTTTGAGTTTTCCATTTAAATTAACCTTGAGTTCATGTTATTTTTCTCTTTAATATATTATAGCCTTGCACCACAAAAAAAAAAAAAAAAATAAACCAGATCAAAATGAAACACTTTGTTAAATCAAAAAAATATTTATATCAATTTTTTCAGGAGAATTTTCAAGACCTGGGATGTTTTGTCAGAATAGACAATAAATCATATTATAACAATAAAATAAAAAAAAGAATATTTTGATTTGCTAGTGTAAAGAGAGTGCAAGGTGAAAAATCACCTATAGTTATCTGCCTACAACTATGACGACCTGTCCAGCATGAGAATTTGTGAAACACAACCAGCAGTTTTCCCTTTGCATCCATTTCCCACCAATGCTAATCTCAAGAATTTAGGCTTTGCAACACTCAGAATTACCGCATTTAATTTTTGGCCTCTGGTCCCTCTCTCCATAAGCTTGCTTTCAATGCTGGGCGTTGAGTCTGCAATTCACAAATGACAGCAAGGGACCCAAGGAGAGCTTTGGGGGAATATATGTGCTAGGAGAATGGTAATTTCTTCATCCTTCTCCACTCCTGTTTTTAACGGGTTACTATCCTGCCTGCACTGTTGTTAGAGGTTACCCTGCACCAGGGAGTTGTAACCGTGAATTCTACTGAAAAAAAAGAGGCCTTCCAGGAGATGAAGATAGTTGGCTCTTCCTCCAAAGGCTCAGCATCCAGTGATATTCAACTACCTGATCTGAGAGCTCCCTCAAGCGCTTCCCATCAGGTCTCTTCTGAATCTACAGGAGAGGGGTTTGAATCACAACTCACATTTGTTCCTTCACAGACTGCCCACAGGGTAAAAATAGAGGAAAGGACATCGTGCTTTCCTCTTTGCCAAGTCTAAGCTTTGCTGAGGGCCTATTTAGACTCAGATTTTAGACTAAAAAGCTGATTTAAGGCAAAACCGTGAATCTGCCTTCTGGACTTTTAAAGTCATATCAGAAATGCCATGAGTACAAGAGGTAAAGTAGGAATCCCTGCTGATTCATATGTGGGACAATATTATATTCTCAGTTTTATATTCTGCCCACATCACTGTCTTGATTTGGCCCAATTATTGTCTATCCTTCCATTGCTGGAGTGAAAATTAGCTTTAAATTTATTGTTGCTCTGTCTACCTCAACAGAGGTGTGCCTATACACTGAGAGTGACCTTGGATGGTGCTGGTGAGCACTTGGGTTGTGCAAACCAATGATTACCAGAAAGCCACAAATGAAGAACAAATTTGTTGTCTAAATTGTCGCCCTTTCAGAGAAAGACTCTCAGAGACAAAAGTGGGTCCCTCCCGAGGGAGCTAAACAGGTCCTGCTAAGCAAGCTCCAGTACAGAAAGAAGGGGATAGAAAGCTTGCTCTATATTTTTTCCCCTGATGATGAGAAGATTTAGGATTCAAATTCAAATTGTTTTCAAGGAAACATATGTTTGGGAGTATTTGGATAGCCACAGAAGCCAATTTTATAAAGGTTTTAGCATCACTGGAGGAATTATATCTCTGCCTGCAGAGCAGATCTTAATCATCAATTTTGCTTTACAAAGCTTCTCTTTACTGTGTAACAAAAACAGGGAAAGCCCTTTAAGAGCTCCCTGAACAGAAAGCAATCCTGAGAGAGAGAAATGTTGTGCCTCATCTCCACAGCAAACCAGGGATGATGACGTGAATGCAGCTCTGGATAATTCTTGTTTAGCAACAACTGCACAATACATAAATGCATGTTTAGTGACTAGAGACTTTTAAAGAAAATGATGAATTGTGCACAGTCCCTTACCCAGAAAACTAGCCAACAAAATTGAGGGGTGATAGAGTTTATCTGAACTGAACATGGCTAATAACATGAATCACTGATTTGCTGCTTTATTTTTCATACAAAGTTAAACAGAAAGAAATTATAAAATTACTAACGGATTTTGTTCTAACAAAATTAAGAGGCTATTTTTATTGCTATTCATTTCTGAGGACGTAACCTCCTTTAACAAATGAGAAAGTGTCTGGTGGTGTCATGACTTTCATTCTCTGCTGAAGGGGAAGGTGATACGAGGACCTTCATTCCTGAAGCACTGACTTCACAGCACCAGCTATCAGCAGAAGGCAGCAATTCCCTCCTGCGAAGCACGGAGACTCTTTGCACAGCTGCATCCACCTGTGCACTTGTATTTGCAGCCCAGAGCACACTCAGGCAAGCCCAGACTTTTCACAAGTAGCTATGGTCAACTCATTTCTTTACTGAGTGTGAAAAATTCCTATTAAGTCTAACAGATAATGATGGCTTTGTGTAAATTGATAGTATTGTCTAAGTGAAGAAAAAAATGATACATAATGCTTAAAAGGATATATTATATAATATTATATATTTTATTAATTATATATAATATAATAAACAAAAAGAGATTTGTTTCTTCTTTAAAACTGGTCAGCCTCCACGTCAGCCATCTGACATTTCCACCACATTGCTTTAACATCCCACCACTTTAACTGGTATCAGCTTTTCCGGGTGCCTAAGGTCACCATCTGTATCATACCTCCCCCGTGAGCTCTCGCTAAGCTCTGTTCATGCTTTCACCTGGGTGGCAAGTCAGATCTCTTGCAGCAGATCTGCTGTCTAATTGAGTCACAAGAGCTAGAGCTGTTACAATGGCTGCTGTTAATGGAGGCTCTCCTTTCATTCAAGTGCCTCTAAACGTCCATTTTATACCCATTACCACACTTGAAGTCCAGGAGCTTAGGCTCAAATATCATCCCTGAAATGCCTAAATTACTCTTGACTCTAGAGATAGAAAATAAGGCTAGATGAAACATTTAGACAATGTTAGACAAATCTGCTATGACAGTTTATTTGTTGCTGTGACCAGGAAACCCTTTTTGTATGAGTAAGGCAATTCTTCTCAACAGCCCTACCGTATCAGCAAACATCCTCTTTGTAGTGAACTGTGAATCAGCCAGGAAATTGCTCCTCAGCAATATCAAAACAGGCTGGTGACAGTGAGACAGTGAGAGATGGGGAGCTCAGCACAGCAGGAGGCACCTGGCATGCGCGATCCGTACTGAAACGTGTGCACTGCTGCATCCTCCACCATGGCTGGAGGAACCTAATCTCACCTCCAGACCCACAGAGCCTCCTGCCAAAGGAGAATGATCTGGCAGCTGTCCTGGAGAGAGTGAGTATCTGGCTGTGCAGTGATTTGGACAGCTTATTCCCCTGCTTGTCTGGCAGTTGAAGATGCAAGACATGCTTCATTAAAAAGGATCACTAGATAGCGATGTGCTTGCTTTTAAAATAGAAAATAAGCAGCATTCCTGGTACTTTCAAGTGAGTATCAGTTTTCTTTTGAAATCTAACAGAGGCCTGGTAACAATTATCATATTTTAATGATTATCAACAAAGGGAATATCTAAATTACAGCAAGATTTTCAAACATACTTGGGAGTTCTGGAAATGCACATTTTCAGTGCCTGACTAGCTTCAATTTCCCAGGGCCTGATTTTCAAAAGCTTGAGTTCAATGCTTCCAGAAAATGAGATGCCTTAATAATTTGGATCAAAAATCAGAGGCATTCAAACTCATGAATTTGGAAATCTTGGCCGACAATGATTTATTTGTGTCTGCTCATCTAATTAATTTCCCATTACATGTATAGCTACCAAATGGATTGTCAGAACTCGTTCTGATCTGTCACCATTCGCTTGCCTATCCAAATGGTTCAGATATCATGAGTCAACTCCTCTTTTCCCCAGGAAATGAGATTATCAGATACTCCCTACCTCAATTAAAATTTTATGTTGGACTAAATGTCTTCCTGAAGCCTCTTACAATCCGAACTATTCTCTGATTTTTTTAATTCTCATTGTTTGGAAACTTTTTCATTTTTTTTCACTCTTGTACTACTTTGCCCACTTCCATCATTCATATTCTTTTCAGTTTTCTTCTGAATAGCATGGACATAAAGATGAGCTCACCAGGGTCCCGTAGACACCTGTTCTCTCCAAATTTGCGTGGATCTGAATAACTTTCTGCCAGACGAGTTTTCAGCTCTTGTACAGATTTCTGTCTCTCATTCATCCCTGCCAATACCATCCTCATTCGTTGGCAGTATCAATTTTATGCCTGAACATTGTAGTCAGGAAGCAAGGCTCATGGGCCTGAGCACTAGATTAACACTGATCAGGTAGAAGGTCGTCCCAAAGGACTTACAAACTAAGGGTAAGTCCAGATGTATCTATCCAACAGGCACAAACTATCTTAAGGACAGCATGCAACGATACTGCTGAGGGAGATGAGGAACATATTTAAGACCCTGGTCTAGCTGCTCAAAGTCACTGCATCAGAGAAGCCTTTTAAAGAAGAATCTTTTTAAGGCTTTTAAAGAAGAGATTAATGAGGTTAATTTGCAGGAGTGTATAGGAGCCTTTCCTAAGACTGAAGGGCAGCCTTTCCTAAGACTGAAGGGCAGCTTTGGGATATTTCTTCTTGAAATTCACAAGCAAAGGATGGATTGAATAGAATTGAAAATGGATACCTCAGGAGCAAGCTGGATAACTGCAATCACTACTGATAAAAAAAGGTTAAAGATACTGAAGGAATCTGAAAGTGCACACACTAGGACTTCTGTTTTTATGTGACTGCGCTCAGAGTGGCAAGACTTGTAGGTAGAAGTCATATCTTTTATTAAAATGATATATATAGCTGGAAAAAAAAGCAAACAAAGAAACAACGAAACAAAAAAAAACCCAGACATGTTTTCTTTGCCTTCATGTCTGAAATGAGAACAGTGGCTTTTCAGTTTTACCCAGGTTCATCTTTAACTGTTCAGGTTACCTGATCAGGTATGGGTAACTAATTTCCAAGAAAAGCTGACAACAAGTTTAAATCCTATGAGGTTAAATCCTATGAGACACAAACACTCTTTCATTACTTAATGGCATTACCTAGTTCCCCTTAGCCCTCTGTCCCCTCAAAAAATCAGGATTATGTGAGTGTGCATTTTTATTTTCCTTTGTTTTCAGGGGTCCACAAAAAAGCATGCTTTAAACAAAAAACTCGTGATATGTGAAAGAATCCTCAACAAAGCTTTACTGTTCTGGTAAGGTGAAGAAATTAACATCAATGAATTCAAGAAAATCTCATCTCTACTGAGTGTATTCTATTCCTGACTATACACTCAAGTGTGTCTAGGACAGAAAAATTCTATGGAGGGGAAAGATTCCTGAAAATCTCATTTTTTAATGTATTCATTTTTACGAGACTCAAGACTCTGAAGGTCATATTATGGAAGTCTAGAAAGCATCTGTATCCAGTACTAAGAAAGCTAAATTCTTTCTGAGCTTAGGCCTGGATTTATTACTGTATTTGCTTTGAAAAACAAATTCTGGTGGATAGCTGACCCCTGCCATTTTATGGCTCACTGGCTCTTTGACAGCTACTTCTGGGTGGCTGCAGGCTATGACACAAATGTTTCTTCAGCAACCGTTTACCTGCTCCCTTGTGGATTCCCTTTCCTTAATGTATCCTTGGCTTTGCATGAAGTGCTAGAAATCCAGCCTATGAAAGTTTGTAAAGTCATGGGGGAAAAGAAAATGATTGACTAACAAAAGATCTCAAACAACTTCTAATTCAGCTCTTTCTCAAAGGGTCACGTACCTGATGTCTACTCAAAAGAGAAAAAGCCCCAAAATGTTCCTGGTGCCTATCTAATCTTTTTTTTCATGGGTTTTGCATCTGGATGTAATGCTGAGTGACAACAAAGGGTGTCAGAAATTTTCTTTCTTACTAGGCTTTTCTGTGCAAACTAAGGAGGAATAAGTCATTCTTTGTAATTTTGCTCTATTTAGTCAGATTCAGATGAGCCACATGTTGATAGATTTATGCAAAACTACTGCCAAAAGAATTGACAGAAATATAGTACTGCATTTAAAGAGAAATAATGACAAGAAAGTCAATAAGATTCATTTATGACATCAGTCTAGATAAATATTTGCATTACATGACTACCCTAAGAACTCTAAAAAGCATTAACGCATAATTCATATTGGTGTTGATTCTCAATTTTTAGTTGTTGTTATTGTGTGGGGTTTTTTAATGTTTAATGAATTAGAAAAGAGTCCAGACTCAAAAAAAAAAAAAAAAAAAAGGAAAAAAAAGATTGTATATGGACTGATTGCTGACTGATAGTTGGACTGATTCGCTGAACTCAAGAATGTTACATTGTGGAAAAGAAACAGGGAAATACCTTCTTTAAGAGATTGTTTGTGCTGTTTTGTTAAAACTCCCATAATAAAAGTAAGTCCTCGGTTCACAGACATTTTCCTCAAGATAGATACCCAGATTCATGTGGTGCACCAGTTATCTCAGTTGAATTTTGCGCAACGATAATAAAATATGTTTGCACAAACATAGAAAGACTTTAACCCGCTGTCAATTTGTCATTTTCATACTGTCTCTGAATTTTACCCCAATAACTTGTTTTTGTTAACTAATTAATGTTTACTAGTAAGTAAGGACTAGTAAGTAAGGACTAGTAAGTTATACTATTCATCAAGTAACACTTTAAGAGTGGTACTAGTTTGATCTTGTATTTCTCAAAATTTCACAACTAGGATGAAAAATAGAGTAACAATCGATTTCTCATAGCCAGGTCAGTTTCCAGTGTTGCCTCTAGTGTCACCACTGAACATTCTGCAAGGGAAGAGAAACTTTTCTCAGTGAACAAGTCTTCAAAATATGTCCATATCTGGGTAAAGTCATAGTGGAATATGTCTTCCCTTTCCAAAAAGAAATAATTCAACTGAAATATTTTTGATGAGACATAAAGCTATAGTCAAAATATTAGCTTTCATATTGGAAAAAATCATTGGTGATTTGACTTTCTTCTCTATATCTTTGTGTCATACTCTCAGATTGAGCCAAACCTCGTAACTCAGACCAGAAAAGGCTTTCCAGTGAAAATGCTGTCAATTGCAAGATTATTTTCACATCATCTCTCTTAGTTCTCAAACAAGTAACATTAAATCCACTTTTTTTTTCAGTCATGTTGTGACTAAAATATATTTTTTTCCTTTACTGAATGAAAAAAATGTGCATTTATAAATGTTCACGTCAACAAATCCTCAAAGTTTTGGTTATTGCAGTAAGGGAATTGCATGATATCAAGCATGTACATTTGTGCCAGTACCTTCTCATCTTAGGATCCGAACCTTTTTGGCTTTGACCCAATCAAAATCCAAGGAGATAATGAAAATATATGCCTTGGACACTTTATGATTAATTGTAAAGAGGCCTAGAAATATCAGCTTCATAAACAGCCTTTGCAAGGAATACGTGTTATTAAAATATACTTGTCAATGCCTAGTTCTAATAACGAATGAATAACATTTTCTTGATATATGAGGTGATGGCAAAAGGGAATGATAAGAAAGATGTCATACCTAAAGGATTAAATTAAGTTGTCTGAGGAGGGCTACACCATGCAGGGAGTCTCTCTAAGATGCCCTGACTGCAAAGGAGAACAGCTGTCATCATTCATCCCTGACTTTGCCTGGCTGTGCTCCCATGTGGTCATAACCCCTTGCACAAGCTCCTTTGTTTAAGACCCCTTCCATGGGCCAGCCAAATTTCTCCAGCACTGTAGGATGGTCTTTGCCTTGCACAAAGCACACCATCATGCTTAGTGATTTCATTACACTTGTACATTATGCAGGACAGAGTCCAAGGGACTGGGAAAACAGGATGATTTTGTTTTCTTAACAGTTTATGAAGCTTTGCCCTATATGACTTAATTTCAGATGGATAACTAAAACAGTCATGCCTGTCACTGATATGTTGGTTTTGGAAGAATTAAATGATCTGAAAAAAAAAGCTTTAATGTAAGTTCTGGCAATGTTTTATAATGTGATCATAGAATTGAACACATCATATCTATCTGTTCTCTTTGCAATTAATATGCAAGTGTCTTAGTTCCAATCAATAGTACAACTCTATTGATTTTCATAGGACCAGTATTTACTTCATGATTAAGGCTGATGCCAGTTCTCCTTAGGCTGAGCTAACAAGTATCAGACAAATGAGGTCAGGATTGAACTTGGCATTTAGAAATTATTATTAGTCCAAAATATCTATGGTGAAATATTTCTAGTATCATACAAATAAGAAATGGGTAAATATGGTAGGTGAATTGTCTTCTGTATTTAAAAAGGAGACAAATTATGTAAAATTTTTAAAGCCTTTTATTAAAAATGCTGAAGCATTTATTGAGGTTGGAAGCTCCTTTATTAATAACAAGTAGCAGTTAAGCTTCCTCGCTTCATGGTCTCCAAAAATTATTACTCATTTTCATTGTAGTGTTATTAATTAATTTATACAATGTTTAAATTAAGGTTTTGGTCTTTAAATCACAATATAAAGCTGGATGCTCTATAGAAGGTATTTCTGCTCCATTCACTGAATTGCAGTCTGATTGTTCTCAATTCTGGTTCTGGAAATTGTACTTTGTTCATTAGTTTTCCATGGCATGGAAAAATTGTTTCTACTTGTCCTACTTATGTTTTCTCCATTACAAACCAAATCTAAATGGCTCACACTGCTTCTTCCTCATTTTTCTCTCCTTTTCACATCCCGTGCAGTTGCTATTCCTTAAAGGCTCTCACTTTCTCATTGCTGATCCAACTGTCTGGGCTGCTACTCCGGTTTTGGAAACAGTGAAATGATCTGAGATAAAAAAGGTTTTATTTTAAACCCAAAATTAACTGAACTGATCTTTCACATATGCCATGATCCAACAGAAAGGGACAATAGGGAGTAGAAATCAGTGTCTGAGTATAGGTGTCCAGTCATTGGTTTTGCTCTCCAGCAGACAAATCAACTGTACCTTTGACAAGGACCAGTGTGGTCATTGGCTTTTCATGGAAAATACATTTAATGTAAGCCATCATTTGAGTTTTGGGGGTTTTACTAATGGTAAAAAATATGTATCTACTGATTCAAATGCTAATTAAAATATCAACTGCTTAACTTGATGCTAAGACAGAGAACTTGGTGAAACTCTGAAAGTATCCATATGTGGTTGTTGGGTCTCAGATTGGCCTGATAAAAACACAGTGACTTGAGAAAAAGGGACTAAAGGGCTCATATACAGTGACCTCTGTGTGAAGAAGTGTCTGGACTTGATAGACCAGTACTGGGGCACCTGTGTTGCATCCAGCATCTTCTGGTCTGTTGACATGAATGGATGCTCTTATTATATCAAGCCAAAGTGATATGAATGGAGAACAGAGCCTAAGGATCTACGGAGTTTAATGCTGCTGTTCAACAACCACTAGCAAGTCACAAAGGATACAAAAGGTGTCCTGCTAGAGTTCCTATTTCTCTGATGGCAACCACCCTGAGAAATGTAGCTACTATCATAGCTATGAAAACAGAAACTCCAATTCTTGCTTCATTACTAGAAGACCAGAGGGAGGTTTTATGTCGTATTTACAAAGGAGAAAATGCAAGTGAATGAGTAAAAAACTGTGAGGATCTGTAGGAAAGAGAGAAGGGCTAATGTACATTTCAATGGGGAGGCATGAGTGTATCTCTCTGGACATTCATGGAGCTAGTACACCAGTGCAGGGACCATAATCCACAGCAAGGTAATTTGGATTCATGTTTTTATCTCTTGTAATTGCTCTACATACGGTAAACCATTCTGCAAAGACACTACTGTTTTTTTATTCCCAGCCAGATACCTATTTTCATCATTTTATTGCTGCAAGATTACAATGGTATACAATTGCTGTATAATTACCACAACTATTGAACAGGAAATGTTATGGTGCAGTACTTTGAAATATGATGGTTGTGGAAATGAAAAGACATTTTCCTCAAGAAAAGATATGGATACTTTAATAGATGGTTTGAAGGTGCATTTGACTCCTATGTGGCTTTGTGTTAGGGACATCATGTATATAGAAGGTACCAGTGTTGCAGGCTTAGTGCATGTATAAATATGTCCACAGAAATGTATCAATAAAACATATTTGCCTAACACAATAAATGCACAAAAATGCAAACACAAATAAAACATAAGTTGTCCACCTCTTCCTATAATCTACTTTAGACAATGAACAGTATGATCTTTTCTAGAGAGAGGAGTTCAGAAAAATAATTTGCCCTGGAAGAAAGTCACCTGCCAACCCATCATTTATTAAAAACTGATTTATGCACAAAAGATTGAAGATTTCTAATCTTCCAGACTATTGGATATATTTGTTTTCCAATTGTTCTGGTGGGAAAAAAACTTGATTTTTCTTTTTTTGTTTTAATAGTGAGTGTAGTACTAACTGAGATTACTCTTTTTTTTTTTCTTTGAGATAATCTTGACACACTGTATATATTTTCCCATTTGTAGGTCATTGGAACAGCAGCTGCTTTTCTTTGATCAAGCCCCCATCAAATGGCCAGGAACTACATCAACATTGGTGAATAAAGCAGGACCAAGCATATACTTGGATGCTGACCTCAGCTGTCTGTGCTGCTAAGTTATTAGAATGGTTCATGGAACAGAGCTGGCTTGAGCCATTTCCCAAACAAACTCCAGGTATGGTTTAGAGATTAGTGCATGCCAAAGACATTCCCATTTGGTGGAATTAGTATGCTCCCTGTTTTGGAAGGTAAGAGTGCTTAATTGTACAGGCTTGGGCCAGATCCGCATCAGAGCCACATGGTCCTGGAGAGGATTAATTTACTACTAATTTGCCATTGTAAATACAACCATATTATCTCCACTGACTCTCTGCATTTGTCTGTTTCTTATCTGTTAGTTTGAGCTCACAGACTAGAGACTCTCTGAGGCAAGGACTTTCTTTTTTTTCCCTTTGATCATATAGCACACTAGGATCTTGGTCTATGACTGTGACCCCTTCTGCAGTGCAAATAATAAATCACTCAAACACTGATTTTGAATAATGCTTCAGACAAGAACAGTATTAAAAGGCAGAGAAGAAAGCAAGTAACCATCTTTCCCACAGTAGAAATCATTTATTCAATTTACCTGTGTTTCCATGGATATTTAGGGCTGGTCACAGAGAAAGCAAGTCAAGGCAGTTATGACACTATTTTTCATATATTAGTATGGTTAGAATTACATCTAGATGCTGTTATGTGAGACTCTTGATACAGCTGTGAAGAAGTCCCTCCATTTTAAGAGATTGGAATGACTTGCCATGACTGGCTGACCGTCATGGACTTTTCTAATATTGCTTTCATTTTTCTTGCTGACATTATAAACCACGAAATCTTGTAATTACTTTTAGAAGTGAACCTTACATTCATACAATGCAACTTGGAATTCCAGCAGCAGGACAGACACATCTGGACAACTTGGTAACCTCCCAAGCTTTGATTTAACTATTAAATTAGTGACCGTATTTCTTTCCAGTCCATGTGGAAATCTTCAGTCTAGAATTTCAAGAGGGCTGGTGTTGACAATTTTGATGCATTCAGGGCACTCCCAAATATTACAGATGTACTGATGCACCAATTGGAGCTCTGACGTTAATGAAAATGTGTAAATATTACAAACAACTTGATTATATAACTAACAGATAGGACCAAATTCATTTGGGAAGGGTATTTATGCTGAATTCGAAGAAGTTACACCCCAGCAATAATTTGGCAGGCAAAATGTAACTTTGAAGCACACAACAGAGAGAGCAGACTACTGAGAAAATACATTAGTTCTCGAAAGCATACTGAAGGATTAACTCAACCATTTTGTCTGAGGGATAAAAACACTTTGGCCAGGCCACATGGGGAAAGCTAATTATGTCATGCACTGTGTCAGTGGGGCCCATTTTGTTTCAAGAATGTAACCTATTACCTTCAGTAGATAAGAAGGCAAAATTCTCTCGTTGCATGGGAAACACCTCAGTGATCATAGGCTC
The DNA here is from genome assembly GCA_032353885.1 of Nothura maculosa. Taxonomy (NCBI): domain Eukaryota; kingdom Metazoa; phylum Chordata; class Aves; order Tinamiformes; family Tinamidae; genus Nothura; species Nothura maculosa. The sequence goes on from JAUBOD010000735.1 coordinate 1,107,114, forward strand.
AGGAGACCCTACAGCAGGCTATTCCAAGGAATAACAGGGAATATCATTATCTTAAATCAGGCACCCATAAGGTATCATATTCAAAATTGGTCAGAGATTTTAGACTCTTATGTTAGTTTTGAGTGAATTACACAGTTTTGATTAGGTATTATTTCCTGAGAGGGAGAAAAATAGTTTTACTTGCTGAAACACTGGATGTGCCATTTAAAAACAAAACAAAACAACACAATATTCTTTTCCCCAATGGACAATTTTTGTGTGTGTGTGAGGGGGGGATTTTAATGTAGATATAAGGATAAATTTAAAGAACAATAACAAAAAAGAAGACAGAGAGCTTGAATATCTATCTGCACCTTCTTCCCCTTAACCTCTTTACCTCTAGCCTTGCATCATGAAAATCAGGAAACTCATGAAGTGATTGTCCATCCTGAACAGATAGCACTATTCCTTATTCATTTTCCACAACATTGTGAGTCAGTGATGGAATATTAATTAAAGCAAATTTCTCACAGCTACATCTGATTATATCTTGGGGATGCTTCCTCTGCACTGAAATGGAAGTAAGATCTGAAGTACTGAATGTTCATGATGATTGCTAGTTAGGGTCTATTTAAAAGAAAGTTGATTTTGCTTCCGTCTGTTACTGACTGCACTTGCTGATTACATTTGCTGGCAGTCGCTGTCAGTCTAATGACTATGGTGGCAAGGAAGGGAAGTCCATTTAGCTCATAACAAGCATAACAGCATTCTCAAATGGTATATTTTGAAAGAAAACAAGCCATTGTGAGATCAGACACAAACAAGAGGACTGTTCAGAGCCAGCATTTGCCTTCTTGGTTGCAATGAATATGCCAACATCTAAACTGCAAAACACATGTGGGTCCATAGCAATGGTAGGACAAAAAGTTGCCTCAATCAGGCCTTTGGTTAAAAAAAAAATCACAAAGGAATTCTTGCTTTGTTTTTATCCACTTATTTGAAAAATATATGGAAACCAGTTGAATTATAGATGCTATGCTTTGACCAAAATTTTCATATCTGCCTAGGAGATCTGTATATTAAACTCCTAAACTTTAGCAGAGATAGAGGGCAAAACTCAGAACATAGCTTTGGAAATTTTGGTCTGAATATGTGAGAAAAGCATAGAAAATCAACATAAGTTAGGCAACCTTTCTCTTCTTCCCAATGCTAGGGACACAGAGTCAACAGGACTATCCTGAAGCAGTAAGATTAAAGATACCTTTGGTGCAAGTATTCACATCACATTGCACCATGCAGATGAAGTCCAATCTAGTCCAGTCAGTAAGGGGTGGCAAAACAACCTTTTCTCCAAATCACAGGTAGGCAAACACTGGCTCTGCATAAATCGAACCCTGCCAGTCTACCCCTACTCTCTTGTCTCCTTGACTCTCTGAATAAGGTCTTGGCTCATGACCCGTTGTTTCCATCGTCTGAGTCTTTGTGTTCCTCCTTGTGGAAATCAAGTAGAAGGGGTGGAGAACTGGGGCACACTTAGATCATTTCCCAGTGAGGGCTTTCTGGGTGTCTGGGACATGCAGCCAAGGTCCATCACGCAGCTTCTGTTTAGCAGTGCTCACCCTTAACAACATCATGGCCCATTGAGCATGTTTATACCACTTCAAGACCAGCCTTGCATACCATGTCAATAGCACTATGACAAATCCTGCATCTGAAACATACATTCCACATCAGTTAAAGTCCTTTACCCAAGCATATCTGGCCGTTCTATTCATTCCACAATATTTCTGGTTCACAAGCTGTTTCACCAGCTTCCAGTAGGAAGCCAACAAGACGACAGCAACATATGTTGAAGGCAGCTGAAGATGATGCTGTGCTGAGAACCGCCTTGGATGACATGGATCTATAGGAAAAACAGTAGGACAGACATGGCAAGAAGCCCAAATCTATCCCTTCCTAAGGAAAATAAAACATATTCAGAAGGCAGTATGTAAGGATACCTGTTCTTATAGAATCATTGTGGTCTGAAAAGACCTTCAAGATCATCAAATCCAACTGTACCCAACCATTTAAATTCAGCAGTTCTTCTCAGTGGTGCATGCCTGGTGTATGAATCCAACCTAAACATTTGCAACTACTCCCATTTCAGCAGTTGAGGAATTCCTCTGCTCTAATTATAGCATGGGAACCCCCAGGACAAAGCTCACTTTCTATTTGTTTGCATATCACTATGAAGTTCATCTCATTATCAGGGTAGATTTGCAGAGAACATGGCATTAGTTTTTTATGAACACAGCTGTACCACTACTAGGCTTAAAAATTCAGCTAGGGTCATAATGAAAACACAGTTTTAAAAGTAAGAACTTTAAATGCCAAGGAAAGATTTATTTGAGAGATTAGAATTGTGGCTTTCTTTGGAAACTTATTCTTGGGTCTCTACTGATGGGTTAATTTCCTGTCAATTTTGAATATTTTTTTAGACTGAAGATTAGCTTGAGACCTGGTAATGCTTCTGGTTGACTGACATTGAAGTGGTGCTGGCAGGTCCTTCTTTATGAGTCTATCTTTGCAAAGCATTTATGGATATGCTTAATATTACTGAGATACAAGGACATGATTAAACTTCAGCCTGGTAAACTAGACAGAACAGCAGAGTAACAACGTAGTGTTTTTTAGACTCCAATGTCTTGATACTGTCAAAGAAGCTACAGTAAAAAACATGAGATCCAAAGAGTAATCTTTTTTGTACTTATTTGTTTCTGCTTATTTCTATACTGAGATCCATGAATCTGTTTCTTTTTGGTTCCTTTTTTCATCCTAGAAAATTAAAAGGAGCTCTTCATTGTTCTCAATAACATTTCTCATGTTTGTTTTTCAGTCTTCTAAAGTCTCAGAGACATCCCTGGAGACAGTGTACCAGATGAGGTAAATCAGTAACAGAAACACTACAGAGAGTCTTTGAGATGCTTAGTTGTTGTGTCTTCTCTCATGACCAGGGTCAAAGTAACCACCAAATGTGGGCGTAAGAAGGCATTTACATACATTACCTTCTTTTGTAGGGCTTTGGACTAATAGTGACTCTGTGGATTTCATACAGAAGCTTTCAGTCCCTGCATGGCTATGGGCAGCTTTGATATCTTCCTAACCTGCCTTTTTGCTTTTGGCACAAAATACCTTATTTTCAGCAGCATAAGAATGGAATACCTACAGAGCCATTCCATTCCAATCAGTTATCAAATCAACACCTTTATAGAAGTTCTAAGTTATATAACTTAATTTTTATACAGACTGTTGTGATAAATGTGTTAAGAAGTGTTCTTATAAATATTATTATTTTAACATTTGATACAAATTATTAGCAGTAATTTTTACACTGACATGCAGAGTTTCTGGTCAAACCAATGCTAAGCTGAAAATCATATGTGAAGAAACACATATAAAATAACAGACATCATTATTATTTTCTATAGCTGATAGATTTATTTTAATTCTTAAAGAATTAAATATAAAACATTAAAAGTTTTCTAGCTTGCTCAATATCTTTGTTCAAGTTCAATCTAACAACATAATTTCTAGTTAAGCAGATAACTCCTCGTATTTATTATGAAATTGTGACTGAAGTCTAGGTTAAGTCAATATTTATTATTTGAACAATTGGATTTCCATTTCAGGTTGCTCATGGACAAGATATTTGAATTTCCCTAGAATGCAAGAGAAACTATCTGTTTTGTAGTACAGACCAAAGGTTTTCACAAGTCACAGAAGATTTGCAGTGTATTATTGTACAAGTAGATGATATAAAAGGACAAAATCTTTGTTAAAATCTCAGATAAGCTCCAAGTAAGAGAAAGTTCCCTAAATTAACTGACCTCCTTCTTCAACACGTGTGCTGACACATTGGTGTAACTGAGCATTCTTCCATTTCAGTACTGAAAGAGTTTTGTCTCCAAGTGATTGATAGAGGACTAGGACTTAGCTCTGTTTTGGTCGTGAGAATGTAAAAACTCTCCTTTTTGACAATAAAATAATTCATTAAATTGTAAAAGGCAACAATCTCTCTTATAGAAAATGTTTTTTTCCATCTCTCTGGTTGAGTAAAGGGGGAATCCAGCTGCTGCTAACATAGTTAGGGCACAGCTTGCAGATTGAAATGGAAGATAATTATATGATTATATGTTGTTGAGTAACTCAGAAAATAGATATATGGTTAGAAAAACCATAAGACAGTTAGACAGTGAGACAGTCAGATAGATAACAACACGGGCCCTGCAAAACCCTATCCAGATGGGGTTTATGCTGCTTCAACTGCAAGTAGAATTATATGTGCAAATCATCCGCATCTCCGGTGAAACACGTGGAGATGCTGGTGTTGAAAGGGCCTCTGAACTAATAAGCATTTAAAACATTTTTTCAAATATCTTTCTGATGTCTGCGAATGACCTTTCCTTGTTCCCTCACACTAGTCGACAGATCGCTGTTAACTCCATGGCAGTGTTCAAACAGGAGGCATGTCAAGGGGCTCCAAGGAAATGTCTTGCTGTTGCATTTATCATAGTCCTTTCCATCTCCCCAGGTTTTGTGATCCTGACAGTTGTTTGGGCTCAATTTTCACAGACTGTTGGGGATGAAACTGAGCCTGCCCTTCAGCTGGCAAGCCCAGTGGCTGGGTGGGCCCGGAGGAATGGCCTTTTTTTCCCCTCCCTGCTTAAGCCCCTTGTGAGTAACTCCCTGCAGCTGTCCATAAACATTGCTTTCTGAATGGAGTGAGAGACATCCAGGGGCAGGCCCTGCTCTCCCTGTTTATCGAATGAAAATAAATACGGTTGTCAGCCGTTGCTGCCTTTAGTTAGATAGCTTCATAACCATATCAACCCCTTCCCTGCCTCCCCTTTTTGCCTTTAATGCTTTACCAGCACTAGCTCTTTGAAACACAAAGTATCCCCAAATGACAAGTAAACACACAAGGACATATATCCAATGAACCAATTACCAATTTCCTCATAGCCTCTGACAAACTGCATCATTTATGGCAATAGAGGAAGATACTTACTAAAAGGCCAAAGTAGAAGACTTTATCACAGAATCACAGACAGAATCTACAAGGTTGGAAGGGACCTCTAGAGATCATCTAGTCCAACCTTCCCGCTCTGGCGGGCACACCTAGAG
>JAUBOD010000735.1:1128570-1141571 GCA_032353885.1 Nothura maculosa
TAATTACTGTTTAATAACTGCATTGACTTACATTTTTCAAAGACTGGACACTTAGAATGAGCAAGTTGTTTTCTTCACATATTTACTGGAACCATTTCAGATTCTCATACACGAGGACTGAGAAAACAAAGCAGCAAAACACTCTCTTGCCTTAACTTGTTAAGGTAAATTTGAGTCCTAAGAGAATAAATTTCCTCCTCTAGAGATTCCTATTTCCTTTCAGATTAGGAACAAAATGTAAAGCAAAAGAAAGACAAAAAAAAACCCAAACTGTGTCTTTCAGTTCCAAAAAAGCACCTACTTTAATGGCAATGCTTATAAAAACAGTATTATGTTAAATTATTTAGTGTGTTTTATTTAATAAAAAGGAAAAAGGAAGATGAAGTAGGGCATGGAGGAAAATCCTCTTCGTTTATTTTTGTCTCTGTAGTGGTTCGTTTTACCCACCAGTGTTTTTTCTTCATTGCAAGTCCCCCTTCTCTCCTGATTGAAAACAGACTCTAATAAAAATAGTTTAAGATCACAGTGATAACTTCAATTCAAGAACATGAATAGAAGGCACCCTTGGAGGAAAGACCCCATCTGCTCACATATGATGTTAGGAAGGGAGTGCATAATGCGGAGTAGTGATTGCTACCAGGTGTAAGATTACCCAGGTCCTCCACGTATGGATCCTAATCTATATGGCCACTTTAAAAAAAGGGGGGGAGGGGGTTTTCAAGGATCCTATAAAACAGGTCCTATGTTTTACATTTGACCTCTTCCTGAATATCAACCTTATTAAAAACAAATAAAAAAAAGGTCCAGGATGGAAGCTGTGGTTTGATCTGGAGCTTATGGAGGCTGACAGCAGACCTTCCACTGCTTTTAGCAGGGCAGGAGCCGGCCTTGGCTTCATTCAGAAGGAAACCCTTATCAGGCTGCCTTGCAAAGATCACTCCACAACTGGTTTCTATTTCATTTTATTTTAATCGTCTCACAGAAATACATTTTTCACCAAATTGAAAGCTTGTCTTCCCTGAAGCCCTGGAAAGGATTAGACAGCATTACATCAGACATTTGAAACAGTAAATTGTGAGCTGGGAAGCAGCACTTCAAAGCATGGTTATGTGAAGCCTCGAGTGCCCAGGCGAAACAGCAGAGGTGAAACAATCACAATCTCTGCAACAGAAAGCAGTGACTCAGGCAATGTTAGTTCCTAAGCCCTTTATTTTCATCTAACGTGTTATGATGGGGTTTAAAACCCATGTTTGATATAACGTGCAAGATGCTGTCGAATATATAGCACAGGACTCAGACTCAAAGGCAAAATGTAAGCAAGATAAAGGCAGCTGTGAGCAGAGGTGCATGGCTCTGAGCATGCACTGTAACCATTGCAGTGACTGCAGCTGATGGAGGCATAATTTTGCTTAAACCAAATTTGAATTTGATTTGAATACTCATTTGAATTCACAATAATACCTTACTTTGGACTAATCACCTGTTTAAAGACTCTTCTCTGGGTAGGAGTCAGAGGTAAGGGCTTGCACTGCATTAATTTTAGCATATTTTATTAACTATAGCTGGCTAAGGGCTTCTGTTTACTCACACTGAACAGGTGCCACTTTAACTGTGTGGGAATGCCTTTCATGCCTGGAAACAAGGCTATAGTGAGCTAGCAGCAGTGAGCAAAATTCACTGGGTGCAAAGTTGTTATCAGGAGGCAACATTTTCATTTGCATTCAAGGAAAAGCTTGCTTTGGGTGTAGGCTGCAATGAGAGGAAGAGGTGGCTTACCGGGCTTTCACAGGGAGCTTTTCATCAAAGCGATTTTTCAGGGGAAAATTGCATCTTTTTTTCGAATTTGAAATGAAAATATTTAAGTTTAGTGCTGTGGGAGTGACTGCAACACATTTGCCCAGCTGTCTGTCTGGGCCAGGATCCCCACAGCAGCCCCTGGTATCTAGTGGGGGCACACATCTCTGTGCGGAATGTGAGCTGCTTTGCGATCAAGGAAACTCCTCTTTCTGAGGCTGCCGAGCAACATAAAGCACCTTCAAGAGATGTTGCTAAATCTTTTCTGAGTTGATCTTTTTGGGCTTTAAATTGAAAATAAACAATGAAGGATTTGAGGCTTGGGCTGAAAGTTGTTTCCACTCCCAAAGTTCAAATGCAGTCTTTCCCAGATAGCTAGCATTCATGGAAAATTCTTTTTAAAAAATCTTTTAGGAGCACTTATTTTTCTTTACAACTCTTAAAGTATATGAGTATCATTTTATGTATTTCACGTTGCTTAGAAGTCAAGCCTGGCTTATACACTTTGCTAAACTTGAATGGAAATATGAAATAGTCTGTCCACAGTCATACCAGAAAGTCGAGAATGACATTTGGATTGAGTCGAGTTTGCTGACTTTGTTTTAAAAATCATCTTCCATGACTATATAGCTCCTCTCCAGCCTTTCTTCGCACTCTATGGTACATAACTATGTCTCCGTAGCCTGTGTCCCCTTCTCCAAGCTCTCCTGCTGCATGAAAGGTAGTTCAGCAGGACTTTCAGGGCTGCAGGGACTTAGTACAATTATGACATGTAGCCCATGAAGTGTCAGTGTGGCTTGTCCATGGTGATAGGTGGCAAAGACTGATCCTTCCAACCCAGCCACTGCAGGGAGCATTGTTGTCTCAGAAGCCAGTAGGTTGAGGTGGCTGCTCTGTGATGCCTGTTACAAGAGTAAGGGAATGTGAGGACCAGGAATATGTACTCAGGGCTGGTTTTTTTTCTGTTATTCACTGATTTATTGCTAGCAAACAGGCAGCCTTTATTTTCAATTAAATGCACATCTGTCCCTTATCTGGCTTCTCTTTCAGTAAACCTGGACTACCAGCTGTATTGTAAATGCCTGTGAAACAGAAGATGAAGAAGCCAGGTGGCTTCTAGGATGGGAGGATGAATAAAAGAGACAGATCATGTGAATTATCTCAGCTGAAGCAATAAAATGTAAGTGACCCAGGAATGTCCTGTGTGTCTGGTTTTGGACCATAAAGTCTGCCTGGAAAGGATGCCATTTATCTGCATTAGACCCTGCAGCAGGCTTAGCAGTCTTAGCATACTTGAAACAGTGTTGATCTATCATTGCTACTGTAACCTGAAAAGCAAATGGCCTAAGGCAAAAGTATCTCAAGGCTACCAACATGGTAGGAAATAAAAAGTTATACTGTACAAAGGGGGTATTAATTTCAATTCCCAATCGGTGGCTGTGTTCACTACTGCAAAAATATTTCAGTGGTATTTCCCCATTTAATATTCTTCAGTCTGTGCAGTAACTGCTTGGCTCACCGTAGCTGCACTCTGCATCTCTGATACACGTCGGGCTGGGCTAAGAGCCCAACTAAGTGATGTTTTAGAATCCAGAGCTAAGCCAAATGGTGGAGGAAAGGCTCTGTCACAAGCAACTGTGATTTAAAATGACACCTTAAAAATTCATTTTTAGATAACTGCTAAGATGAATTAACTCTGACTTTTCACTTCCTACACCTAGAAAGCAAATTTATTTCTTTCTAAGCCATGTCTTAAAAAAAAATATGGAAAATCATGGGCCTTGTTCCATTAATAATTTTCCATTAGTTATTTGGAATAAGCAGCCAATATGAAGGGACATTGGTCACAATAGGTTGGTGCTATTTGATTCTCATCATAATGGATAAAGACTTACTGGCAATCAAGAAGCTGCTTGTTGTCGTGGGACCTGGGTTTTTACCCTAGGGAGTGCATTCAGTGCATTCAGAAAAAGCAGATGAAAAAAACAGTCTGGATATATAATGGATAGATTTAGAAAGACTGAAAAACTGAAACTTGTGAGAAAGGTGGATGGGGAAGGAAAATGTAACCAGACAAAAATGAATGGACTTTTTCTTTCTTTCTTTCTTTCTTTTTTTTTTCTTTTTTGACAAAAGAACATTAGCGAATGGCCAAAGAAGCACAGGGAGCAGAGAAGTGGGAAGCACAATTAATGCACATGCAGACGAGGTGCCAAACATTCCCAAGCAAACCTAAAGCTTTTACAGAAAATACTGTTTGTCAGGCTAAGGGATAATGAGTACTTCAAATGTGTTGATAATAAAACAAATCCTCAAGATGACATAAGCCTATTGCTATGCCAAGATGGTAACCTTATTGATATTGCTACAGGCAAGACATGCTCAGTAAATATCCCTGTTCTGTGCTTGAAAAGGGGTGAGATGCCTTTATATCTTAGCAGAAAGATGACAGATTTCCCATGCCATTAGTAACAGAAGAGAATATTAGGCGGTATTTTCTAGAGATAAATATTCTAAAGCAAAAGCTCAAGTAAGCATCACCCCAGGGTGTAAGGAGAGCTGGCCAAAGTGGTCTCTAGTGTTCAGATATTCATTTTTAACACATCTTGGAATACCAGGGAAGAAAGCTAATTTTGAGCCCCCATGGAAAAAAAGAGAGGGGGGAGTGGTAACAAGAATAGGCTGGCGAGCCTGACATCAACACCAGGCAGATTTATTTACGGCTCTCTTTCCTATTTTCACTCCTGACCCTGTTTCTTTTTGGATGCTGGCCCAGTGCCCTTGGAACAACCCTTTTTTCCTATGCATCAGGGACACAGACCAGTTCCCACTGAGGTCTCTGAGGGCCCGACTGACATGCCAGGATTCTCCCTGCTCACTTCTAAATCTGTCCTGCTGCAATGGAGCATATGGTCCCCATAAGGACTCGGGGAAGCAGCTGGCCTGCTATGCAGCCAAACAGCGCACACGAGTTGGAAATCAGCCAAGGGGCAAAAGTACCAGCTGATGGATTTAAATAGGGTCCCAGCCCCGAGGGATCAGAGAGGGTCAGAGGCAAGTTTCTTAGGAAAGAAGTTCCTAAAAAACACAAGAATATTTCCTCTCTTGAAAACCAAATGATGTTGTGCTTTCTGGCCTGAGGACAGACAGTGGCTTCCCTGTCAGCTCACTTGTGTCAGGTTCCTTTTCCTTCTATATTGGTTAAAAGCCTGGCTGAGTCAACTCTGGTTTTAAGAGACTGCGGTCAGCAACAAAGCTTGTCAATAACCCCTACAGATTATGTTATCTGTTATTACTTCATTCTTGAGTGATCTGCATCTTCTGCCAACATAATTTTTAATTTTAAGCATTCTTGGGAACTTCCCTTACCCAGAGAATTTGCCAGAAATGCCACCTGCAATTTCTATCAATGCCCTACAACCAAGCAGCCCTAAAACCTAGTGTTGTAGGAATGATAGCAGCAGCCCAGGACTTAAAAAAATAATAGTGGGAATACTTCAGGGTCTCTAAAATGTACTTGCTGGTATGTCCATTCAATTTTACAGCTTCAAAGACACAGGGAAAGCTCCATTCATTACACAAAGACATATGAGAATAAGTTGATTCACAGAAACAACAAAAAATCCATTTCCCCCCTGCCAAATGTTTCCTGGGACAATGCTGGTTCTGGCATATTTAGAACACAAAAGAAAGTTCTTTCAGTCCACTCATCTGTAAGATTAAGATTCAATATCTGGACTTCTTTTTTCTCTTTTTTTTTTGACAACCCCAGTTATTCTTGCTTGCACACTCTGTCATTTAGGCCAACCTGAGAGATGTACTTGGTGGTGGATGTGTTTTGGTTTTGTCAGCATCATTTTTCGTAGAAAAATATAGGCGATCTGTGGAGTTACCTGGGCAGCTATAAACAAAAAAAAAAGATAGTGTAACATCTGGTATTCAAAACTTGATTTTCTTGGATAACATTTGGAATTTATAATTTCTGACTCTTTATTAATATTGTGTGACAGCCCACCTTGTCACAGGTAAGAAGAGAGCAAGGAGGGGATGATAAAGCTGATCCAAGAAAGACTGAATGGCTGCAACAACACACAAAACCATAGACTCTTATCCTGAATGAAGAATATCTGAATAATAAAAAAGGTACAGCAACTGGATACATAAAGGGCAGCAACACAAAGATTACAAAGATTCTTACACCAGCTTATTTTCCAAAACCCAGACTTAGAATTCCTCTTACATGAGCATATAGAAATTCTGTAGTCAACACGGTTAGATCCTACAGCTGAATGATACAAAGATCAACTGGTCCCTGAAGCCTGAGGCAGAGCACCCATAAAGGATGTTCATGCAGCTTGCTATTGTTTTAGTGGTCCAGGATGCAGAGTCCAGAGTCCAAGAGACTGTTTGAGTTATTTTTTTTTGTGGAAGACATCAAGAAGAAAGGCCAAGAACTTCAAAAATTTTCTTCAAAAATTCAAGAGAAGCTCTGTTGCAATCATACAGAAATCCAGAGAAGAGGACAGGCAAGTATGCCCTGGTCAGTCACACTGCAAGTCTGGCATATTATGCAGAAGCAGAAAGTGCAGAGAGCACAGAGAGTTCAGTGGCCAACTGCCCCAGACAGCTATTTAGTGGGACCATGTGCATCTTGCCACCAGGAGAAGCTGTTTCCCAAGCGCTATCATTTTGGCAAGTCTGTTCAAGGCAAAAGGAGCCTGACTTGCTTGCTAATGCAAAAGATAAAGGGGAAATATAACATTAGTTCAGTATCAGTTAAGTGTCCTACCATCACATGACAAAATCTGGCAATGCCTCTTTTATTCCCATTAACAAAGAAAGAGGAACACTGATGATACTGTGAACTTGGAAACGTCAGCTCTTAAATAAGCCATTTGGCCAAAATAACATTCATTAGAGCAGTAAAGTCCTAAAGCCTTCCCTCAGCAGTAGATGTTTAGCAGTGGATGAGTGTTTATGAAAAACATTATAAAAGACCATGGTTTCTGGTTGATGGCCTGAGGACATGTTAGCTAGACAGGCTTCCTCGTCTTAATAAAATCAATTGATGTTAGCTAGACAGGCTTTCTCATCTTAGCAAATGCAATCGATGTTAGCTAGACACATTCTTAGCTTTAATAAAAAGAATTGCAATTGTTGAATATTATTTGTGGCAGGCTTGTCAGCAAATGTCTGGTTTAATTTATGAAAGAGAATTGTGTCAACAATGGGAATTTATTGTTTCCTACACTTCCTGCCTTCTGTTGTCATTGGTATGTAACGCATTGTTAAGGGAAGGAACTTGGGCAAAATGCAAAGCTCTGAATGAATCTGAAGGTCACACATCTATCACCACAAGCATTAAATGGCTTTGGGATTTTTAGCACTGGGACAACTTTAGCATTAAAACAGCTCTAGCTGTTTTAACTCAGATATGGCATTTGGAAATGCTTCATTTCTCAGTATTTGCGCATATAACATACATATTCACATATGAGAAGACTAGTCTGTGCTTCGTGAACTACAGGTTCTTCATTAAAGACCTAAAAGCTGAAACATTTTGCTTTCCCTTTAGGAAAACATTTTTTTTTTCATGAATGATGCTCTGTGGGGTTCTGCTTCAATTGCCTCAGTATGGTAAAGCACCAAGTACTTAGATATGGTAAAATACCTGCTATGTAAAGGAAAAAATAAGAAGTTAAAAGACAAAGGTACATGTCTTGATTATTTATGGTAATATGTATATCCTGGACCTAGAAATATGGAAATATTTGGAGTTTTGTAATCTAGATAAATAATTTTTCTCCTATTCGAGCTTTATCTCAGAGGAGAAATCTAACTTAAGCTTCTATGAGGAAACAACATGTTCAAGATCAAAACACCCCATTTTCAGATGAGATAGCCTTTACAAGAGTGCCTCTAGTGAGACACTCAGCACAGCAATATCATTAACTTCATTAATAAAACAAATTCTACTGCATTTTTTTTCCATGGAATTTTGGTACCTCTTTTGGCTATCAGAAAGTGAAAGTAGCAGTGCTTTTAAAACTTAATATATTCTAAAGAGGAGAACTGCCTTGGTATTTTTGCCAAGTAAGAAAATTATATACCTTACATATCAGTTAGCTTTCTATGGTGATCTTTGTAATACCCCTATTATGATATACATTGAACCTATATATCTCAGCTTGCACAAACCCTAGCAAGGTAACAACTGAATGTTCCACATTTGTCACTTAGCATCTTTGTCAGGTATGGAAATATTATAGTGCCTAGGACCTGGATTCATCGCACTATAACATAAATATCTCATTGAAACACCCGTGTAAGTTCAGCTGGCGTAGGGTTCTTGCATAGTCAGTGTGGAATACAAGCATTTTGAGAGGCACAACTAGCCGGTATAAATCATACAACAGAAGTTAGGATGAAGAAAGTCATAATTTAAGTGCTGGATTTGACCATCTAAAGTTAGGTGGACTGAATGTGGGCCTGATCTCACAAGCACACCAGATTTGAAGACCTGACCTTAGAGAGACAGGCACAAAGGCCACTTCTCTCCTGCATCCCAGCCAACAGAAGGCAAGCCCACCAGTTTAGGGTGAGAGCCTCCACATAAATGAAGAGCCACTGTCATTCACAATATTGCTGCAACAGCCGCTAGTAAAGTTAGCGTGGATCCCCAGCATGCTGGTATTTGGACCTCCAAAAAGCACAAGGATTCAGACAACTTACTAGTTCATGGGATTTCTAGCCTGCACTTCAAATAAATCTGGAAAATCTCTATTTGCTTTGAGAAAGAGAGGCAGGCCCTGAAAGCAGAGATCCATACTTTCCATCAATTTGTCATCAGCTGTGCCTCAGTTGTTTGTTCCTGTGGATGGACTTAGTATTTCTTTTCGTAGCTCAGCATCACAGGTAGTGTGATAAAGGCAGTAAATTTACTCTTTATATAGAACTACCATTTATTGTAGTGAGACTATCTGAGCACATGTTGATATCTCACGGAACAGCACAGGGCGGAGGCTCAAGGAAAGATGTACAGTACATACAGGTGGATGACGAAATTCAGGTCTTTGACGATTGAGATTCTATTAAGTACTAACAGAGTTCTTTTCTAGAAGTGGGAGATATTTGCATTGTATTTCAAGCTAAGAAAGGAAACTTCACACCGAATTGTCACTTACAGTATATGCCCCTCCTGAGAAAGTAGTAAGCAATTCCCAAGATAGGGCTCTTTTTACTTCTAACTGATTTGAGAAGACTTTAAAATTTTGAAAATAATAGATTCAGACACAAATAGATGGCTATAAAGAAACAGACACTCTTTTTGCTCAGAGAAAGAGATTACATCGATGCACAGAGGAGTTGAAAGCAAATGCTTACCTTAAAGAGACCTTGGTCACAGATGAATGCTTCATATTCATTTTTTTTCTATTCTAATATTAATCCACTCTGCTCAGATGATCATCTTTTTGCATAGAGTGACTTAAATTAATTGGAAGAAAAACACTTACATGAAGCCTTGAAATGGCAGGAATAATTGAATGGTAAAATATCATAGATCTCTGCTAGTTAGCCCTTCTGCAGTTGAATATTCAGAAACACAGATACGGACTTACTGGAGTAAGTCGAGTAAAGACTCTGAAAGCTGATTAAAGGACTGGAGCATCTGTCATACCAGCAGTGGCCAAGAGAAAGCTCAAGAGGATCTTATTAATGGGTATAAACATCTGATGGGAGACAGTAAAAGCGACTCTTCTCAGCAGTGTCCAGTGGTGGTAGAGGCAGGCAGGATTCACTGTGAGAGTGGTGAAACACTGGTATAGGTTTTCCAGATAAGTTTCGGAGTCTCTATCCTTGCATTTTTGGATATTTATACTTGATATATTCAAAATTCGCCTAGACAATGTCCTGGACAACCTGCTCTAGCTGATCCTGCTTAAGCAGGAGGATTGAACAGGATGATGAAGCCTAGAGATGCCTGCCAACTCCAAATACTATGTGATTTTGTGACTTTGCGAGAAGCATCACAAGGTTATGAACATACATTATCATAGATAGTTCCACCTACTATTTAGATTCATAGTGGTGTTCCATTTAAAAGGATATATTTTCAAATTCAAAGATATAAGAAGGTTTAAGAAAAAAAAAAGAAAAAAGCTCTACTACATGAAAAATCACGATTGAAACAGCTTACAGAAATTTACTCTTTTAAGTTAAGAATCATTCTGATGAAAAATAATATTATGTGACTGTAATGATGCCACAAATGGATTTTCTACAGAAAGTATACATTCCACATTTCTGCAGTGTGAACATTGTAGTCCTTGGATCTCTTTCCTTACCCATCAAATTCCTTTGCAAAGTGCTGTGATGTTCCAAGAATAAACTCCATTTCAGGCTTTATTTCAGCAGTTCCGTGGCCTCCTGTGGTAGTGAATTGTGCAGGCCAGTTACCAGCTGTGTGGAGACTGCCTTTCATGCCTTTTAAATTTACCTGTTGGCAGCTACATTTATAATCAAGTGCCAGAAGAATGGAAAGAAAGTTTAATGTATATCTCGTGTGTCAGTCTGGAATGGCGGAGTTGCTAGGGAGAGAACCGTGGACTGGAAAAGACTTTCAGATGGAGTTCCTGTTAAAAAGAGAGCTTCATATCCATGAAGAAGCGTCCCAAAAGGAGTATTGAAATATTAAGTCAGTCAGGGTGGGAATTTTCAGATAGGGAAAACAAACCAGATAAATAATGAAAAGAAGGGAGAGGATCCAAGACTTTGTCCAAAATTATTCCAGCTAAATCCTACCTGCATTAATCATATGCATCCTTGCAGACTTCCTAAGAGAATAAGGAGGTTTGAAGAAGGAAAAAACAAACAAAAAAAACAAAAAAAGTCCCAACTTGGGGCATTAGAATAACAAGAAAATAACAGTGTATAGCCCCAAAACTCCTCACCAGATTCAGTGGCACACGCTCTGAAGGAGTCTAATATTAAGTATTTTGGGTTTCCTTCAAAACCTACTAAGTCAACGGGAATCTCTCTTTTGATTGCTCTGGATTTTGGACCAAGCCCTTTCAAAACAAGCAGTTAGCACAAACAGCGGGTTTCTTCTTCTCTGTGACCAGAATTTTTAGCATACTTCAGCTTTTGAGATTGCAGCTGGGTTTTCAAAAATGCCTTTCCTGAGAACGGAGAAGTCATCATGAATGACTGAAATGCCAGTGCTCCCTTCAGGTGGTTCATCAGCTGAGCTGGAGAAACTCAGTGCAAGTTCACACTTTGCATGGTGGTAATGAAAATCAAATAGCCTGTCTGGCAGCCAACAACACAGTTCTTTAGCACAAGAAGCAAGCATGGTGGTGGCTTAACTTTACTCATTCACTTGTGGCTGCCCACCAATGCACTTAACTAGCATTTAAGAAGCTAAATAAGCCCAGATTCCTTAAAGGGAGTGACACTGCTAAATACTCCTAAGAATCTGTACCTAAAAAAGAGGTTTGTTTATCTTTGTAATTATAGGCAGCACCTCCCAGCAAGAGCTGCAGGGTGCCGAGTCCTCTGAAAGACCTTGTCCTGCTCCTGAGCATTGGCTTTTGCCATCTCTATCTCAGCTTCTGAAAATTCCGTCTCTGTTTCCTGTCATAACAGCAAAATTTCCAGTGCTAAAGTGGAGATAAGTTTTCCACTGAGTGCTGAACCTGGAAACCCCCAAGAGCAGGAGGTTGCCAGAAATGCTGCTAAATCTCCCAAATGTGTAACTATCTTCAAAATACCATATCTGCTACGATATATTTAATTAAATTTGTGAGGGGATTCATTAGGTAGGGCATTAGTCAGATGATATGATACTGAATATGACAAAGATTTGAACATTTGCAAAATCTTGTGCCTGTGGGGGTTTTTGTGTGTGTGCAATATCTCAAAAGTACCTCCAGCAAATTTTATTTAGGTAGGAAGATAGTGTAAAATTGTGAATACTTCCATTCGACTTGTGTTTTATTTGACTACCTCTAATTTTGACAATGCAAAGTCAATTTTTATTTATAAAGGAGTAAAATTGTTTTTGTAGTACTAGGTTGGTCTGATAGAGCATTTTCTATATATATATATATATTTTTATATGTATGGTAGATGGTTCATTTCACGCCTCCATGGGTGTTTTGTCATCTGGAAGAAGAAAGGATCAATTGCTTCTGTGTCATGAGGAAGATACTAACGAGATTATGACTAGATAAAGAGATATCTCATCTGTTTGGAAATTTCTATGTGAAATGTTTTTTCACTAATAATGAAAAAATGTTTTTTAAACCTCTTTTGAGGGAATTTGGATGAGATTTTTTATCAATTTATTTACGAAATTATATATATATAAATGATTCAGACTTCCTGGATTAAGTTTTAAGTTCTGTTTTTCTCTTAAAAGGCTTAAAAATACATAGTGTGGTCTAATTAGAGAAAATTCATTCAGATAGATCAATTCAGAAGAGATTATCTCAGGTCAATAAAGCAAGGTATAAGGATTGTGCCAAGCTTCTTTCCATGTGTCTCTTTGCAAAAGAAGAAGTTACCAGAAATTGCTTTTACATTATGACACAGAATGGGAAGAATGTCAAAAATCTCACAAATTTTCCTGATTTAGAAGAACTGTTCCCACCCGACTAAAACTTCCACCCAAGCCTTGCCAGTCTCATGCGTCCCCTGGCTCCTGCGTTCCAGAAACACATACCCCTCTTTTCCCTCTGCTCCTGCCTGCCATTTGGAGCTACATGGGACCTCAGAGCGCTGAATAGGGCCACCTGTTTAAAGCTCCTTTAGAAAGGAATGAGACTGCAATGCTGTAACTGCAAGTCCTAAACCTCCAAGAATGATTAAACTGCCAAAAAGTAGCTCTTTTCCACATAATAGCCAGTCCAGGTGGTTCGGTCTCATCTCCTAGGGAATATTCATAGCTCATAAGGCTTTAGGTAATTCATTATGTATGGCAAATTACTGCTGTATATTCTCTATATGTTGAGACTCAAATGCAGCAGTGTTGGTGGGACTATACAGTTCATGTTAATAATTCATTTTTTAAGTTTTTCTTAAGACTTAAAAAGTTTTTTTAAGTGTTTCGCCTAGCTCTGCCAAATTGTGGCTGCTGCTGCCCTGTTTCCTGGAGAACTGCTTAAAACAAACTCTATAATCCAGGATGTGAGTGCAGCTTTCTCTTG
>JAUBOD010000735.1:1143787-1155556 GCA_032353885.1 Nothura maculosa
TATCCAGAAAGTGAGTTCTAGCTCCACCATTAAAGTTATTGCATTTGCCCTGTGACACAGTGGGATGTTCTGCCTCAGAGGAGCAGAGGAAAATTTGGGCACATGAAAAAGGTCATTATGGGGATGGTGGTGTCTCCACATTGCTGAGTTTTTGATAATCTGTCTCCGTCCAGCAGTTCCATACATGGTTAAATCAACTCACCTATTGTTCCTGATTTATACCAGTGATATAAAGTGTTAAACATCTTATCCTCTGTGACGTGCATCTAGCAGAAAGAAAAGACAGCAGCTGGAGCAGGAGATGCCTGGAGTACATCACTTACAAGAAGTGTATCTCTTGAGAAATAATCTATTATTTTTTCTTAATCACAGTGGAAAGTCTATTAGTACTTCTGTTTCACACATTTTGTTTTGTCCATTCATGGCCTACTAGTGCACACCAGCTTTCTATGGATAGTTTGCACTGACTTCTGTCATGGATGGGCAGACACTAAGGTGACAACATCCTTACTGTCTCCAAGTTCCAGTAAGTGATGATAGATGGATACCAACATCATCTGCTCTGATTCAAAACAAAACTACATCATGCATCTGCTACAGACTGGTTTAACAGTTAAAATTCAGAGGTCTGCAGTACATCTCCTGCTATAGCTCATGGGTTGGAGAGAAATCTATAATAAAAAACAAGAGATGCAATTCACAAAGGTATTGAAACACCTAATTTTCTACTGATTTTAATGTAATCTAGTGTTTAAGTGGGACCTACATCTACCTGCTTATAACTCTTCCTGCCTACATTCATCTCTGTCCCATTACAGATCTAAACTACCATAAATAATTTGAGGTAAACTCTGTCCATTCTGTGTAACTATAGAATACCTAGCATAGTGTGACTTCCATGGCTTCCAGGACTTGGCACCAGTAATCCTACAGTTCATCCTGTGGAATGATTATTAGGACAAAGGGGAATTGCTGAACTTAGCCATGGTGGAAGCAGAAAATCCATCTATCTTATAATGAAGTTTCCAATTTCATTATATTCTTTCTCATCTGAACAAAATCTGTAAGTCAGCAGCAATTTCTTGAACCTGCATCTCTCTCATACCTTAGACCTCCTAGGGGTAGTGGAAGAATGATTTCAAAATAACTTTTACTTCCAGAGAGGACAATCTGGACTCCAGAATGAGAGAATTCAGTTGGCTAAACATACACTTGGTGCCATCTGAGATGTTTTGGATATCCATGATATCTCAAAACAGATATGATAGGACCTATAAGAAGCTCATAGTCTTTTAGACCAGCAGCTGCAGGCTAGGTAATAAGCCCTGAGAAGACTAAAATGATACCAGGCTCCTATGCTCAGGCCATCGAGACCCATGTATTCTTTAAGAGTGAAAGTTATTCAAGAAAATCTGTTTGTCTGGACAGCTATACACTACTCTCTTTATGTTAAGGAAGTATGAATATATGTTATAAATTCTAAAAGCCAGGATGGGGATGAGACACCTTCCTAACACAACGTCCAAGCCTAAGATGCTTCACATTTGGAAGGGAGGGGTTGCATTGCAGCAGTGCCCCGGAGTCACCTGCACTGCTGCTGGTCCTAGCTCCAGGACACTCTCCATGCACACAGGCTGCCTGCAAACCACAAACTGCTCTCGCTGCGAGAAGCTCTGCCAGCAGCACGAGGCAGCTGAGGCGTTGCCTGCAAATACGCAGGGCTTGCGGGGGGGCCGCAGGGCGGGAGCCTCTCCAAGTGCCTTTCTTAACACGTGTAGCTCAGGAGTTGTGCGTCCAGAGGCATCAATCATCCCCTTGGCGCTGGGCAGCTTTCTGGGGAAATGCAGCACCTCCCACTCGAGGCAGGAGGGACGTACACGGGCAGGGTGGGGGCTCACGGCTCATCCACCACTGTCTGTCTGAGACAGGGGAGATTTGCTGTCAGCAAAAGTGATGAGCCATATGATAAAGTAAAAATTTCTCTGTTTTCATCATTGCTTTCCGCACACCCATTCTATTTCCTCATTTTTAGAAAATTGCATAACAAAGTCTGTTATGAAATGCTGTTCCTCCTTTCCCTGTCTGATGAGTAAATAGCAAAACCAATGAAATGCAGCCTGCGAGACAGCCAAGCCATACGCGTCTCCCACTGTCTGATCCCCTTTAAGAACTGCCACATCACTTTTAAGTCATTTCCTTTCCCAGATGAGGCAGTTACACTCCTATCAAAGAGTCTGATCTAAACCAAACACCCATGCAATAAGCCAGACAGCCTGAGTTTGATATCGTTAGCCTTTAACCTCACAAGGACTTCTTCAGACAGAAGCTGCAACTTGTTACCAGATGTCAAAAAAAAATGTTAACCATCAAAACCTCAAGTGACAACTTGGGGTAGACAGCCTGAGCTTTCTGAATGTATTTTAAATGACATTTTTTTATATAGTATAGCAGTGCCTGATGTGGCAGAAAGAAAGGGAAAGGAAAGAATTTCAAAAACCATGTCACAACAGGCTCTAGGTACCCTCAAGTTCACGAGTTAGCCGTTGGATTTCTCCATAAACTGCTAATCTGTGGTATGAAGGGGCAGCATTAGTGGTTTTGTCTGGAGAAAAGCAGAAGTGCCCTTCATTTTATACTACAACAGTGGATAATAAATGTGTGGCTCAACTCGGATATGGCACAGGAAAGAAATTTTTACTAATTCCGGGCTGGCCAGAAACGTGTATATTGCTTTATTTCTGTAGATAGGGCAGATCAGGTGAGATGATTTTACTTCAGGAAGATGGAGACATTTAGCAGAAGCAAATGTAATTTTATGTACATTCTTCCTGCAGCTTTAAATATTGCACATGACATTGAAACCACAAAGATAAAAACTACCATGATTAAAAACCATAGCTGATGGTTTTTTACCTTTCATGTAGGAAGGAGAAGGAGCAAGTGATAGCTAGGGAAAGCTTGGATAATAAGCTGTACCACAGCAAGGCATTTCCCTCATAGTAACTCTGGGATGCAGTAATCTGCTTCTAACACTAAATACTAGAAAATATTACCAGAATCCATCGTGCAAGCATTCACCAAATCAAAACTCAACCCATAGATAGCTATGTGAAAAACCTTGCTCCTTTAAGAAACAATTACTTCTTTGTTTCTCTTAGGACAATGCCAGAACTTGCAGATTTATTTTATATAAATTAGAAATTCCACCCATCATTAAACAGATATGGGCTGTAGAGGATAATTAACCACTTCTTATGTTTTATCCAACCCTCAAAACTTGGGTCAGGTGTTGCTCACCACCCACATTAATTGCCCAGAACAGACTGACTGATTTTGGACCAAATATTGTCTCACCAGCATTTAATATCCCTGCCATAGCATGAAAGGAAGCAGAAACCTGAGAAGAATAGAAAATTAGAACGGTGGGAAGAAAAACAGTTTCTTAACTGTGCAATGGGCTGTCCCTCTAATGAATCCCCTTTGAAAACCATCCCTAGTAATAAATTAGGATGTAATACATTGCAGATGGATCAACAGTGGCACACATATAACTTTATGTATCTGTCACAGGTGTTTGATTTTCATTTGACAGCAGGTCAAAGAGTAACCATATAAGGAACAATCATGCTATAGAGAGCTGTCTTCAGAATGACAATTGTATTTTGTACCAATTTTCAATTTAAAAAACCTGTTGTTCTAGACTGGAAGCAAAGCTAAACCTTTCAATTGCTCTGTGAAATGGAATTATGTTAATATGCTCTTAGGATAAAAAATATTAAGAAAAAAAGTTTGGATTTGATTTTCTAAACAGCAGAATAGTATTTAGAAAACTTTGTAGAAGTTTTGTTGTAATTCAGTAAGTTTAAGAAAATATTTTATTCTGATAAAACAACACACCTTGACAGTCTTCCATTCAAAATGTTGTGACAGGTAATAATCTGCTTTTGTCAGACACTTTGCTCAAAATTGTGTACCATTGAGTTAAGCACTGGATGATCTATAGAAACAAATCTTCTCTGATCACACACTCTTCAACATCATGAAATCTGTGACAATCGTTGGTATCAGTCACTAAGATATATTCACTTTTATTTCAGACCCTGGGTTCCACGAACCGATCAAAAAATGTACTATTATATAGAGACGGATATCCATTTCCTTCAAAAGGGGTTAAAAAATAGAGAAATTTTCATTCAATTCTATGCCATTTTGTTAGATATCTGGTGCTGTCAGTGCCACACAATTTTCTATAGCTTCTCAAGGAGAAGTGGTAAGGTTAGTCATTTCCCATGTTCAAATCCTGCTTCTGACAGAACAATTCCCATATAACTTTCAGTTCATTTTCACTTTTTGTCCAACCATGTTTCTCATTCTTGATGAAAAGAAACAACAGCAAAATACTTGGAAGTCACTCAGGGAGTCATTTATTTTATCCTCACAAAATATAATACAGGACATCTGTGTATTAGTCACATCAGTGTTTCAGTACTCATTAATGCTGCAAGTTAAATTGTTTCTATTAGAGGAAAGCTTAATTTTAGCAGTCCTTGCCCCTCCTCCCTTTCCTTTTTATTATTCTCTACCCCAAACCCTTGCAACTGGTCATTTTTGGAGCTAGAGTACTCACCTGGCTGGACTCACGATCTGACTCAGTTTGGCTGCTCTTTCAGACTTATGTTCCAGAGTTTCTGCAGCTATTAGTCACTATAATCCCTAACTTAAATTTGAGTAGGACACTCAATGAGATTTACATTATGAGATTTATTCTTTTAAGTTGGTCTTCCCTGGTTCCAGCAGATTCTGTAGATGGGGTCATGCAGCAGCTGTCATGGCCTCCACAATTTGGTTGTGGCTAGAAGAATGTCTTGCAGCCAATGGCTTGCAGTGCCTTTTGTGGGATAGCAGCGCATTCTTTTTCTGACTCTGATCAAATGTTATACTTTTAATTGAATTTTTACAGTTATGGTCTAATGACAAACTTGCATGCTCTCCATTATGCCCTCTCATGACTTTAAACTGGGAGAGCTACAGCAAAGGGGCTCTGTTAATAATAAACATTACTAAATGTCAGCCAGAGGAAACTGAAGAGTGGAAAAAGAACAGCATGACACAGGGAAGTTTTCTTTCCACTTACTATATTTTCACTGTGTTTAGAAAATTTTCTCTGATTTGGGAATATTTCTGCACTTAGAAATTCACATCTATCCAACCAAAATTTACAAGCCTTTCTACTGATTTTGTGATATGTAAATGAAGATTTATGTTTTGGTCTCTCTCCTCACCAGATTTCCCATCCTTACTAGTGTGCCCAAGCACAGACATGTCTCCATGCTGTTTTTCTTCCTTCTCCACAGATCCTTGCGACATGTTGAGGATAGGCTTCAACCACATCCAGTATTTTGCCATGAGAGTCCAATTGTTCTGCAAACAAGGAGGAATGTTTTATTGCTTTGGCATTTTGTCTCCTTGGATATGGTTTGGAAGCCAAACTAATATATTGAAAAACATTCTTCAACAGAAAAGAAGATTAAGATTCTTCATTTTTGCTTATTATATTTAGTTATTGCAAAAGAAAGATTCCAAAAGAAGCTAATACTTCATGGGTTTAATAGAAATCCTTCAGCAAAAATGAAGAATAATATAGAGAAAGACCACACAGTGTGGTCACTACTGGTCTGCCCTTGCAATGGCAGAAGTCTTTGGAAGTCTGTGGAAGGCTTTCCCTTTCCTAGCTCTTTGGTCCTCTGAAAAGAGAGAACACTATTTCTGTGCTAAAAGTTAAGACCATGAAAATAAATTTTAAAAAAAAGGCTCCCTAGATAACATTAAAACTGCCTAGATCCCTCCATTAACTTTGCTCCAATTTGCCTGTAGAAATTAAAATTGCATTCAAGTGTTGCACACTGAAATTCTGCAGGTTTTCACAGAAAGAACTAAAGAATAGAATTGGGACATCCAGTTAGTAGGTCATGAGTTCTAGAAAATTTCATGGGATTTAGGCAGAAGCACAAAAGCAAAAACCTTATGTGACCAAACAACATTGTAAATTGCTGTGAATTTTGAACTTGTCATTGTAAAAAAAGTTTAACCTTATGGTTTCAGATAAAGTTACTTTTTATTTCCAACATTTTATAAAAACAAACAATCTGAATATCCTGTCAGCACGGGTCTCACCAGCACAGGGCCAAAATCAAGACAATTATTTTTGTGCATAGAAACTAATGGAGAGGATTACATTGGCAACAAACATTACCTCAGAAACCACGAGACTCATCAACACTGGCTTTATAGCTAAGGCCTTCTCTACAAGGAAGATATTTCTCCACAGAACCTTTCTCAGTTCACATGACATTATGAAAATAAATGTACTAAAGCATTCAGATTTTGCATAATAGTGTTTTGAAAAGTAGACAGGAGAGGAACAGGCATTCCAAGACTTGAGCAGAAAATTTTTCAAGAAACAGCTTATTGGTGTAAGGTTAAATGTTATTGACTCAAACAAAAGAAAGACTCTGGAACCAAAAACAGCATTTAGAGAGAGAGAGCTGTGCAGTGCATAGAGCCAGAATAAACCCTCTTCTTTTGCGTTCCTGGGTTCTCATGCATGAACACACCATCAACCATGGAAAAATGCATTATGAGGTAGTGGAACTATGGTCAGAACATTACTGGCAGGTCTTCTGCAGAAGCATTGCTCAGTTTTTTACTCCACAGATGGCCTGTAGCATCATTCTTTTATTCAGAATGCACTAAAATGAAGTTAACCGAAAAGGAGTTGGATCTTCCACATCTATCAGAGAAAATGATAGATTTAATCTTTTAGTAGTGTGAGAGGCCAGAAGATCCAGTGGATCCCATATGGATATGCATGGATCCATAGTGTGAAAATGAACCAGAAAAAAAGTAGAAGCTTTCATTTTTTTCCCTCTATGAAGCAAGAACTTTTAAAACAATTGAAGTAGAATCATCAGCAAAAAGAAGTGAAGAAGCCAGGACCCAAAATTCTCCAGATTTCCTACAGATCTCTGGCAGTATAAATGTTAAAAGGCAAATAGATATCATTCCCATATACCCAACTGTCATTAAAAAGTCTTAGGTTGATTTCTGAAGCGATGCTTTAACTGAACTATTGGTATCCACATCACAGTTTGCAAACCTTGTGGTTGTAAGGTGCTGAAGAAGGATCTATTACAAACAGAAGAACAAGCTAAATGTCTGGTTTTGAATACCTAAAACTCTGCGTACCAAACCAAATCTTGTGGGTTCAGTTCCTCTCTGGCATTTTCTGCCTTACCATGACTATACCCTTCAGCTGAGCACTCTCTGTAAAAGGAAACAATGGCTAAATCCAGCAGCCCATTTTGAGGTAGTTATTAAAACTTAGGTATTTAGTTATTAAAACTTAGGTATTTAATTCCATATGTTTCTATTCTAAAAAGAATACTATTCTAAAAGCAGATTCTTCAGATCTCCTTAGATGATCCTGGAGAGTAAGTAAGCCCAATTCATGGCTCTCCACTCTGTTTCCTGCAAGCTGTAGGCAATTAGAGTCTTGTTTGTCTGGCTTTTTTTAGGAGTCTTTGCAATTGAAATATTTATTTAAAAACCTGAGATTTGTTGCATTTTTACTAAGTTATGAAAAAAGCAACTCAGTTTAACTGCTTTGGATGTCTTTCCAGGTACATTTAATGTACAAACGTTGCATGTTCTAAGCCAGCAAAGAGAATTGCCAGGTATTTTTGTTTATTTAATTCCCCACTCCTTTCTTTCCCCTCAACAAAAACTGTGGCAATGTAGACTTTTAAAAATATTTGGAACTGTGGTATTTTGCATTAAAAATACTAGATCATGCTCATACTGTCTGCTAACAATTCTTGTTTGAAATGTTAATGTGCAACACCTAAAAGAAACAATATTAATGCAGAACTCTGTATTAAAACCACCTTTTAAAACAAGCCAGCTGCTTTACACTGAAAAAAAGGCCAGGAAATTCAGATGTGGAGTTAATCATATTGCTGATTATGAATGAGGTACATGGCAAATTTGTCTCTTTTTTTTCTCATAGCGACTGATTAAAAGCTTATTTTTTTATTTATTTTTCGTCAAATATCTTATGCAGACAACTGCTATTACTCATTGAAAAAGCACAGGTCATTAATGGCTGGACTTAATAAAGAAATGTCTCTGTTATATGCAGAGATTTCCCACCCTGTTACCTCAGCACAGATAAGGGACATACTCTTGAGCAACTGAAATTTTTCCATGGGAAAATTAACATGTGTAACCAATACTTCTTTCATTGGGATCCTATAGCAGATATGTTACCGGCCACCGTTACTGCTATAGGTTCTGAGCTCAAAAGAAGGATGTTTGGTTCATTCCACTAGGTCTGACCAGCTCTCTGCATACTCAATGAACAGAAATCATAATTCATTTAATTTGCCTGGTTTACAAGTTAAAACTCTTCACTCTTCACTTGGGAGGAATTCATCAGTTAAGGAGGTCATGACAATGTTTGATCTCCTGAATTTCTCGTTTTAGCATTCCCTCCTCCATGTTGTCAAAATTCCACGAGACAGGGATATAGCTTAATAAGTTCAGGTTTATAATGGTCAATAATTAGTCAATTAATTTGTTAATAATTAAAATTAATGTTTTTTGTCTCAGGAGTGGAGGGTTATGACAAGAACAGTTCCACTGGTAGATCTGTAGGAGAGTGAGGGAATAATAGATTCTTGGAGGCAGAAGTGGGAACAAAAACTTCTTCACTGAGCACAGGCGAAGCCAAACAGAACACTTGTCTTGAGTGTGAGTTTACTTCCATCTGAAAGCAATGAAGATCAGTGAATCTGGCTCTCAGAAACTTGTTTCCTTCCTTCCCCTCAGTTCTTGAACTGTAGTTCACCCTCTTCACAATTGTAATGCTCCACTGTGAACCAAGTTCAAAAGATTGCTGAAAAAAAAAAAGATAACTTTACTGCGCATAAATGTTACACATACGTGTTAAGTTAGACAAAGCAGACAGCATTTAAGCTCTGTGTATGGTTACAATAGAGGACTCAGCTGGAAGTGTGCTGAGCTGTTGCACGAAAAGATCAAGCACATAAAGTGAATGTAGTGTATTTTTTTTCTGATTAAGGAGTGATATTATCACCTGGACAGTCTTGCTTTGCATTTGTTGACAGAAATCAATGACTTTTTCACCATTTATGACTAAGTCTGATAGCAAGTTGCAGTAATTTACTGGAGACTTTGACTGAAATAGAAGGGAAGAAGAGTTCTGCAATACTTGAAGGGTAAATTCTTTCTTTTTAAGTTCTATAGTTTGAAATACTCCAAAATTCACATATTTCTTCTCACTACTTTGAAGCTGCATGACCTTTTAATAGTGGAGAGCAATATTTGTTTACATGTAGACATTTGAACAAGAGAGATATTGCATGGGTCCTTTTATCTCCTCTTTCCCTCTCCTTCTTTAACACTTGCCAAAAGCTCCTTGTGGGGTTGATGAATTATATCAGCTTTCAGAAGTCAGCTTTGGGAATCTGTCCGTATCTCAGATTTTCCTCACAAGTGCCCAACTTTTGTTGCAGGCTACATGCAGCTCCCATTGCTTTGCAGGGAAGCAAAACAAACACAGCATTAATAGGAAAGACTTGGCATTTGTAGGTAGCTGTAAACCTGTTTCACAATGCCAGAAATCATATTGTACACGTACAGTCAAATGCACAAGGGTTTTTAAGTTGGCAGCTTTCATGGGGATCAGATAATTTCTGAGGACACAATGTATTCAGCTAATATCCTGTCAGCTCCAAGTAGGACAGACTTGGAGGGCATAGAGCATCTTGTTAAAGTCTGCATCCATCAGAGCAGTTTTAATTCACTGTGTGTGGTGCAAGTAACTTGAAATCACACTGCAAGTCAGAGTTAAAGCAAAAGGAATCGGAACATTTCCAAAAAACAAAAGTGCTAATACTTGCAAATCTGGGAATAGGGAAAGAGAGCTTTTTTGAAGCTTTGGATCCTGGGAATGAATGGAGAAGGAGAGTGATGTTGGAAAAAAAAGGCTGAGGACTGTGGGGTGCACATGGAATGTGAACAGATAATTGTCCGTGGTTTCTGCAGAGGGACAAGGCTGAGCAAGAATATTCTGTAATTCTCTTCCCAGAAGTTTCTTTGCAAGCTTGAATTCTGATGAATTTGCTTTATTCTAAAGATGGAGGATAACCTGAAATCTGCAATAACCAGGTTTGTTTTGGAATTATTTATAGTCTAGGCATTTTTCTTTGCCACGTCTGCTCAGAAAAAATAATGACACTCATCTCAACATACCTTAATATATCTTAGTTTAGGCAGGAATAAAAGCGGCAGACAGGAGAAAAGCAATATTTTCTTTTCTCCCCATTGTGTGCTACAGTCAGGGAAAGGCATTGATATTCTAAAGTGAGGGCAACAGAGGCCACCAAGATGGAGCTGGATCTTATAGTGTGTGAGGAGAGGCTGAGAGAGGTGGACTTGTGTTGGAGAAGAGAAATCTCAGGGGAGAACGTATTGCCATCTACAACTATCTAATAGCAGCGTGTAGAGAATATAGGGACAAACTCTTCCGGGAAGCACACAAGGAAGGGACTAGAGATAGCAGATTCAAATTACAACATTGAAAATTTCAATATAATGTTGGGAACAAAATTACAGCAAGGATAGTCAAACATGCGACAGAGACTCAGAAACGATGTGAATTTCACATTTTCGGAGATACTTAAAAATTGACTGAATCTGGCCTGCTCTAACTCCACTTGCCTTCAATGGATGATGACACCAGACACCTCCAGAGGTTCCTTTGAACTTGAATTTATTATAAATCCACAAAATATTCCTATGATTATCTATGTAAGTTTATTGTGCCTGGTTAAGTTTAGAACGACACACTCTCTAATATTTGCCTTGCATTGAATGCTGAAACAAAGCCCTGCCTTCAACATGGCTGGAATTTAGGTAAAAAGTATCAGAAAATCTATTCAGCCAGTCATTACTCAATAGCTGAAGTGATAGCACCTTGATAGGATAAGATATGGTCTTCACTCAAGCATCCTGCAAAACTTCCTTCTCAAGACTGCACTAGAGACAGACAGTTTCTCATTGCACTCAACTTGTTAAGAAATAAACATTACAAAGGCTGTCAACACCACGAATGTTGCTAGGACTAAAGTCATAATCCACAACCTAATGGAATCAGTTAAGTGCCTTCCTACTACTTTCCATGGCCCTTATGTGAGCCCATGCACGAGAATCTGTAAAGTTAATTAGTTCAGTCCTTTTAAATATTTTTAACCTCAGCAGAAACATTCACTTTAGTGCTCCCAAGTATCTATCTTATACCACCAAAGGCATTTTCCAACTTCATGCAGACAATAGACTGTCTAATAAAAGTTTTTTTTTTAACAAAGTACTGTAATGTTCACCAGAGTAATCCTCTACTTAATGGTCATGAATGAATAATAATTTATAAATGTGCATTTATTTAAAACATCTACTCACCTTCCAATTTTTTTTAAATCATAAATATAAAAATTCGAGAGTAGGGTAATGAGGGTATTGTTTTATGGATGTTAAAAAGTACTCATGTCATGCATGGATGTTAAAGGAGGAGCAGGTACTTGGCATCTGTAGAACAATAAGTATTTTTGGCAGTGACTATATGTATGTGATGTACATAAGGTTCCAGTAAAAATTACTGATTGCCCACTTTTAAGCTGACTGCTCTGGACA
>JAUBOD010000735.1:1168559-1181123 GCA_032353885.1 Nothura maculosa
CTAGCAGGAGTCACTATTTCCATATGCCAAGCACCAGCATTCCTGCCAGTAGCATCAACTCTTCCTTGCAGATGGTGAGCGTGCATGATGCTGCTCGGCAGCATTGCAGGGTGTGCCCAACCTAGGGGAAACCTGTCCAATATTGGCAAGACTTCAGGAACATTGAGGATGCTTGATTCATCCTAGCTATACCATTCTGAGTAAAAAGAATCTCTCTCCCTCACAATTCCATCAAAAATGCTCAGAAAACAGAATGTCTTCATTACTTTTCCTCTTTCACTCCACAGTTTGAACTCACACAGCTCCCAAGAGACTGGCTTCTCTGAACAGTGGATCAATGGTAAATGCTTAGAGCTGAAAATTTTAGCCTTTTTCTCAGTGCTAGAGCTACACAAGGCACAAATTTTCTGAAAAAAGGATTCCCTATACATGTTTCCTGCACAGCTGGCCAGTTAAGCCAGAACAGTTAATGTACCAGCAGATGTGTCTTTGCAGGCCTATGGAGTAACATCTTGGTCATGACTATTTCATCTTCAAGGAAGCAAATCCCCATTTTACAATTTTAGTTTAGATAAAAGCCTTTAGACTGGATTGATTTGGTTTCCCTCTAACAGTCAGCATCGTTAGATCCATAAATGATTAACTCAATCACTCCTTCAATGCCTTTTGGACCCTCAATCTTGTTATTCTGTTGTGTTGTTAATAATTTGATAACATTGGTGAGGAACTGTGGGTGCCCAGAACCGCAACTCTCATGTGTTTGCTAAAGTGAAAATCAAAACTCTTTTTGCTGAGCTGCAACAGTAAAGTCTCTAAGCAATTAAGGAAATTCAATCAGTTCCACAAATACAGGGTGCAAGATCTCCTTCTTTTTGGTTTCTGATAACTATTTTCATTTCTCTACTGAAGAGAACAGTGGTCAAATGGTTAAGCTGTCTGACTTAAGAAAATGTTTATTAGTGGAATTGCAGCTGCTAAAGTGACACCTGAGTAAAATCCCACTATTCTGCCTCAAATCAAAGTCTAATTAAACAAATTCTATCTTCTGATTGCACTGATGCTCCTAGAAAATATTAGTAGATATATAGTTTTCCCAGACAATGCAGATTGTTGCAGATTGCTGCACTCATTACAAACCTATTTACATTCACTGAAAAAAAAAAAGAGTGTGTTTCACTTTTCCCAATATCTTAGATTTAAACAAATGCTTTGGTAGGGTTCAGATTCAAGCTACTGCGAACTTCCCTGTCTTGATTGCAAAATATCAAATGCTAGAGACAGAGTTCAACACCTAGCAATCCACATCAGGAGAGCACAAGCATGCATATTTTCACAAGTTAACAACCCAAGATATGTTTGATATTATTCACTTCTCCAGGTGAAAGAGCCACACTTCACAGTCTACTTTCTTATGGTATTTATTCATTTTTTTTAAAAAAAGGGCAAAAAATCTAAGAGGGTTTCCTCTTGAGTTCCTCTAATTCCCTCTGCAAGTTATCACTGACGTTCAGATTTGAAGGCTTACACAACTGTTTTATTGTAATTCCTGGAACCAAACTCTTATGCATCACAGCTTTTGTGCAATACATATATGCTAAAGCAAAATTAATATCCTCTGTTTAGTCTGAATGTGTTGGCTAAATGCCTAGAGTGACTAAGGAAAGCAACTAGCATTTATAGAACAAAGCTGGAATTAATTCTGCTAGGAAAATTGACTGTTTATGTTGAGAAAAGGGGTCTAAGAGGTGTAAAACAATGGAACTTTCTCTATCCACAAATCCAGAATTGCTGTGTATAAACTGAGACCTAAGGGGCGGAGAGGAGATAACGTGTAATAACTCAGAGGATAAAGAATCTGAACCAAACTTCTTGACTACCAGTTGAAGTCATTACATTTGTGTCAGTGGAGTTTGGATGAGGTCTGAGTACTCTGAGCTGTTAACAGTTATTGGGCCAAATTCCACTCTCATTCACCCCAGAGTAAAACCGGAATAATTCCACTAGAATACAGCCAGATATGCTTCTTAACTATGGGGTAAACAAAGAGTAGCTCCATAGCAAGCAGAGCAGTGGCACACACTTAAAATAATACACTCCACATCATCAGTTCATAGTGAAGAAAATTGCTTCGCTTATATAATATAAATGTATTTCATGTTTTGGACAAATTTTCAAACATAGGAACTTAATTTAAGAGTTTTCATAGCACTGATAATAAGACTGTAGTGAAGACAACCTATGATGGGGAACAAATTTTTAATATAAATGCAGTAGCAGGAAAACATCACAAACTCAGAACTGGAAAAAAGTTTAAAATAGAAGGACTAATTAAGTGCTGCTAATACTTAAGTAGTTCAATGTTGAAAGCTTCAATGTTAAGCATTGTTCAACAGGGGGATAATTAATGTTATGACTGAACTTGAAAAAGGAAGGAATACTTGAAGGAATATAGTATATATTAGAGGATACTAATATTGTCCTGAACCCAAAACTTAATCACTGTTCCTAGAATAAGTCTTTCCAAAAAATAATCCCATCATTCAAAGCTTAGAGTTATGTTCCTTTGGACTAAAATGATGCAAGAAAAGTGCATTGAAACAGTAAAAATATTGGAAAGGTTAGCTGTTGAGGAATACTTGTCATATAAGCTAAAACAAACAGTGGTCCTAACCGATCCCTGCATTAAGACAGACTGACTTAAAAATACAGTGATTTTATTTATTATGCAATATCTATTGTGTTAGAATGTTTCACGAGATCTAACAACTGAACATTTAAATTAAAGTATAGCACTTATCTACTTGCTTTGAAGAAAAGATAGAACCAGTAGATACCAGACGGATAACATATGTAAATAGAAAATTGAAAATTAACCACAGCAACACTTACAACTTCAATCACTTGAAAAAGACCAGCAGCTTAAGATTGTTTACTAACAAATCACATTCAATAAAGATTTTTCTGCATGAATGAATGTAACTTACGATACCTTGCAAAAATGGACAGCTTTATTATATTTTTCATTTAGTAAAATTATCCCTTAATCAAATATATACATAATTTTATTGCATGGTAATATGTAATATCTTGATGGCATTGTTTTATTTCTAAAAACAATTAAAATCAATAACAATGATATATGAACTAGTTGTTGAAAGAATAGAAAATTATCTAAAAAGATCTCATAGCAAATTGGTTGAAAATATCCTTCAGTTGTTAGAAGAGCTGAGAAATAAAATCACAATAAGTCTTATGGCCCCAAAATCAAATCTGAAGGAAAATTTACCTGTTTGTTCATAGCTTACACAGATTATAAGATTTAATATAATGTTAAACCTTGGCACTCTAGTTAAAACTGCTGTGGACCATCAGTTGTCAGCAAGATACTTTATAAATGTAGTTATTAAAAAAAAACAGTAACTATTTCTAGATCCCCAAATGATGATTATTAGGTGCTGTGTCATTTATTGTCAGTAGTTTGTGATGATGTTTGTAGAGATGGTGATAATATGATTTTTCCTTCTCTTCAGCTCTACTTAATAAGTCTGTAATTACTGGTATGTCTATTACAAAAGTAAATGCCATTATTAAATATTAATAAAACTCATTTTATGTGTTCAATGTTATTAATAGAGTATGATGCTAGCAAATCAAATCCCTATTTAAAGCTAGATTGACTCAGCAATTCAATACTTCTGTGTCCTATTAATGCCTCACCAAACTGCCAGAACTGCAGTTGTTTTAGAGGTAGAAGAAATCTTGATGGGTACAGAGACATTTCAAAAATGCCGGCAGCCTTAAGTGAAATGGATTTTACAGTGATTTGTCATTAAAAAAAAGGTTATTTTAAGCAGCCTGTAGCAGCTAATGCGATTATCAGAACAGTGCTTCAGCTTCTAGTCTTTCCTTAGGTGCCACACATAATACTAAACATGTCATTGTCACAGCTGGCTTATCAAATGAAGCAGATGATTGTTACAGCTAAAGGCCTTGCAGGAGCAGGGGTGTATCTAGGTTTTGGGAATAAGTGCTGTCTCCATGGAGGAGCATAACCCTGAGGCATGCATGGATGCTTAGGCTTTGTACCAGACTTTTAATCTAAGAATACATAGTAGTATCAAGGCTTTAAGGAGGGATCTGCAACTTCACCACAGGACTGTAATACAAGATCTGAATCAGTGCAGCACTGCTGTGCTAAGAGAACTTGTGGGAAGATACAAGAGTTAAAGCCAGGTAAGACCAAAGTGCAATTTTTGGCATGGTACTAAGCTACAGCAAGAGTTCAAGAGTGAAAAATACTGAGACGAAAGGCATACAACCCCAAGAAAGAAGCAGAGACTTGAACTCTGCCACATCAAGGACCTTGCTGTCCCAAGGGGCAGCTGAGGCTGCACTGCCCCAATCTGCTGCCATTACATATTCCTGTTCTGCCACATTCCTCACACACAACACACAGACCTTGTCTTCATTTTCTGTAGTGAACAGAAAAGCCTGCTTGCAACTGAGCTCACAATTACAGTGAGGCACAGGATTAACCTTGTCTTCCTATGCAAAGCTTTGAATTTTTGAAGCGAATTTTCATTCATTAAACTGCTTCAGCAGAGCAGTATCAGCATTTACTGCCACACTAGTAGTGTGTATATAGGACTTGTTCCTAAAAGATTTCCTGAGCACTCCAAATATTCTTTCTTTACTGCTTTTAGTTGCAAGCCCTGTCCAAGTAAGTAATCAATATGTCCAGTTCACTCTTCTTTGCCCAATTCCTTTTAACACCTTCAGACACTCATGTTCATTTGACTGTTTTTTCTTCCTGAATGGCTGTAAAAGTGTCATTGATTTCAACCACAGATTTATTTATGGTGGTTGTTTTTATAATATGAATTGTGGGAAAGTTTACCAACTGCAGTCATTGTTCAAATCCTTTTAATTCATCTCTGACTATTATAGAAAAGAGAAGTTATAATACTTTGTAGTACAGACTGTTAGATGAAAGATTTATGATCAAGTCATGGCAGTTTAAGAGGTTGCATCATCTGAGTAATGCTAACTGTTCACATGCATAGTTTTAGCTATGGCAAAAAAAAAAAAAGCAGAGGGAATTATTACAGGAACTGAAAACAGCTCTTGAAAGTTAGAAGTATGTGTTCAAATCTTTGCCATCAAACAGTCAACCTAACTTTAAAATTATGATAACATGACAGTGGTGTTTCAGCCATAAGCTACATGTTTCATAGAACTGTAGAATCATAGAATCCTTATGGTTGGAAGGGACCTTTAGATATCACCTAGTCCAGCCCCTTGCACATGCAGAATTACCTGGAGTATGTGGCACTATTGGCATATGTGGCACATATTCATCTATTTATTTTGATGAGACATGCAAATCTTGATGTAAACATCTTACTATTCTATCATTTTTAGTCATTCATGTGCTATACAAATATCATCACAATATCTACACAACTCGGGAAAAATTTTATTTAATAGTTATGAATTCAAAGAAAATTTGTAGTCAATAATTTTTGCAGTGCAAGAATATAATCTGCAGACAAGTAACACTTGTATCTACATCAAAATGTTAGAAGGAAATGCTGTGATGTGAACATATACACTTAATATAACATTATTGCTGTTTATCTGGACTGAATAATGAGTTTGTTGCTTCACAGACAAAGGGAGAATTGGCTCCAAATGAGGTGCAGTTTCACTGGTGCTGGAAGCATTCAGAAACACTTGCCAGACAGATTCAATTCTCAAAGAAGGCCCAGAATTGAAAAGAGGGTTGTTTAGCCTACTTTCAGAACGGATAAGCAGGAAGATGTATTTGCTAATCAAACATGACAGCAATAGGTGGATACTGGAGATAATCGTGTTCACACTGAGGGTTTTTGCAGGGGTGTGAGAGGCAAGACCAGAGGACATGGTGGGGTGCAGTAAAGTGGAGGTGGGATGTATTGCTGGACCAATCCTGATATGGGAGGTAAGAAGAAGGTGACAACAGTCACTTATGTTTCCTTATGTTCTTAAGAAGAGAAAATTTGGACTTCTACAGAAAGAGGTACACTTTGGGAGGGCAGGAGATGGAGATCATCTTTTAGTGAGGCCTTTATTTAGATTGTGAGGTGGTCCCAGTACTGCCTTTGAAGACACTGTGGTCTGCAAAGAAGTTTGCTTTTCCCAGGCCTATCTTCTTCCCTGGATTCCCTCTTAGAAGACAGTGTTTTTGCTTCAGCAAAAGCAAACAGCAATTAAGTTCAGGTAACACTAAGTGTCTGACCCGAATCCACAAATACAAGGGATCTCTTTAAACTGAAGCTGGAAACCTCATCCCTAAGTCAATTGTCTTGGTAGTGCTGCAAATGCCCACTGTGAGATCAACTAACAGAAAAGACATGGATAACTGTATAAAGAAAACAAGGTTTGAATTTTGACAGAGGATGGAGTTTGAACTTTAACTCTGTAACTTTGTTAATTCCAGCTTTTGTTGATTTAAAAGAATACTGCATCTCTTATGTTTTTTCCACTGTCCTGAAGGCATAGATAGTAATATAATCTTTCCCTCTACAGATGTTAACAGTTCAAATAAAAGGTGAAGTCTTAAAAAGTGAGTATATATTGGTCTATTTACTGTAATTTGCATAGATACTATTCAGGAAAAAAAATTCTTCACATTGCAGGAAGCAAGGAGTTTACATCAAAGAGCACTGAAAGATGTTCTGTAAATTCACAGAGCAAAAAACCTCCTTTGGTCTACATATCTGGATGAAAATCTCATGAAAAGAGGCTTTTCCATAACACTTCCAGTCATTTCTAATCCTAGTTGGCTCAGAAACATCAGAGTGATAACATTTCTCAAGTTATTTCAGTAGTGCTGGTTTTGGTCAAACCCAGGAAGCATGCAAACTTTACAAACAAACACAAGTTTAAGAGACTGAGAAAGCCTCAGAAGAAAGGCTTATTTCAGATTTGGTTCATTTATGGGTAAAAATCTGAAACAATTCTGCTTTTATATTTTAATAAAAATGCTTTTTACTTTTATCCCCCAAATCATGTACCCCAAGGCCTCATCCATGCTTCAATTTTAAAAATATTTAACTCTAAACAAGGACTTTCTCACTGCTGTGGTTAAAGCTACTTTTTAAGCTGCTAAACCTTCACAAACTTTTTTTGAGCTAAAATAGAAATTCTTTTTTCACTGAACCGAAATAAAGTAAACTCAGATTTTCTTATTTTGAACGTGCTCAATTGGCTAAAGAAGGCAACTATTTCATCACACAGAAGACTTTCTATCAGAAGGAAAACAAGTGTGTGCTCTTCTCTTACTGTGCTGCTCGGACACTGACCTTTTCTCAACCACCAGGGTACTGCAGATGTCATATTTTGCTCCCTTCGCTCTTCTTCATATATGTACGCTAGCAGTGACAGACTCCAAAGAGCCTCTTGTGCACATCCATGTGCTCACTGTTCTTTTATTTTATACGTTATTCTTTCCTGGCCTTTGGAATTTTTAATACAAAATCATTGTTCATGGTCTAATGGATTATTTTTTCTCATCTCAGGCTTGTTTGAAGCTTTGAAATCTACCCACTTGTTTAACAGTAAAAGTGCATTGGTTCCATGAAAAGCACTGAAAGATTGTTATTTTATATTATTTGACCATTAACTCTCATTTTCTTGCTTTGTTAAGTCTAGAGGTGAGTATAATAGATGCAGTGATATCCAGCAATAGACACATAAAAACGTTCAGGTCATCTTTTTTCTGTGCTTTTGCCTACTGGCTTGTGATTTCATTTAGAAACAATATGACTAACAATAGAATGAATATGCCCAACCCACATCAGTCTGCTCAAAAGAGAAAGTAATTGCTTATGGCACATAATCATGACAGTTTATGCTTCATAACAGCTTTATATGGACTTCAGAACAGAGCAAATTGCAGTGAGCATTGAATTTCTCAGCAAAGTATCAGCGTAAAGAAAACAAAGATGTTTGCCATTACTCAGTAGTACTGTTTATCTAGCCTCTAGAATAGTCTACTCTTGAATTTAAATGACCAAATATTACCAGGAAGAATGCCGCAGCAGCCAACAAGTCATGAATATTACAAAACACCAAAGATTTGTTTGAAGTCCCTTCATTAACGCATAGATAAGGAAGCATTACAAGGAAGAGAAACACTGCTGGTTTGTGACCAGAGTAGGAGACTGGACATGTAGCTGTGGAATCTCTTCTTGATATATGCAAAGTGCCTTAAATTCCTATTGGCTTCAACAGACACTGATGGAGCTCACCTCTCAACAAGGCACTGCCTTTAGTGGGTCATGTAACTTTGTATGTTTCTTCCACCAAACCTGTAAGGTGCAGATCTCAAAAACAGAAGGATATTGTAAAAATAAAAGTACTTGCCTACTGCAAAATACATTATGATTTTTGTATGGAAAGCTTAAATTTTTTTTGCTAATCAAAGATGAAAGAATTGCCACTTTCTAAAGTCAAATTGTATTCTTTTCTCCAGAAAGCCTCAGCTTCAGCCTCAAACTTCAACACAATTTGAGTATCGTAGAATCATAGAATCCTTAAAGGTTGGAAAGGGACCTTTAGAGATCATCTCGTCCAACTCCTCTGCACACGCAGGGTCACCTAGAACATGTGGCACAAGATTGCATTTAAGCGGATTTTGAAGATCTCCAGAGAAGGAGACTCCACAACCTCTCTGGGTAGCCTGTTCCAGTTTTCTGTAATCCTCACCATTAAGAATTTTTTCCTTAAGTTCCTGCAGAATTTTGGGTGCTTGAGTTTGTGGCTGTTTTCTCTAGTTCTAGTCACCACTGTAAAGAGGTCAACCCCCTCCTCCTCCCTCCCTCCCTTGAGGTATTTATACACACTGAAGCCTTCTCTTCTCCAGGCTGAACAGGCCCAGCTCCCTCAACCTTTGCTCATAGGGCAGATGTTCCAGGCCCCTGATCATCCTCGTAGCCCTGCGCTGGACTCTCTCTAACAGCTCCACATCCCTCTTGTACTGGGGAGCCCAGAACTGGACACAGTCTCCAGATGTGGTCTCACCACGACTGTC
The DNA here is from genome assembly GCA_032353885.1 of Nothura maculosa. Lineage (NCBI taxonomy): Eukaryota > Metazoa > Chordata > Aves > Tinamiformes > Tinamidae > Nothura > Nothura maculosa. The sequence goes on from JAUBOD010000735.1 coordinate 1,177,633, forward strand.
TAGAGGGAGACAATCACCTCTCTTGACCTGCTAGTAAAACTAGCAAAATTCCTTAACACAATATGTAATAAAATAGCTCCCCAAAACCAGTTTTAATTAAGATTAATTAAGATTATTCTTAATGCAACTTAGCAGAGCAGAGATCTGTCTAGATATATACATTTTTAAAGCACTCGGATCTATTTGTAATTAATGCAGTGGGTAGTTATATGAATGCTTCCATAGAAGTGTTTCACTAGATTTGGATTTACTGCCCATTTAAGACCTCATCTGAATCACTCAGCTTTTGCATGGTGTAGAATTTCTCAGAGCAAAGAAAGAGAAGTCCAAGTTTGGAAGTCTGTGATTATACGTGGATCTAAATATAATAAAGGTAAGTAAATTGAAAGCAAGTTTTCCAATGGTATTTTGCTTTTGAAGTAAAAGTCATGAGATTAATAGTGCTTTGCTCTTTTAAGACCTACATGAGATGTAGCTATTAACATCTATAAGATATCCTTGAGCAACATCCATATCTTTCTGATTTAAAAAACAAGAAAGAGAAATGTCAATCCTCATGTGAAGGAAACACAATCCCATATGCCCTTGAGGTACCTGTTGACTCCACAGTAGGCAAGAGACACCGCTGTATGATCCATCTTCTTGTTACATCCTGCTCACAAGTTTTCATCGACATCCAGGTAAGTCTCACAGGTAGGAAGGTTATTCTGATGCCTGAAGAGGATAGTCATCCCTGAGCTCCACTCCTCTCTGGAATTATCTGGCTGACCTCCCTGGCTGCCTTGTCCATCACTGGCAGAGCCCTCCAGCAGATGCTTCTGCTCACAGTGACCCAGTCACAGCCTAGTTTGTGACCAGTCCTGCTCTTATCGCAGCTCTTGACCAGTAACTTCTTCTGCCAGGATTTGATGCTGGCTGGAGCTATTCCTGACTGCCCTGCTGATGGCTCTCAGTAGTCATTCCGACAAGATATCAGCCTAAGTAATCTTTTCCACCACCTGTTTGCCACTTCACTTGCTAATTTGCTGACTGCTGTTCTGTCTGTAGGGGAGGCTTTTGCAGCAACCCCTGCGGTGACCTGATTCTCTTATTAGGAAATGGTGACAAGCCAAATCCACAGGCTCCTCACTCCCCCAAAATAAGACATCCTTATAGCAATCATTCTCAACTTCTGAAACTTTAGAATTGCTCAGTGATTTCCCTCTTTGTCCACTATTAAACATAGCTTAATGTATATTTTCCTCCATAGTTAGAAATATATTGTATTTTCTCTCTCCTTAAAAGATGGTTATCTTAAAAGAAATGTCCTTGAATACTAAAACTATGCAAATATAGATACTTCCTATTCCATCAGTGTCTTCCACAGTCTTTCCTCTGACTTCAGGACACTAGCCAAATGTGTCTCCCTGTCTCAGCACTTAGTGTGTCTCCTCAGCCTGCACATCAGCAGGTCTATTCCATCAATGTTATTGTTAGCAATTTGTGCAGATGTTGCTTTGATTGTTTTTTACATTGCTAGGCTATTTTTCTAATGAATTATTATTTGATGACATAAGATTCTTAAATGGACAATGTTATATAAATGTAAAATGTTGCAAAAATTGTCAATCATTAAGGTTAGAACTCAACAACTTCTAAGAAATAATATAGATTTTTTTTGTAGAGCCATAAGTAGAAATAGAGGGTTCCACTCTGGAACCAAATCATTCAAGGATTAAAATAAACTTATAAAAGTTTATTCTTTTGCATGACGCAACTTACTATACAGTTGTTGCTTCAGTTGCATGAGCTGCAGTCATTATTTGTAATCACAATGTCTTCCTTTACATCTGAGAAAAATGGGAAATTAGATAGAATTCTGTGTGAACTGTGACAATAAACACTGAAAAGTTAAACATTTTGTCCAAGCCTAAATAGACAACAGAAAGAATTACAGCAAAACTTTGTTTGACAAGAGCCTGTTTGCAGAAAATATGCACAGCAGTAAATGCTAACTAATCTTTCAGACATATCAAAAAAAAATCAAAGCTGATTACAAAACATGTTCAGATAAAGAGTCAATAAAAACGTTCAAGGGTATTGGACACAAAACAGCCTGCTGGGGAATTTCCATAAGAAACACATCCATTTGGTAACAATCTTCCATCAGCAACTACTTTTTGAAATCTGCCAGCTGTCTAGATCTTAATCCATTTAACGTGTGATATATTCACATTTTAAATGCTGGGCTCTAAACTAGGTGACTTTCCATGATACAACTATGTAACGATGCTAAATCTTACCAGTTACGTTTATTAGTCAATGTGCAATTTCATTAAAAAAAATTCAAACAACATCATGCTGATTGGCATTAATTATTCTCCTGTTCTCTTATTCTTTATTCATTGATCCTGTCTGCTTCACTACTATTTTGCTTCAGTTTAAAACTGAAATACCAGGAAAATATAAAAATTCTTCTGGAAATAACTGGAAAGAAGAGAGGAGAGGGAGAGAGAAAGGGAGAGTAGTTATATACACTACTAAGGTATAGTTTCCATCCTGCTTAGGAAAAAAATGAGGACACAGTTAACCTCTGCCTTATATAAGATGATTAAGGGAATGGAACATCTCTCGTATGAGGACAGACTGAGTGAATTGGGCTTGTTTTCTCTGCAGAAGAAAAGCCTGAGAGGGGATATGATTAACATGGATAAGTACATGAAGGGAGAATGCAGGGAAGAAGGGGACAAGCTCTTCTCATTTGTGGCCAACTATAGGACAAGGGGAAATGGGTATAAGTTGAAAGGGCAAAATAGTGAAATTGTCTTGAACTGTGATCATCTTTCTATGAGAGCTCATTGCTTCCTTTCAGACAAGTGCCCCAGACAGGAGGCTGCAAAAAGCATTACAGCTGGAATGGACAGTTTTCTCTACCAGTGAGAACATTTTCACCAGCATGTGGCAGGGTTAGAAGTGTAGAACATGTTTTTTTACAGATTCTCTTAGGCCAAACACTCTCATATTAGGCACTGGGCATTTCAAGAGACCATTGACTTCCCTAGTTGAGATTTTTTTTCTCCTGCTATCAGAGCAGCGAAGGCATAAATAGCATCTTTATTGAGAGGGAGATGACCAGGGGCAGCTGCCAACATGATGGAGGTGAATCTATTCTCATCTTTCCTTGCAAGATCCCAGAGAAAGTGTGGGGAAGAATTGCTCATTATGTCATTATTTTGCCAAAAGACCTAATTCCTGACAAACCACTTTTGGCCCATTTAGCTCTGATTTCATCAGTTTGTTTACAATGTTCTTAACATTTTGTTGATGGTAATGGTTCCAGCGAACCTTCTTGCTTCCTTCCTTTTTTTTTTCTTTTTTTTTTTTAATTTTCTTTTTCCAGCAAAGGAATATAACTGAATGAAGCCAGGAAAACTTCTGTTCTTACTGGAGTTTTACTACTATACGTGGGGAAATTAACTATGAGAAAATTACACCGCAGATAAGCAGACTAA
>JAUBOD010000735.1:1181223-1196817 GCA_032353885.1 Nothura maculosa
TATCTATAGTGCTTGAGGATATCCAGGAAAAATAGGCTGGCTTTTTAACACCTAATCAGAGGGATTCACACTGGAATGATAAAATAAAAAGGGAGCTCTTACTAAAGTACTGGGAGCTAATGGAGTGTTTTGTTACTAATAGTCTCTTTTTCAGATAGTCTAACAATGTTATTACAATCTGATTATAGGGGAAATTAAATACATAATGTTATCATGTCTAGGAATAAAGGACACAGAAGGAGAAGCTTTAAGAGGTTAGGTAGGAAAATGTGGGTTAGTAACATTCCCATGCTACTACCATACAGTAAGTAGTATTCCCATACAATAAGTAGTACTGGCATCTTTTGGAAATGCCAATTGGCATTTGCCATCTTTTGGAAATGAGAGATTAGGAACTTTGGCCCTAGAAATAAAATATATTCTATAAAGATCACAGATTCTACTCAGGTTCTACCCCTGCTTTTACTGCACTCAAACTATGGTAGTTATCTGAGACAGACAGGCAAATGAAGATTCAGGGAGAAATTGAGGGACTGGCTGCTTTTATCTCCTATCCAGACATCAGACATCAATTGCTACTTGCCTGTGAAGTCTTCTCTGGGACTAAGCAATAATTCTTGTCATCAGAGCCAGGATTATCAATTCTGCCATGATAAGGGTGAAAGTCACAGGACACACTCAGCTGCAGTACAGAACACAAAGACACATGGGACATCATTGGTGCTCAACCATCTGGTTAGTTCAAGGAGACATGATGCAGATGACTTGTCTAAAGAGAGTATGGGCAGTACAGCCTCCTTGTCCAGCACGATAGCTTTCCTCCTGCTCTGGGACCTTCTGTGTCACAAACAGCTGGTTGGCTTGAGGTGAGATACTGTGTGGAAGTGCATGGTTGTGGGGTCCAGAGCAAGGAGGAGATGCACTGCTGCACTGCCTCCAGCAAGAACCTTCCTTGGTGGTCTGTGTGCTCTCCACATGCTGCCTTTACGGAAACTTGTCTCTTGTGACAAGTTATAGCTGACCCATGTCCAAGCAGAAAAGACCTGCTCAAGAAAGAACTGTACATCTAGTACCAAGACTGGCAAGTAACTCTGGAGTAACTCAACCTCCTCCAGGAAAAGGTGGCATCAGAGAGTGGTCTGTCTTCCATGTGTAACACTGTCCCTCCTGGACTGCATGATGTGGTTCATACGTGCTGGAGTGTTGTCACTGTTCTATGAGCATTCATGCAGGAACATGAATCCATTTAATTCTCAGATGCATATAAACCTCTAGAAGTGGAAAGTCTGCATGTCACTTAGATCAGTAGGAGTGAGACCCTGACATCTTCCATTGTGCAAAACCCACTATATCAGTGCAGCTGACAGAATCATTATTGAGTAACCACAGCAGTAGTGGTTGCTTTTAGATGAGGTCAAGACAATGTGGAGATAGATTCACCAGAGTTTGTGGAAGTTTTATTTCTTGATTTTACTGTTGTTGAAGTGAAGCTTACGGCAGTGACCAATTCCCTATGGACTGTATTGATGTATACTTAAAATGACTTGAAAATCCATGTATGTCAAGGGAGTGTTTCTGAACTTATCATCATCTTTGTCTCAAATCTCCTAGAATTGACATTTATAGGAGCTAGTGACTGAGCAGGGCCTCTTGAGACCAGGTTTACACAGCTGGTTCACCCACTTGACTCCTAAAGACCTAAATCACGTCTGTCCATGTCTCAGTTTCCCCATCTGTGAAATGCCTAATGAGCCTCACCTCCCTTGAGAATGATTTCATTCTGAGGATGAATATCTAATCCCAGAATGGTTGAAGTTGGAAGGGACTTCTAGAGATCATCTAGTCCAATTCTCCCACTCAAGCAGGGACACCCAGACCATGGGGCACAGGGTGCCATCCAGGCGGGTTTGGAAGACCTCCAGAGAAGGAGACTCCACAACCTCCATGGACAGCCTGTTCTAGGGCTCTCTCAACCCTCACAGGAAAGAAGCTCTTCCTCACACGGAGATGGATCTTCCTATGTTTTAATTTATACCCATTACCTCTCGTCCTATCTCTGGTCACCACTGAGAAGAGTTTGGCCTCACCCTCTTTACATTCTCCCCTCAAATATTTAGACATATTGAGATCCCCTCTCAGTTTTCTCTTCTCCAGGTTAATGATACAACCTGACAGAAGCTGAGTATTTTTACTTTGCACTTACAAGTGAAGCAAGGAAGCAAAATACTTGCAGTGCAGGAAGATGAAAACACAATCTGGTAGAGTTAAATATTTTTGCTACTGATGGGGCAGCTGAATTTTCACAAGAATTGGTTTGCTGTTAGTGGGAAAATTTCTCAGCAGCAGCTGTAGAGATTAGTAATCTGAGGCTACACCGCACTAAGACCTATATTGTCTATATGAAGAATGTGTCATTAACAAACCCATATTAATCACTGAGTTAGTGTAATAGTGATAGCCTGTCTCAGATCCTACCCTCACTGAAAGCACCTTCATGATCTCTGAGGAGCAGCTTGAGATTGTGCACACCTGAAAATCAAGCTGGGAGAAGTGGTTTAGTGACTATTTAATCAATGGAAATTCTACTCACCTTTATAAAGCAAATTTATAGCCCTTTATCCTGAAAGAAATACTAACGGTTTTGCATACAGGTAACTTATATCAATTGCCCTATATCAGGTCCCCAAGAGCTGCAGCAGCCAGAAGTATTTTCATTATGGACATTTCTAGGCATCTCCTTCACCAGAATGCAGTATGAACTTATTCATTTTGCAATTATTGTACCCGATTTATCATATCACAGAGCTTCTGAACTTAACAGTATATTTAAGAATATATGTTAGATACTGCCAATATACACTTCTGCTTTCAGGGAAGTTGTGTTGGAAGATAGCACAACTAGACACTTTGAATAAATGATTCAGGTGAAGCTTATGTGTTCTGTAAAATTTGCAATAGTTTCTACAGCTTTTGGGATGTGGCATTGCAGAACGTGAAGTCCTGCCACATAGCTGGAAACATGGAGGAAAAGATTAAATAACATTTCAGTTCCCCACAGTCTAGTAATAGCAGTCCTTTGGCATATGAATCTTCCATTAACCACATTTTTGGAAGAATAGTGGCGGTCAGGGATGGTTCTGTATTTATTTGATAGATTTACAGTAGGATTTTGCTGGCCTTCTGCTCTGTTTGTCTGGCTCTCATTTCCATGTAAGCATTGAGAGCAATACCCTTGGGCTCTGACTGCATGAGAACCAAAACAACAGCTGAACTGAAATGGCTAGAATTCGCACATCTTCGGTAGGAGACCATGAATAAGTGAGATAAGTGCACTTATTCCTGAACCATTTTGGACATCCAACTGGCAAAACCACCAGAGTGAGTTTCTCCTTGCTGCTAGAAGGGGATCTGGGGCAAATTTTCTCTCAGAAGTAGAAACATTAAATGCAGCAGTTGATGTTAATCTGATAACAAACCCTTTTGCTATTAGCACAAAGAAAGAATAGGGAAGAGCATGCATCTCATTAATTTTTAACAGGCAGAATAAGGTAATTGGAAACTGAAAACACGGTGAAGTAGCAGTAGGTTTGTGGGAGTGCTAGAGGAGGCAGGCACTGAGGGTGCAAGTCACCAAAGCTGACCTCGACTATGAGAGGAAAGGTCCTTGTGGATGCCAATAATAAAAGCAGATGGGGATATGGCATAACACTGGCTACCCAATACCTCAGTGACAAATAAAAAAGACCTATATCATAATGATGCTTTGTATCCCAAAAATCAGCAAGTGTCTAAAGAGGGTAAATTCATTTTGCAAATGGCAAATGAAGAGAAAACCACTTGAGCCGGGCAACCACTCTCTTCAATTGAATTTATAGTTACTTGTCCCAAACCACAGAAATAATAGTGTATAATGTGTAACTTGCTCCTTATTCTAATCAGCGGGTATTTTCTTCTCCACCTATAGCAAAGAAAATAACTTTTGTCTTATTTATTGAGGTATAAATAACTAAGGAGTAAGTATAAAGGAGATGTTCACAAAATATATCAGAAAAAATATTGTTATAAGATTTACACCTAAACCAAATAGACAACACTGAAAAGATGTTTCTTTGATATAAGCTTTTACACTAGCTTTTTTCTTAAAAATGGGAAACAATGCCAGTAAAAAATTTCGAGTTACAGTTCTCTCTGCCCACGACCTACAGATGTTAGCCACATGAAACACTAGAAAATTGCCTAATGTTGAGATATAATTGCTGATCATATTTGTGTGGGTCAGTATAAAGAATCAAACCCACAACTTAGATTTGGAGTCATTGAATCAGCCTAATCCAAACAGAAACAAGTTCAATCCTGTTTGCTTTATTTTTGAAGAGTGGCTCGGAAGCTGCCTCAATAACCTTGCCTATTCATTCTTCTGGGCTTGGTAAACAAAAACCAGAATCTGGGAAACTGTTTGTACATTATTTTTTATTCTGCACAAAATCTGCTTTTGGTCAAGGCATCCTGAATGTGTCTATAAACTGACCAACAGTAAACTACACAGAGATTCAAGGTTATACTTTGTAATCTTTCACATGTATTTTACACACATAATGTCAACTAAGACAAGGACAACTAGCATCCACTGAATAAACATATCTGAACTTTACTGGAAATAGAAACTGTGATTCTGAAACCTAAGTTCTACAGAAAAATGGTGAATAAGTAAGTATGCTAAAATTCAGTTATTATTTCCTGGCTATTAGGCATTTTGATTTTATTAATAACATCTGCAATTGAAGACATATCTGTTTATCAAATGAGAACTACTTTCATTCAAGTTGTCATGTTTACAGGAATTTCATCCTGCGAATTGCAATGCAATTCACAATAAAATCAAGTTCTGTATATTGACTGGAAAAAAAAAAGTTTTATTCTGTTCTAGTAAGGAGTTTACCTAAGTAACATAAATATTATTGCCAAATAGACTCTTGCAAAATGACAAGTTCTCCTTCATATCATCTCCTTGTATATTTGAATACTTTATGCATAGCCATATAGTCTTGATGAAGTTAGATCATTTTCAGATGATTTTACCTTTCCTTCCTGCTGGTCTTGTTCAAAAGTCAGTATTTAGTTTGGCTCACATGGAGACAAGAAACATGTCAAGTGACTGGACCATCTTCACTTGAAAGCTCTCCTTCAGTAGTAGTTCAGAATATCTGATTTTCTTTATAATAATTATGCAGTAATTTAGGATACTGATCACTCTTAATGAAACAGATTTTGACTTTGGTGAATGCCAAGAAGATTAAGGTACCTCAGGCCAATCTTTTTCTCATTTAGCTAAGAATTAATCTAATCTTGTCTAAGAATTAATCATCTTTAAATGATCATTCAAAAGTCCTCATAAAACACTCATCCAGACAACCTTAGGAAGAGATGAATAGGTGTCAGTGGCATCTATATTTCCCTTTCACCTACTGAGGGAGGATTTAAATGACCATCTTAGACTTGACATCTAATATTTAGATATAAAGTTATGAGAAAAGAATTCAAGCATGGGAAGTACGTTCAAAAGCTACTTAGGAGCTTTTGAAATTGTAATTATTCAAGTGGCATAATGAAAGTTTCATCTGGATATAGATTAAATAGCTATCACTCTTCTTCCAATTTATATGTAAATCTCCATGTGCAAATATTAGAATTAATAATCTAAGACAAGATGTTAAAATACATAAGGCAGGATTTCAATGTACAAAGAAGTGGTCAGAATTTTTTAAGTGAGTATATCCAGAAGATCTACATTGGCCAATGGTGAGCTACTAATTTTTAGTATAAAGTATATATTTTAGTATATAATATAGTAGTATATAATTTAGCTATAATGTGAAATTATCTGTTGAAAGACTTAAATTTATAGAGGAAGGCTATTTTCTATGACTATTAGGATTATTATTTTTATCAATGTCAGCCTAAGATTTTTGGATCCCCAAACATCACAACATAACAAGATTTCACTCTTATTTTATGCCAGAAAGTGTTTGAATGAGCCTAATAAATGCTAGCAAGAAGAGAGAGCATTTTTGGAAGGAAGTGAGTAGAAATGGAAACAAATCCTATCTTAGCCAGGTTCCTGAGTTACGCTACGAATTTGACTCTAAAAGGTCAGATATGATAATGGGAGCTTTTCTGTCTGCTTCCAAGCAATGATGCAGAACAGACCTCATAGTGAAGGACTCTGAGCAGGTTAGATGTGTGAATATGCCTCCAAGCATATACATGTCTCTATGAATTAAAAATGATAGATATTGAATTAAAAATGATAGATCTAGTCCATCCCCCCATCCTTAAGGAAGCATCAGTTAGATCCAAACTGCCACTTGAAGTGCAAGTCCAGAAATATATGGAAAGATAGAGACCCCTTTTCCTCTTGAGAGCCTTTTGCTTGTCATGTATATAAAGCTATAGAGAACTATGTATAGATAAAGAGAACAATACTTTACTGTTCTTAATATGACCAAAGATTTGGATGTCTTAAATGATGACCAGTGACTGGAACAAGCCTAGCTTGGACAATAAAACTCTGTCTTACAAGAAAAATATGAAAACCACAAGTGTCACGTATTTAGGACCAAAAAATGAAAATAAAAAATGAAAAGATAGATGGAGAGAGGTATTTGCCACCTCCTAAGAAGATTTTTAAATCAAAGGGGGACATTGTGATTAGATTAAGGCCCCAGAATGGCAACAACTCAGCTTTCTCTTTGAACTGAGAGAGCCTCCCAGGATGAAGTGGTGTTCAAAGACAATTCCTTTGCATGAATAATATGGGGGAGGGTTTAATTACCACCTCCTCCTCTCATTCTTCATCCTCTCTAGCCAGAAGCTCAGGTTTCACTGTGGCAGACAGGGGGAAGGGAGAGAGGGAAGGAAATTCTAAAAGGCTGGGAAAAAAGGGGACTGCAGCTAGTGAACTGTAGCAAAAAGGACAGAAGGAAAAAAAAGGATACTGACTCTCTATATAAGCTGTTTTGAAATAAAAAAGAAAAAAATGAAGAAATAAAAAAAAAGAAAAAAGGAAAAAAATAGAAAAAAAATCCTTGCCCTAAATCTGTGAAAATATAAAATATAGCTTCTGTTTAAAACAATTTTATTGCTCAAAATTCCTGTCAGTCAGAGGTATTGACTATATAAACTGAGCAGAGAAATCCTAATGTGCCCTGTATGAGTAAAAATAAAATTCAACTTGTCCTTATATTTATATCATCAATTTTCCCCTAACACAGTAACATTGAACAAAGGAAGTTTGTGCCCCCTTTGCCAGATTTTAGATCTCTTCAAATGTGGCAGGCTTTAAAAGGTGGCTTGAGCTCATATAATAATCACAGCTCAGACCACAGATGAAAATGATCTTGATGAATACTGTCAATAGTTTACGATCAGCCTTGTTATCGCTTATCTTTGCCGATGTCTCAATATCCCTGCAATAAGACTGCCCTCTCTGGACAGAAAAGCAAGATCTCTGCATGCATCGCTGAAAGAGTGATCTGGTTGTATTTCTTTGCTACGACCAATTTCAAGCTCGCACTGCAGTACAAGGGGGCTTATTCCCTCTTGCCGTTGTCTTCCAGGCTCATTTGCCGTCTGAGGATCTCGGAATTACAACGCCCCTGACGTACTAACCACCACCCTGACGTGAACTTTCCCTTGAAAGCGTAGTGAGTCAGTTGGAACCAATTACTGTGTTGTGCAAAGCTCACATTATACAGTAGTGACTGAGAGGAAGCAGATTCCTACCGTGTTGCTCTGTTTCCAATAGTTTCTGACTAACTCCCACAAAATACTATCGGGACAATATTGATGATGGTCCCACGAGGATGGCTCTGTCTGTCTGCCTCTGATTGCTGTGTCTTGTGTGGGAAGTGAAGAGGAAGAAGAGAGTGGAGTCACTGAGTTCTTGTCTGGGTCCACCCAAGGACATACAAGGCAAGGAGAAGAGGCTCGGGGGCTCCCCTATGTCTGAATTGCCTCGGAGGAGCAGTCTAGAGTCTAAGACAGTCCCAAGGGCTCAAGCTTAACTGAGGTTTCCACATCCCATCTGCCTCTGTGCTCTACATCCACAAGTCCTCTTAGAAACGCCCTCAGACTGCCTTGTTTGAGGAGCACAGTTACCCAAAGACCCAGCACAGGGATAGTGAACCTTCTGGCCAGGCTGGCTCTCCAGCTCTACTGAGAGCTCATGAACCCCAAGTCTCACGAACCAGGACAACCACCTGAGCCTACCCAGAAACTCCTACAGGCAAGAAATATGGACAAAAATAAAACTGAAACTTAACCCTTCCTCAGGACTACTTCTATCCTGTTCATGCAATCCACAAGTCCTTACTGGGATTTTTCCAACAGAGCAAGCCCAAACTTGTCCACACAAGGTGCTGCTTAGGGAATTTCCTCCCCAGGACAAGGAGTAGAGGGTAGGAATTACTCAGGGGGGCTTCAGGTTTCTATTTGAATAGAGGAAGCCAGAAAGATGGAAAATATATATATATATATGTTTACTTATATGAAGGATTCTTCATTTTGGAGCAAGGATCAGAGATGTACCAGCATAACATGTCATTACAAACTGCCTCTATGCAGCATTAGGCTATGGGTGGTGGGGTAGGTTGTTGATTTGCATTTACCAAAATATTGCCCAGCTGCCATGGAGTTTGATCAGCCACCCAGAAGATGATGGAACAAATGACACAAGAGGAAATGGAGATTCCCAGTGAAATGATAAGGATCCAGGGCCCTTCACAGCCCTGCCCTCCCTGCTACAGCTGCTTCAAGCAGCCCACACAACTCCTGAACCGCTTCGGGTAAGACGACTGACTCTGGGAAGAGAGAAGATAAAGGAAGCGATGTGGACACATCATCCAAGATTAATGACAGGAAAATGAAAGGCCTTGTAAAAAGAAATTTTCCTTGTGCCAGAAACATTATTAATCCATGGTAACTCCCTATGACGAAGAGCTGCCAAATCCTTTCACTGGCATTTAAACTTTACATACTCCATTGCACAAGCAAGGACTGCATGTGGTGTTGGGATATGCAACGGGCATTAGCTACAGTGAACATTGTTCATTGATATGTATTTTTTTCCAAAAGCTCTAACTCTTTATATCTCTAAATTTTGGCAAATAAATTATTTTAATCTTCGTTTTATTTTTTTTCCTCAAACATTTTTCAACCCTCAGGCAAATTTTGGTGAAATTAATAGACATATAGAGACCTTTTAAAAATATTTAGCCAGTTTTACAAGAACTAGGTAAACAATTGGTCAAATAAAGACCCAAATAATTTTCCTGTCTGAGATTAACATAGACACAATCCTTAGTAGACATTGGAGAAGCAAAAATTCACAGAAAATAGGGCTTGATGGTCACATCACTGCAAGTTGAAATCTACAGAGTTTTAATTTTAATCTTTTTTTAAAAAGAAAAGATTTTTTTTTTCATGCTCCTCTTACACTAAAAGTATCTAATGTAGTATCTTTGTCTTTCATGGCTTTGCATGGCATGGCATGAAACCATTATCATTCATTATGGTTGGAAAAGACATTCAAAACCTCCAAACCATGAAGTCCAACTGTAAATCCATCACCAGCATGACTAGTAAACTATAATCAGTAAATGAAAATCATTAAGTCCCTCATCTACACATTTCCTGAACACTGCTAGTCACTTCACCACTTCCCTGGAAAGCCTGTTCCAATGTTTCATCACTCTATCTACAAAGTTTTCCTAATATCTAACTTGAAACTCCCTCAGTCCTGTTTGACCTACCAATAGGTCTTGTCCTATCGGTAGTTATTTTGAAGAAGAGATCAACTCTCACTTTGCTTTCAGGTGGTTGTAGAGAGTGGTAAGGTCTCCCCTGAGCCTTCTCTCCAAACTAAATAACCCCGTCTTCCTCAGCCATTCCTAAGATCAGTGTTCCAGCCCCTTCACCAGCTTCATTTCACTTCTTTGGACCCACTTTAGCACATTATTTGAACAAAATGAGCATGTGAATTATTTGAACAAAAGGTGATATTCAGGTTTCCAATTTGTTCACCTGTAAATGGATATCCATGAGGACAAGACAAAGTTCAGATCTTTTGCCCTAAAAGGATGCTATGATAGTAGGCAATACCAGGCTGCTTATACACCATATACTCCAAATTCAGATTTTCACTGTAGCTCTCAGCTGAAAGACCACCCTGCTTTTTAATGTAGAGATGGCCGCTGTTCCCCATGGGTGACAAGGTTCCAGGAACAGCACAGGGTGTTCATTTGCAATATTGAATTGGTTATGGCAAAAGAGCTAAAGCCCCAGTTGAGATGCAAGAATGAAAAACCACTCTTAGGGCTCAGATATTCACATACGAATTATCATCCCTCCTTAGCTCTTGTCCATGCTCCCCAAATCCTTTTGAACATGCAGGTGTGTGGGAACTGATTTCTTTGCTACCTCCTGCAGGAAACATCTGATACTGCCTCCTGAACCTTCAAATTTATATCAAATTTCCATGATTGTCTGAAATAGAGTTGAGACATTAATCTCTCGGTGAGTAAATTCTGCCTGTCCACTGAATTTGTGGCCCTTGGGTTTCCCTGTTTGCATGATAATCTAGAACAGGCTGAGCAAGCTGCAGGGAAGGAAACAAGAAAGGCGCAACTCCTGGAATAAAGTTTTGAAAAGGTTTTGTTTTTCTATAGCTAGAAGTAACAATGAGGTCTCCTGAAGAGGTGACGTGGCACCCTGTAGTTATGGACTGTGTCTGAGGAAAGCATCTGTTCATAACACTGTTGAAATATCCCTAGTGAGGGATATCCCTAGACCTGTGTTCCCTCTGGAACAGTTCTGTTCTTTCTAAGGAAGCAATAAAAATGTTATTGGCCTCTGCAACAACTGTTCTGTGCCTGCTTTTACACATCACCTCTTCACATTAAAGCAAATTGCAACCAAAGGCTGGACTTGCTCCTGACGTAGTGAGTCCCAAGAGATAATAAGTCTCAGTACAACAGTGAGAAGGGGGACACCAATTGAGGAATCTAGAGATAAATCACCAGCGATTTTCATGGAGCACCCAGAGAAGGCAGACTTCATATTCAAATGACACGTTGCAGATGTGTCTGCAAGGAAAGTTTTGAGAACAGAGGAGCTCTTCCCTAATCTAGTTCTGCTATTCCCATGATTTCTCTGCTTCCACTCAGGTTATGTCTCCTTCCAGTGAGGAGCACTTACAAAGATGAAGAAAAGCCTGGATCTTCAAAGGCCTGCAACACATTGCCACAATGCTGTCATAGCATGGCTTAGCCCCGTCTATATGGGCAAGATCAAACAGTATCCTGCAGAGTCAAGACGCTATTGCATTACAACATGAGACTTCACTGTGACAGATTTGGCCAAAAGCCAGGAAAAATGGGTCTATTCAGAGTGAATGAACTTGGCATCATAGACAGAAGTCAGAGATTTATGCTACTGCAGTTGTTTCAATCTCCAGTGTACTCACATTAGAAATCAAATCAAGATACTGTCCCCTTGGTAATTCAGACTTACCCAGCCATCCCCAAAACAGTCTGTGAACTTTGAACCTTCCACGTCATCATTACAGCTAAACATCCTGCAATTTTTTTTCAAAAATGTGGTCATCATTATCATTAACACTAATTAATATCAGTTAATTAATAATAATCTGCAGAAAATTTGTGTCAAATCCTTTGGGAATTTTCCTATGTGAGTAGCTATCCTATGAAGAAATGAAACTACGCCCTTACCTTCTCCTTAACTGTCCAAACAACGCTGTTAGTTTGATACAAAGTCACTGACACATCTTTGGTGGCACTTTGCTTCCAAATGACTTCAATGACAGAGATTCAGAGTAGCCAAAATGCCAAAACAATACCACAAAATCCAGAGGTTTTGTGAAGAAATTACCACAACTCCAGTAGCATCTGCTGTACAGCAAATGCTTAACTCAAACCCATTGCAAAGAAAAATGAACATAAAGGAATTTAAGTAAATATTCAGTTGTGTGTGACTTGGGCAAGTGTATTTGACTCAGTACAAATCATGGGCAAGTACAACTCAGGTGTCAGAAGTTATTCAGACTAAATCTGTGTCTATGACAGTAAATAATCCAGCCCCTGAAGGGTCTTGTTAAGGCTCATGCTCACATGAGAATTTTCTTCCAGGTCAACAGATGGCCTGATCTATTGGAGATATTTCCTGGTGATGCTTTCTCTTGGATCCATCATTAACTGGGAAAGAGCTGGATGACTAGGCCAACACTGCACTAGGACAAGGCTGAGGCTGGCAAAGTACAGTCCCTGGTGGGACAGTGCCTGCAGGCTGCTTCGGGTTAGTCTGATAAGTTGGGCAGATAGAGGAACTATCAAACAAGCACGCTTCAGCCATGAAGCTCATTCAGAGCCAGTCCAAAGCAACTGGAAGCTGGCTTCTTCCACTGATTATGGAAAAAGCAACTGCCTGGGCCTACATCCAGTCTTTATGCCCCCTTCCCTCATGCCTTAATGCACTTCTACAAGATTGGAGGAGCAGGGGTGCAATGATTACCTTAGACTGCAGTGGCGACAGTCAGGCTGTCGGGCTATCAGCTCCTGGTGGCCCATTTCATCGGTTGTAAGTTCAGGCTTCTTTTCACTGCTTTGTTTCCACACTGGCATCTACCCCGAGGGTTTCCTCTACCCAATATCACTTGAGCCGTCAATGAGCATAGGGAGGAAAAAGTGACGCTGCATCAGGACATGTGTACGTGGCCAAATCTCTATTGCTACCCTCTGAGCTCAGATATTCATCTAGGGCTGTGATGGTATTCAGGGAGTACGAGGCCTAGCTGTCAAGACCTTAACCTGACAAGAGGCATAAAAGAGCAGTGTCTTTGAAATCCACCCACGCAGCTAGAACTGAAAGCGGCATTTTCGGTAAAAGATTAGGAAAGCAAGCTGAATCAGAAGGCTCTGCAGTCTGTCATCACTCACTTGTTATCAGCACATACATTCAAACAGTGCATGTTTACAAAGGGTCTCTGACACAGCTGCCCCCTTCCAATCATGGAGATTGAAAATTAAAAATTTTCAATGTAAGAATGCAAGAAAATTATTTAGTCTGTGCTTTCCTATGACCAAGTTTTGCTTCTTTGCATGCAAGCTCCTTGGGATCACTAGTACCCTCTGTGATGCATTATTTATAAGCAGTACTCTCTGATATTCTTTATTAATATAATCTGTCCATGTTCTTATCCGGCCCCTCAACACAACATTACTGGATACTTTCACACATTTCAAACATGTTTATAAAGTTGGGGAAAAGTCTTTAGCAAAAAAAGCCTGCCCAAACAGCAGCCTCACCAAAGAGCCAAGCCTCTGCAGACACTAACACAACCTGCCACCCACACCATGTACCAAGAAACCCATAACAACACCCAGAGATGTCCACAGAGCAGCCAATGCTTCCCTTCCACAGGCAAAAAATATATCCTAAACCAAAAGATAGGGGCAACCCCAGACTTGAGGAGCAGCAGTGGATCTACATAGTATCATGTGAGACATCCCAGCAGACAAAAATGAGATGTATTCAGTCTTGAGGTCTGCACTGCTATTATTGTTCTCTGAAGGCATTGGTCACCTCCAACAGCCAAGATCCTCAGCAGCTGTCTAGAAGCTGCAGGACTGGTATGTTTTTTTCCTCATTTGTAAGTACGTTTGATGGCATGTCTACCATCTTTGGGGGATGACAAAGAAATACTGTGTAAGTGTACAGGCAAAACAGCAAATTTAAGTGAACTAGCTGGTAAGTACAACAGGCAACAGAAAACAGAGCTGCCTGTAAGTGAGTACAAAGGGTGTCCTGAATCTCATCCAGTCTAGGGAAGTCTCACTTGCACATTTTGGTCAGTGAGGACTACGCACCTAAATGCCTTTGAGGGTCCTCATGTCTTCATTCCTATGTAATAAGCAAAAAGAGTCGCACTAGCTCCAACTCTGCAGGAAGGTGAAGCACAGCGAGGTGTTGGGCATAAGGCTGCGAGTGGTCTGGGTTGCCTGTGACGTTCTTCACTTAGGGTAACACTCTTCAGAGAGTCCACACCAGTCCTGCCAGGACCTGTGCTAGCAGGTACACAGCATGGATGACCCTGTGTCAGTCCCTGAGCTGCCTGGCTTTGTTCAGCTTAGTTAACTTGTTCAGTCATAGCTTACATATCTCCCAACTGCATGTGCTCATTCTATTCTGTGATGTTATCTATGGCTTCTACATGGAATATACAGCTGGTATTTAAAAATAGCATAAAGACATTCTAAATCGGGTCCTCACTACTGTCGCATTAAACTACAGGCATTTGATTAAGTCATTTCTCTTAATTTAGATTCCACAAGACAAACCTCTAGCTGATCTGCCTTTTCTTCTACTCCACGCTGGTTACACAGCAAAATCACCACTTCAAACTATCCATAAGATCAGTTTTTCTCACAATCACAGCCCAATCTAGCTAAGAGTTCTGGAAGTATCCAAATGTGCATTCCTTAGTTCTGGTCTGAATCTGTCGGCTTTTAATGTCTAACTCTTGGTGTCAGTTATGGCTTTCTTCGCTGCATGAAAGAGAAATTGTTAGAAAGTCTCAATTTTACAGGAGTGATTTCATTTTAAAGACAAGTGGTTTTCTCCAAATCCTGTAAAGCTTCACTTATGCATAGCTTTAGATTTAAATGTCCAGAATGCTGGTAGCCTCTTTAGTGTTTCGTTATATAATGAAAACAACTAGTGTTTTAGGTCTGTCTGCACCCAGTCTTCACGGCTCTCAAGATGCCAATGACATTTGTATTAAAACCCAGAAGTGGATTCTCAGCTGCCATAAAACCATAACTTAAGGCAGGATTCTGCTTTCATTTACACTCATCACATACATCAGTTTTTGTAAATCTACCATTTACGGTAGATGCTACTATACAGGAAAATAGATGTGGAACATACCAGACGTCAGCTCAGTTGTTGATAGTTTTGGGGAGTTTAAGGATGGAACGGACTGTTTGATCACTTAGTCTGTCATCTTGGTTATGGAAATCCATTCAGTTATTCTTGTATTGGGTCCAATAAATTGCATTAAACTTAAGTATATCTTCCAAAAAAGCATCCAGAGGATTTCAAAACATAGGAATCCACCACTCCCCTTCATTGTTCAGACAACTGTTTAAGAAAACTTACTATTAGGTATGATTGCCTCATTTCTCATTTGAATAGATCTGCTTTCAACATCTAGCCATCATTCCTCTTTGCCTTTCCCTTTCATATGAAGCAGATGATTATTATTACATGGTTTTCTCTTGTAGGGAAGACAATGAGGCGCAGCCAACAGGTTCCTTCTTGCTTTTCTTTCTGATAAGCTCTGGCACACTCATTGATCTGCAATCAAGGACTGCATGAAAATCCTGACCTTACAGAAGATGGAGAGTAAGATATCTGCAGTGTGGATGGGCTAAATCACCTTAGTGTCACCAAGGGAATGTCTCTGTCTGTATCCTTCTGGCAGCAGTGCCACCGAAGGTGCTGTTGAGGATAGTTCCTGCT
>JAUBOD010000735.1:1199303-1214346 GCA_032353885.1 Nothura maculosa
AGTCTCCTTCTCTGGAGGTCTTCAAAACCCGCCTGGATGCCGCCCTGTGCCACCTGCTCTAGGTGCCTGCTGGAGCAAGGAGTTGGACTAGATGATCTCTAGAGGTCCCTTCCAACCTTATAGATTCTGTGATTCTGTGATTTCCCACATTACTCGAGTACTGCTCTGTCTAGGCAACTATCACCTTGGGACAGCCGCGAGGACAAGAGGAGCGTGCGCTTTTCCCGCACTGTCACAGCTTTGTGTGGGGACACAGCCACCTTCCCCAACCTGCAGCCACCCCGCGGGCCTGGAGGAAGGAGCAGGGGACAAATAGACGTTCAAAGGTCCCCAGGGTTTGCAGGACGCAACGCGCATCCACCGCGCGGTGCCGCGTTCTGGAGCGCCGCGCTGCTCCTCTCACCTCAACAGTGCCACCTAGTGCCCTTTTTTAATCATTTCCAGAAGAAACGGGAGGGGGGAAGCGGGGAGAGACACGTTTAGGGTGGTTTAGGTGTTTTTAGAAAAGAGAAGGTGTCCATCGTGAGGTTTAAAGGTACTGGGAGCTGCGGAGCCGCCGGCGGGTGCAGTGACGGCTCCAAGGGACCTGTCTGCCCGGGAAGCTTTTAGCCACCAATAGTGCCACGGAGTGAGAATTTCGGAGGGGGTAGAAATGTGAATTTCCAACACTTAAAGTGTTTAGTGTGTTTTCGGGCTTGTTCTAACGCAACTAACATAGGTGTTCACATCAGGTGCTTGTTTGGGTATTTGACGTAAAAAATGTTTCCGAGAGTGAAAGAGTAAAGCAGGGTTGGAAACAGCAAAGTTCATCCATTCATAGAGGCAATTCCCTTATTAATAAAAACCAGCAGCAGCAAAAGCTGTCCCAGCTGAATAGTGGCTGTGGGAGGGACAAGTCCCAAAGCCCAAGCCGGCAGATGCGGGGAGTGGGGAGACGGGAAAGTGGGGGGTTTCTCCTAAGTGAGGGACCCTACGAGGAAATCAGGTGGTGGCAACATGTGCGTATTGCAATTCTTTGTAAAATGTGCAGCTTAGCTAATTGAATTCATGCCGCTGAATTGGTCCTTGGCTGAGCTCATTTGGGCAGGGTGTGTTTTTTTTTTTTTTTTTTTTCCCTCCTTACAGGAGTTCCCTCCCTCCTCCTTCCCATCCTCCGCCTATTAAAACAACTCAAGGCTCACTTGTTAAAAGACCCCATAACGTGGAAGAAGCAGAAAAGCAGCAGCAGGAAAGGAAAAGACGTCTGGAAAATATTACCCGTTTGCTGCTGCTGCTGAGAAACCTCATTGAAACAGTTCCTTGGTCAGCAAGGCATCACCAAAGAGACTTTATCTGATGCTGAACATCTCAAACTTTCAGACGCTGCCTTGCAACTTCTCCAGGCTCCTGGCTAGCCGGGTTTGAAATAAGATCTTCAGCTTCAGCCACGAGAAACTAGCACATAATTTATTACTTCTAACTTTTTTAATTATTATTATTTTTTGAAGCGAAAAAAGACTCTATAAATTTGAGTTAGAGAAGCAGTGAGAGAAAAAATAAGTTATATTAGGGAATACACGTGGACAAAAATGAATAGGACTGATTTGCCTTAAGTTTTTTTTTTCCTTTTTTATTATAATTATAATTATTTTTTGTAATTTCTGAGTGTCTCAGTAAGTCTCTGAAAAGTGCGATTTATCTTTTACCTCAAACTTGGAAACTGTTCAGCGGGAGCAGCGGTACGTGAGACCACACAGCTGGCTGAAGCCCCTCTATGACCAAAGGACAGAAAGACAAACAAGGTGGGTGATTTACGCTTAAATTCCCGTCTCCCGTCCTCTACCCGACCACCACCACAGCAGAAGCCCCTCTCCCCTCGCCCCACTATTCGGGGGAGGAAAGCTGAACTAGACCCCCGAACAAGAGCGGGGTCCTGGGGGGAGTCTCCTTCCCTCTCTACCTTACATGTATTTTAGCAATAAACGGGTCATGGATGAGATTTGCAGCTGCCCCTCCACCCCTTTCGAACGCGGCCCGCTTCGCCTGCTGCCGCTGCCTGCAATTGCGAAAATAAATCAAAACGAGGCAGAAATGGGGCAGCGGGTCGGGAAGCCCTTCCCGGCGCCCCGCGGGCCGAGGTGAGCGCGGCTGCCGCCCAGGTCGCGTCTCCCTCGCCGCCCGCCCTGGCGCCGCGCGCGGGCCGCGGGTTCGAGTCCCGCCTGGGCGGGAGGCTGCGCGGCGTGGGCGGAGCTCCGCGGCGGGAGGGGGCGGCGCGCGGAGGGCTGCGGGGCGGGCAAGCTCAGACCCTCATTTCCGACGGGGCGGCGCGGGGTGGCGGGGCGCGCGGAGCGGGGGATGCCCCTGCGCGGGGGAAGCTGCGCGGGGCGCGCACCCACCCACGTGGCAGCGCGGGGGAACCCCCCCGAGGCCCCGCCCCCTTCCCTCTGTGACGCAGCGTCGTCTCGTCTCCCATTGGCTGCGGCCGCCGGGCCGGGGGTTCCCCCGAGGAGCGCGCGCGGCGCGTCCCGCGGGAGCGCAGGGAGCCCCGGCCGGTGCGCGGGCACGAGCGCCCGGGAGCGCGCGCCCGTCTCCTGCCTCCTCCCGTCACTGCCCATCCCTGGGGCTCCAAGTGGCACTTGGCTCCTCCAGCCCATGCGCTGCCTACCTAGACCAAGCAAGGAGGGGGCTGATTTAAATACAGGCTCAAAACTAATAAGCAGTGAAAATCAATAAACGTTTATTGTTATATTAATGGCAAAAACTTCCCTAGATTTCATAATCAGCAGCCAGAAAATATTCTCAGCTCGATTTTTTTTTTATAGACCTTAGTCCAAATGTTAAACCTCTGAGCAAATATGATCTAATTCTTTCTTCTGTTTTCCTTCATATATATATATATATATGTATTTATGGGAGTGGAATTTGGCAACTAATATATCTCTGTCTCCATTAGACACAAATCACAGCATCACAGAATGGCTGAGGTTGGAAGGGACCTCTAGAGATCATCTAGTCCAACCTTCCTGATAAATTCGTTAGCAATCAATTCGTTAGGAAGCAATTAAGTCCCCATCGCTTATTCAAACCTGCAAGGGACTTGGGAATTTTAGGGGAAATATGCACTGAGTAGACAGGAGTTTCCTGATTTGCTGATCAAAGTCTGTAAATGCAGACACAGTTTGCCATCAGTATTAATGCTACATTATCCGGTTATTTTAAGTCTAACTTCAGAGTTAATTTTAGTTTTATGTAAGCCCTTTCCAGAAGATCAATAGCATGCAAAAATCTGGAAGTGATAAATAGCCAAAAGCACCAGATAAAGTAATTCTGCTACAGTAAAGATGTACAGATGTAACATAACTTTTCAGTTTCCTCTCTGCAGGCTGTAAACTAGAAGAGGGAGGCTGGACAGCTATTTTATTCTTGTAATGAATGTGTACCTGGAATCATTTGTACTTCAAAGATAAATGATTTATTTTGCTGCCAAAATGAGGCTAAAGGTACCTAAATATTGGATGACAATTCGTAACCCTGAGATGCTGTTTGTGTGTGTGTGAGGTGCAGGTGTGCAAGGCCACGTGCAGTGTGTTTCCGTCTGTGTACACACACATGTGGACTCCCACGTGCACACTCGCTCATGCACTCAAACCCATCCATATCATTTTTACCTTGAGCACTCCAGAAATAACTGCTTTGTAAAGCAAGTTTCATTTCTTATACTTTCACTGCAGGACTTTAAGATAAATGATACCCTGATTTCCCTCTTCAACTTCTTCAGCTTAAATACACACTTATCTTTAACGACCTGCATGCTTTGCTCAGTCTAAAGTCTTGGTTACTAAGATTAGGAGGACCATGACTGGTAGTCTCTTAAGATATTAGCTCCCACAGAAGCATGCAAAAATGAGTAATTTTCAAAAGATCTGAGCAGATCTATTTGCAACACAGATCTTTAGACATGGCTGATGCCCAGATCCCGTTTCATTGGGGTTGATTTGCATTGTCGTTTCAGTCAGAATCAGGAGTGTGCAATGAAGGAAATGCTTCAATTGTCCCTTCTCACCATGCTCTGGTTTGTGTTGCAAAGTGTTCATTGGGCATGTGAACAGAATGAAACTAAATGCAAAGTATATTCCAGGAGCACATCTAAAGCTCTTCAGGCCTTAATGGGTATTCAATCCGTGCTGTCTGACTAGGCTCTGCTCAGCATGAGCTCTGAAAGAAGGTTCAGAATGAAGAAGTGCTGAGATGGAGGAGACAAAATAAGCAGTATCTTTGCAATTGAACCTTGTCTGCTGTTTCCCAGTCAAATATTGCCATTTGCAGTACAATGTACTTTTAAAATATGTTTAGACTTTGGAATTAGTACGCGATATTTTTTTCCAAACAATTTTCCAAATTGTTACTTTTTATGTATGAGCTTCCTATGTCTCCCCCCCATAATTTTTGATATTTCTGGGGAAAAACTAGACGGCAGTACTGCATAGCAGCATGTTTAAGCATTATACTGCATAGCAGCGTATTTAAGCATTATACATGAGGGACTTCTTGAACAGATGATGCAGTGAGCTGCACACCATATGTTGTGAGCAAACCTAGCTTCAGCTTGACCTCTTGTTAGCCACTGGTTCCAAGTCCTGCACTAGCACATGCAGGAGACACCCTGATTGCTTTGTTTAGTCCTCGAGCAGCTGCGCAACCGCTGGCACAGAATAAATTACCAGATTGCAGATGATGTTGCTGTGTTCAGACACCATTCCAGATATGCTTTATGGATATATATTGGCTTCTCTTCTGCTTATTATAACAAATCAAATCTTTGCTCTCTTCGTCTTCTGACTTTTTCAAGATCAGAGAGGCATCACAGCTGATTAATAACCACATGGCCAGACTATCTAATTGTGAAGGAAAGAGAAAAGCAGTACTTTGTAATGGAAGTCAGCAGAGTTCTTGGCTGAGCAAAGGCCTTGCTCAAGTCAGGACTTAAAAGCCTGCTGAAGTGCAGTGGTGTATCTAGACCTTGTGAAAATTAGATCTAGACTAAATATTTCTCAGAGAATAGGGAGAATGCAAGTATATTTTTGTATGCACTGATTTGTAATCTAAGGCAATGCTTAGCCTGGGAAAGGAGGAAGAGCTTCAGTCATTGGAGGTAACCCCTCAGTTGCTGTAGATTCATTGCATGTATCTGTCAACTCTTTATTAACCTGGAATTTTTTAAAAAATAATGTCACAAGCTCTTAACTTTGCCAGTTACCAACACTAATGTAGTGTATGGTCTCTTTCATCACATGTGTAACAGGAAAACCCTACTTTTTGTATAGCTTTATCAGGATGCTGAACAGGATACGGACACTACAGATGAGTCTTTACAAACACTCATCTTGTGTATATATAAACCTTGATCCTACCTGTTGGAGTCAAAACTAATGCTCATATTGGCTTCAGCACTGTGGTGTTAGATGACAGGGTCCCCACAAAGGACAGAGGTGCCCTGGCCATGCAGAAAAATTAAGTCTTGTCTTCACAGAATCACAGAATCTTCAAGGTTGAAGGGACCTGTAGAGATCATCTAGTCCAACCTTCCCGCTCAAGCAGGCACACCTAGAGTTTTAGGTTCCCAGTACAATGTATGGG
The DNA here is from genome assembly GCA_032353885.1 of Nothura maculosa. Classification (NCBI taxonomy): domain Eukaryota; kingdom Metazoa; phylum Chordata; class Aves; order Tinamiformes; family Tinamidae; genus Nothura; species Nothura maculosa. The sequence goes on from JAUBOD010000735.1 coordinate 1,204,920, forward strand.
GGACATGGGCACCTCCAAGAAGAATCTGACACATGTGGTGCCATGAACAGACCAGTATGTGATGTGCAGCTGCCTGCAGTTAATTCCTAATCACTCGAAACAGTCTTATAACCCCCTCAAAATGTGCTTCAGGGCTGATGCAGGGCAGTGGATCCCCTGACTTCTTTCAGAGCTAAATGGTGTCCACCCTAAGAAAGGGAAGAACGCTGCAGGTACCAATATTGTCTTTCTGTTTATAAAAAGGTTAAAAACTTGTCCAGAAAATGGAAGACCCAAGTCAGAGACATTGTGAGGCATGTTTTAACCACTCGCTGACCTTTTTGGCAGGATCTCTGTTCCTCTCTTTCTGCATAGCAAAAGCTCCTTGTGTATATAAAATGTATATATAAAAATGCTCTGGACCTGGTTTTGTTGATCCAGGGAAATGGAACAGGGCTGCTTACAGGTCTTCTTTCTCCAGGGCACTTAATTTCTAGCCTATGCAGAACTGGTCTATTTATTTATTTATTTATTTAAGATCACACTATAGTGTATCTATAGCACCTCCATGCCAATCAGTCAGCTGTTCAGTGGGCCTATAGTGCTGGCAACTTCAAATATCAGCATTTACATTTTGTGGAAAGGAATTTTACTCACACTTAAAAAGAGCAATTACCAAGGAAGTGACTGAAAAACGTCCGTGGTTGCAAAAGTTAATGTGGGTTCCTGTCCTTCACCAAACAACTTATTTGTGACTTATGTCTTGACTCAGCCTGGCATTATATTAGGCTTGAAGTGCTATAGCACAGTACTGTACTGTTTCTGTTATACTACTTGATTCTAGGAAGTTCAGGAAATTTGAACAAGTTCAGGAAAATTTTAATTGATATCTGACTAAGGATATCAGAAAATTTTAATTGATGGCTGACTAAGGATATCGTGTTACACCTTATTAAACCGAACTAAATATTCCTAGCAGCACTGTCTGGTCTTAAAATCTTCAGTGTAGCTATTCCCTATCCTTAGGGCTATTATTTGACTCAGCACTTCTTTTTTAGCCCTAGACTTCTACAAACGTCATTTTCGTTTATTTTTTTGGCTTTATTGCTGGAGAAGGATGGAGAGGTTTTAGCTGTTTTGTCATTGAACACTTTCAGGCTGACAAAAATCATTTCAGCTGGGCAATCAATAGCTCACATGCTAAAGTGGAGAATATTGAGCAACTTTTTCCAGACTTTGGAAATTTGGACTCCTGAAATTCAGTCAGTTGAAAGACTATGCATAAAACCTTCAGCTTCATATACAAAGGGGAAAATTTCTTTGATGAAAGCCAGGAATTTAGATCAAAACTCAGTTTATTTTCCCAAAGTTAACAGTTAAAGGATAGAAGCAGAAGAGAGGAGAAGAAAAGAAAAGGTTATTTTATTAGGACCAAATATGAATATCTTGATCTTAGAAGACTGCATTTCGAGGAGGGCAGGAGACTATGCTGTAATGACAAGATTAGAGAAGTCACTTCTTGTTTTTTCTTTCTGTGAGGAAGCACTTCATAGGAAGAAAAAAAGCAACGGTAAATTAATATAAGAAGAAACTTGGAGCAATATATAGTTAGTCAAATGTGGACACTCCAGGTCTTAATCTAAATCCTGTAACCTCTACCGATACAAGCAGTCCATTGATTTCAGTGGTGTCATTCTTAATGTAGGTAGACTTGGGCCCATCCTCACTACTAGAAATTTTCTATTTCTGGCAAGAGAAGAGAAGTAGTGGACCCAAAATGAGAAAGCATAGCACAACTGCACCATTAATGAAACATTTACCTTGATGTTTGTGACCTTTTGGTTACTTGTGGGATTAATAAGCACCCAGGCTATATGAGTTCAAGGCAATCTGGAGGTGATCCACTACTTAATCTGTTTTTCTAAAGCTAATCTATTTTGGACACTGTGTTCTAATTCACCTATAACTGTGCTCATATCTTTCATTAGGCTTCTCTGGGACCCCTATTGTGAAAAGTTTTTAGACGGGACAAATCAAGGAAGGTCCCTTTTGCTGCTGGGTGATTATGGCACCTGTTGGAGTCCAGCCCTAAGTATTCAAGGAAGTCCTAGAGAGAGAGTCCAATTTCTTTAACATTATCTCCAAATATATATTTAAGAGGCTTCCTCCTGTCTTGAAATTTAAGACCCTAAACAGCTAGTGGAAAAAGCATAATCTTCATAACCCTAGACTTTAAAATCACCTGGTTTATTTTCATTTTGTAATTGGTTTGGTGTTGAAATTTTCTTTCCCAAGCCTGAAACTTTTCAGACAGACTGTAATTGCTGAGCACTATGCTCTTGGAGCTCGCTAATATACTTTTTTTGAGTATTTCACAAGAAAGAGTTAAAGGCATATATGATGTAAGGAAGTGGTGTTCCAGCTTCGGATTTGGCCAACAGATGGTGAAACAAACTTGGTCAGGAAAAAACAGCAAGATGATAGCAGCAGGCAAAATATGAACAGCAGCAAGAAAACACAAATATTACGTCTGTTACTCTGAGATGCCCTAATTCAGCAGAATATTAAATCATGTGCTTCAGTTTCACTGAGCTAAGATCATGTGCTTGTTGGGTTAGCCTTAAAGAGGTCTCACCCACTTTATGTTCCTAATGTCAAATACCTCCATTGACAAAAAACATTGTCATTAACTTTCTGTAGTTATGAGAAAGCATAAAATGGCTAATGTGATTGCCAAAAAACCCATCATCTGAGTAATATATACTGCCTGTCTGCCTCCCTTCATGTGTATCCATCATTTGTTTCTGGACTATCAGTGCTGCCCTATCCTAGTTAAGCTCCCATAACCTAGAGCTTAGGTTTGAAGATTTTAAAGACAAATAATCTAAGCATGCAAAAGGTGTCAGAATCAGATGATATTGTAATGAATTTTGGAGTCCAGGGTGAAGCTTTGGCTCTGTTAAATTAATGCACGCTTTTGCCACAGACTTAATCACAGTCCAGTTTTAGCCATGCACACACATGCTCACACATGCATATATCTATATACACAAATGTATGAATAATGCATTTTTGCAGTGGTATTGAGAAGACCTTTTTGAGCAGATGCCTGATTATATAAATACAAATTATAAATATAGTCAGACATCTGTTTAACAAATTATAAATACATTCAGACATCTGTTTTAAGAATGTCTTTCCAATATTTTTGCAAACATAACTAAGTGACAGAAGTGATTCAGGGCTGGGTGCAGTCATGACATGGATGGGGGAGGGAGAGGCTGCCCAGACACTCAGCTGTTCCTCTTGCTTGTGACCGTATGAAGCGAGTGGTGGCCCAAAGGCCCCTTCTCCCCCGCCCCTGCTCTGGATAATATGACAGCATGTCTCATTCAGCAAGCCCAGACCTCCAAAAAAAGATCCTGACACAAACAGCATCTCTTGAGAGGGCATTACAATTAGTAGTACATACCCCCAGTACTTTAAGGTGCATTTGAGCCTTACTTTACACAGAGGAAAGGGTCCTTGTGCTAATTGTGTCCATGCTTCTGTTGCAGATGTATTGTGAGAGGTTTATCTGTATCCTGAGAATACTTGGAACCACGCTTTTTGGGGTGTCCCTCCTGCTCGGCATCACTGCTGCTTACATTGTTGGCTACCAGTTTATCCAAACGGACAATTACTATTTCTCCTTTGGACTCTATGGTGCTATCCTGGCATCACATCTCATCATCCAAAGCCTGTTTGCCTTCCTAGAGCACAGGAAAATGAAGCGGTCACTAGAGACTCCAATCAAGCTGAACAAAACAGTTGCCCTTTGTATTGCTGCCTATCAAGAAGATCCTGACTACTTAAGAAAATGTTTACTTTCTGTGAAAAGATTGACCTACCCTGGAATTAAAGTTGTTATGGTCATTGATGGGAACTCGGAAGATGACGTTTACATGATGGACATTTTTACAGAAATCATGGGTAGGGACAAATCTGCCACTTATGTCTGGAAGAATAACTTCCATGACAAAGGTCCGGGTGAGACAGATGAGTCTCACAGAGAGAGCATGCAGCATGTGTCTCAGCTGGTCCTGTCCAACAAAAGTGTGTGCATCATGCAGAAATGGGGCGGAAAAAGAGAAGTTATGTACACAGCATTCAAAGCACTGGGCAGAAGCGTGGATTATGTACAGGTACGTATTAAAGCGCCAGGTCAGTGCCAATTCAAACACACTTTGAAAGAAAGCAGCTTTTGTAAATTTTGTGCAGCATGTTAGAGTCCATCCTACACCCTGATGAACACAGTGCTCCTTTCAGTCTGCTTGGAAACAGCTTGACCGTTAAAAGCGTATTTTGCTACTTTCTAAAATGGCCAACCTATCTGTGAATATGTTAAATTTGTGCACCAGCTACCGGAGAAAAGTAGTAAGAATAAGTGAAGGAGTAGTAAGAAAGAAAAGAATGAAATACTCCCTGCTCCCTTATCAAAATAGTTTTGCTTCAAATAAGGCCAATAGTCTAAAATTCCTTTCTCTAGTTATGTAAGTGAAGATTTGAGATAACTTCTTATTTTGTGAGGATGTTAGCAAAACTTGTATGCAAGCAGGCAGTAATTTGATGGTGCTAGGGAATATCTCCGAGCAGTCATAGACTCTGTAAAAAGATGGTCATATTTCAAAGTCTTCTTTTGGACTTTATGGACTATTCCATAAAAGAGTACAGCCTTGAAAGAAAGATATTTTCAGCTAAAACCTGAAGGAGCTTTTGCTTCATCACTTACAGCTGCATTACCTCACTCACCACGACTTGGCCTTTAGAGCCCTTATGACACTACTCACTTAAAAATGAGTTAGGTTAGGTTGTCTCTCCCTGTCTCTAGAGCAGCAGAGACGCATTTCTTTCCAGCTGCCTTGGATTCTATGAAATATTTTCTTTCTTTTTTTTTTTTTGCCTTACACCTGGAAGTATTCCTTCCTCCATGAGAACAGTTCTGCTGACTTCAGGGAATAGAGGACTTGTTTAGAGGAAGGCTTGTAGAATCAGGGCCTTTGTCTGGATCCTGAGAATCACTACTCAACCATCAAGACCAGCAAGGCTCGTTGACTGATCCCTCAGAATATGAGGTGATCGTCTTAATCAGATTGACCAGCTGATCTTAGACCTCCTCCCTCAGCTCCACCTTTAGCACTTCCCTGATCTGGTGCAGGATGCTCTTGGGTGTCTCATCAACACTGGGATAGTGGGGCCCCTACCACTGTGCAGACCTACATGTCTACAGCATGGATGGTTTAGTGGAAAGGCTGCCAGGTTGCTGGTCTCAGAGCTGTAAGCTCTCCAAAGAGAAGTTGAGACTGAATTGCTGCTGGGAAATGGTCTGTTATCAGAGTTTCTGCTATAAGAGAAAGATTTACAACTTGTCCACTTCCAAAATTCAAAGTGATTTATTCTCTGAAAACAATGGACTTAAGTTCTTCATTGTCTTCACTTCAGTTTTGTGTTGTGAGGAACTGTGATGGGTATAAAAATGCTGTTGTTCTGCATTGCCCTGGTTTTATAGTCACTTTGCATAGGAGTATCAAATTGCAGAGAGAGAAAGCAGAGAAAAAGATTAATTGCAGTATTCCTTTCTTAATCCAGCTCAAGTAACCCAGAAAAAAAAGTGTTTCTACTTTAACAGGCATATCCTAAACTGAGAAAATAGAAGATGTTTTATAGATTTTATAGATAGTCCTAATGAATGTTTCAGGAACTGTAATGCCACTGTACAGTAACCACCAAATACTGCATTAATGATCAATGTCAAAGTCACAACTACGGTCACATCTATACTATAAATGCAGCATCCTGGTGTCCTGGTTACTACACAGTGATGATTCAACACAGTTAGACATCATTTTATGAATGAATGAAAGTCAGGGTTTTCCAAATGATTCTTTGGGTGGACCCTGAGTAAACTATTTAAAACCAGTCTGACTTTTTTTAAGGCCTGAACAATCTTCATTGATGAACAAGCATTTTTAAAAATGGATCAGTAAGCATTACTGCCAACTTCTGAAGCTGCTGACTTCCCAGTTCTTAAAATTTGCCTAAGGTTTGTGAATAGAAAATCACAAGCAGTCAGGTCAATATATGTCAATGAGATGCTGATCATTAAAGGGTCTTGTTAAATAACTGAAACCATTATGAAGGCTTTACCTGCTTCATGAAGGAGGTTAAGAGAGTGCAAGTGATTAATTAGTGCAGTTAAACTGGCAGACCATATTCTGATGATTCTGATGATGAGTGATGGCACTCATTTATCTTTGGCATTAAGTTATCTTGTACTGTCATTAGGATCATGAGTGCTAGCTGTGTGCAAACACCAAGCTGTTTTGGGGCATAGAGACCCTAGGGACAGTATTCATCCCACCAGACATGGGAGTTTACATCTAAGGAAGGGCAGCACAGGGCTAGTTGAAGCAGTCAGTAGAATTCAGGATGTTGTTCATCTCAATGTAAAACAGAAAAGTCTGTGACCCAGGGCAGTAAACTCTAGGTCTCTCAGACCTTATGTGACTTATGACAAATTATCCATAGGGCAGTGCAGGATCAGCCCTCACTGTGCAGACCTTGGTGTGTTTTATTAGGAGTCCTAAGTGTTTACCTTTTTGTGGAAATGTCTTCCTTTCACCTGGAAAAACCTCCCCAAGATGGAAAATAAGAGTTTAGTCTGGTTTGCACCAGAAGCCCACACATGTCCACAGTGCTGGGACACATGCTGGTAATCTGTAAATAAATCCAATGTGTTCAGGATTCCTCATGCTGTATTAGCAGTGTTGCTCACATGCAGGTTTTTCCTGCTAGCTATACACATGTGCTGGAGGGGTCGCTTGCCTGCATGAAGTTACAGGGATGCTAAAGAGCTGGGGACAGGGCTGATCCCACTGGATCATCAGCCCTGTGGATCATCCTATGGATCAGCCCCTTCTCACATATGCAGTACAAATAGTGATATATATGACCCCAGTGATGCATATGACACCAGTGCTCTCTGCCTGAGGCCAGGGTACCCAGTAAATTACAGAGGTGCCATGAGAAGCAAACTGAGACGTATCCATCCAAGAAGCCCCAGACAGCTAGATACACAGGACATCCTTTCTTCTCTTCAGCAGAATTGCTTTGCTCCTTTTTTATCACTAAGTGCTGTCACTGATGACAGCTTTCTATTATAGCTGGAATGACATGTTGGCCAGGTTACAAAGGTCCTTCTTGAGCTGGAGGCTGTTAAGGAGAGGAGCTGGATGCTTGAAGTTAGCAGGAGCTAGGGATGCTTGTGGCTTTTCTCCTGACAGAAATATGAGAGCTTTCATCAGCTTCCTCCTCTCACCCCGCTCCGAGTACACTTGGAAAGGAAGCATTTTGGCAGATATTCAACTACATCCCAAGCTATGCAGCCTGATTATCCTGGGTAACCTCCCCACATGAATCTGGCCCATAGCGGAGTGTGCGGGCTTCTTGGTGCCCCTAAAAGCTCTCTTCCTCTTTCAGGAAATTCATTCTAAATCAGGAATGAATCCCCTGGAGTAAGGGGATTTAGGCTAAATTAAAAGGTTGGCCGAAGGGACATCAGAATTACGATTCCTGATCAGAAGCCTCATCCAGATCTGACTTAATAGGCGACTCATTCAGAACTACTGACTTTTGCCACTGCCATCCCCATCTGAAATCACAGGAATGCAAAGTGTGGATAGAATGGAATCAGCAGTAGAATTTATGGTCAGGATCCAGCCAGTTAGAGGGGCGTTTCTGAGACAACCTCCCTTGCTGGAATCTCTGGGCGCCTGAGAAATGAGTTCACAGGCGACTGCAGCACCACTTCCCACAGCAGCTGCACCCGGGAGGCGTTTCGAGCAGCCTGCAGCCCATGTCATTAGCCTCCGAGCAAATTAAAGCCATGCCAACTGCCTCGCAGCCCGGCCAGCCTGCCTGAACCCTCCCCCTACTCTCCAGGGGAAAGCCAACTCCTAATGTACACAGTATTTAGTTGACTGGGAGGGTTTGTGTGGCTGAAATGCCTTATGTGTGTCATCTATTTCTGCTCCAGCCTCATGGAACACTGCACTCAGGGGCTTGCTCCTTCTGGCCTTGCTTTCATATTTTTGTATAAGAATGCCAGAAGAATATAGCAAATAATTTCTATATATCAAATGTCATGTCTCTGCACTACTAATAACACACCATGCAGCTAAAATTAAAAAAGAGTTTGTCCTGGAATTTAAAATACACATTTTATACAAATTGCTAAAGCCTTTTGTGAGTTCGAGAACTATTAGGTTTCTTTCCAGTCTCCTAGCTGACTTATTCTTTTTTTAAACAAGCGTCTGGAATTTAACTACTTTCTCCTTCCCGATTATGGGAATGGGAAATATTCTCCTTCTTGTTTATGGCTGCAGCATGCAGCCAGCAGGAGGAAACCCCATATGAGGGGTCATCAAGAATCTGCAATATAGCCACAAAAACAGTCTTGCTCTGATGTAGATTCTCAGTGCCCTTTGACAGCATCTCTTGTATTTAAAGATGACAATTAAATGTGCCAATAAAACAAATCCAGTTAATACAGGAAAGAGAATCATTTATGGGCATCGCTCTGACAAAATTCTCTTTCATTCAGCACTGCTCCTGTTGCTTGATACAAATGACCTTCACCTGAAGCGTTGATGCAGATTATAAAAGGAGATTTAATTGCATTTAATAGGCATATTGAGTCTCTACTGTTACTCATAGGATTTTATTTTTCCTGCTTAACCCATTTTTGCCTTGTTCTGTCTTACTTTTAGGTCTGTGATTCAGATACAATGCTTGATCCAGCCTCATCAGTGGAGATGGTAAAGGTTTTGGAAGAAGATCCAATGGTTGGAGGAGTTGGAGGTGATGTGCAGGTGAGTACAATGAATTGTAGATTAACGGGGGGGGTTCAACAGTAAATATTTATGATGAAATACTTGTCCTTGCAAGGCATTAATGGAGTTGAATATACTTGGATATAGAGGAACATGGAGAGGTTCTTTCGAGACCCTTTTTAATCTCTTAATTAGAATCCTTTATTCTCAGGTGCAAGCATTGGAAGAAAAAGTGAGCCACTGGGATTGTTAGGACTTTGTGGCATCTTTGAAACTCTGGATATAACTGTTCATCCACAGTAAAAAAAATAATTTGTAGGGCATCAGGAAACTGAAAATAGGTCTCCCGAAACCAAGTCTAGCACTCCAAGCACTTTACTTATGTCACTATTAGCAGCCAAGTTTTTTATGAATAAAAGACTTTTTGCAATCCAGTGCACCACACACTCTATATGTGATTGAATTTCCTCTGCATTTCTGTCAGGCATGACAATGGAAAATCCCAAAGTCAGTCCAGATCCACTTTTGTTAGGATTTCTAGCATTCCAGAGTTTTTCTGACAGCTGCAGCATTCCTGT